>JAWNMY010000090.1:17952500-18467500 GCA_035043505.1 Drosophila setosimentum | reverse complement strand
CCAAATGTCAAGCACTCGACGAACAGTTGCTGTTACTAATCGAATTTAGCACGAACGCAAAAGCCAACGAATGCACTGTTCTGCGGATTAGCCAACAGAGACAATAGAGGGGGCCAGAGAAGGGCTAAGGGACTGCCTAGACGATTGCCATCATCGATAGAGCTAATTTCGGGCAATTGAAAAACCCAAAATTAAGTTAGGAACCCGCATACTCCGTCTGCTCGTAGTGCTAGATCGAAAGCTGCAAACATAGCTGGTTCCACATGAGTGGCGAAGCCTTCGATTGTAAATTGTAACGCTTCAATAAGAAGGCGCAAAAGAGTGGCAAGCTGAAGTGCAGCAATAAAAGCGCCCTAAAACCCGATAAAAAAAAACCCCCCTTTGCCCGTTAACCCGTAACCCGTAACCCTTTTATTTATTTATGTTGTATGTTTGGTCTCCACGACCCACGCATAGGCAATGAAAAACTGTCAATAAGTTTGAGTGTTTTGGCCCAAAAAGTCAAATGCGAGCTGAATGCGCAGCATAAATTACGTATTATTAATTGCGGCCACTGCTGCCGTCACCAATGTCGCCAGTGTCACCACCAACGCCAACGCCACCGCCAGAGCCACAACTGCCACACATACGAATGTACTCGCTGTTGCTAGATGAAGGGTTATGGCGATGTTGACAACACTTAGCTAACCTCCTTACCCACCCCCACATCAACTCAACTGGCTACAATCCAGCAATTTGTAGCATGATTAATGTGATTGTTTACCAAGCAGGGGCAGGGACAAGTCGCACAAAATGTTTAAGAAACTAAACCAGCGAGCAGTTTGAAACGCGAGACATGCATAGAACAGAACGAACATTAGTTGATCAACTCATCAACTTAGCATTAGTCTATAAATTGTGTGAAGAATTGAGGAATATTACAGTAGTACAGTGAGCTCGACTCCAATATGCCCTGAACCCAGCTGCCAAATATATTCTTATTGCCGAATTTCCCTTTAATAGTTTTGCACGCTTAATTGTTAACAGGACTGCAAGTCCTCAATGTCGATTAATTATCAATTAGAAACTACTACTCTTAAAATGGCGGCTTTTATTGATATCGGAAATCGAAATGAACCGATTTTCGAGAAATGGACACAGTTATCGATACAATTAAGCAAACACGACTTGCGCAGAGTGTACGAGAACCTAAAGTCATAGAGTCTTTAAGATCCGCGTGTTCATATAAACGGATGTGGCTATATCGACTCGTCTATTAATCCTTATCAGGAATACTTATTTTAAAGGGTCGAAGATGCTTACTCCTGTTGCATACATTTGTAAATTTGTAAAAATCATTAAACATTTTTACACATTTTCAATGGATTCAGAGTATTAAGATGATAAGCCCTTTACCGAAAATGTTCGAAGTTTTTCAAAATCCGTTTCGATTTTGTATACAGAAATATTCGTTTCATAAAAATATTCATAATCTGTTTTTCTGTCATCTGGCATTTATAGCATGATCTACACTTGTTTACCATTCACTAGTCATCGATTCAAAACTTAATTATATCTCTTTCAGTTTGTGGCGTGCCGAAGGGTAAACAACTAGTTAGGTAACTCTATTTAGAAACCATGATTATGGTTACCGGAAAATTGATGTGCGTAAGCGTAGCCCTTCAGTCTCGCAGGAGTCAACAACAAATCGCCCATTATTGTCGCAGCTTTCGTCATCAATTGAAATTTTGTGCATGTCATTGTACTGTGACATGCTGCCAGCCTGTCAATGTGCATTATCATAACTTGCGTTTTATTGCCAAAACATTTATGAGACAGCGCGACAGCACCACAAAAGTGCGTGCTGAAAGTTCTTTTGCTCCCAAGGGAGGGGCTGGTTGGCGAACACATCCCATTCCACATTCAGGGGCGGTGCCACAGTTGCGGTGTCATCGAGTCAGGAGTTGGCAGTCGGAACTATAATGATCATAATATTAGTTTTACGGGTTAGAGAAGTCACAGTCACAGCGACAGCAACAACGACCAACAATTAAATAGCAACAACAAAAAATCAGCAAGAACAACAACAACCACATAGCACTATATCAAGAAAATTGTTTTCATACTTTCGATTTTTAACCCTTTTCACAATAGTGCGTAGCGCATTGCGTGCGACAGCCCCAGCTCAAAGGGCTGCCTAATGGGCAGGGGCTCTGCGATTTGGGGGTGTGTGGTGTGGTTTGGTTGTTGGTGCTTTGGAGTTGGTTGGCTCAAGTTTGTTATGCATATTTTATTAGCGCATTCTGTGGATACGCACAGGAAGTTGACTCCTTGCGTGCACTGTTCGTTCCCGTTTGAGTCTCATCCCCGAATCTAAGACCTGTCTAGATTTTAGAAGGGTTGCAGCCACAGAAATTGTTGTTGCTGCTGCTGCAACTGATGTTATTGTTGTTGTTATTGACATGTGACTTAAGCGGCCGCACGACAGCAATTCAAATGCTCAACTTGTCAACGACGAAGTTGCCCTTAACACCCAACCAAGCATATACACACCCACTCAGCCATTCAAATCATTCATAACCCGTTCGCATTTTTGATTTGATTTGTGAACAACAAAGAGCCAAAATTATGACAGCCGCTAGAAAATTAGCATTGTATACTCATTGCATGAGCCTGAAACATTTTTTGGTTTGCTTTTAGTATCTAATGAATTCCTGAAAAAAGATTGCCGTTTGCACCTTTTCTTGACTATTTCCTATAAATAGTTCGGTTCTAAACCAAATCTCGAAAACATTAAATTTGCCCAACGCATATTTTATTTCAATTAATATGAAATATTTAATCCTTAATTCAAGTTTATCAAGGCAGTGTATAGTATCAAAGATGGTGCTTGAAACCAAAAGATGTTCAGCTCGGAAACTATTTGAGTTGTAAAGCTGGGAACTTAATATGTGAATTATTGCGAGATCCATTCAGTATTTCAGTGTTGCAAACCATTTGAAATAATCAAAAATTATACAATTGTACATAAATATTATAATTTGATAGTATATCTAAATAACATTGGAACTCTGTTCTTACATCAGATACAAGTGACTCAAGATTAATTTATAGATAGACTTTGTCGCACAATTTTTGTTTGCATTGGTAGATATATCTTTCTCAGTCGCTTTCTCAATTGATCTGTCACTGGCTCTGGTGTAAATTTGGCCAAATATTATACATTTTATGCAAGACTGCTACATTTGGAATCGATTTAATGGTTTTACGGGTTACGGGATATGCTAATGAGTAGAAACAGCTCCCAAAGAACAGGTGTACTCAAAATCGACAGGGTGCCAGCAGTATTCGGTTTTTTTTTTTTCATTTTTAAATTTTTATGACAAAAGGAGAAGAAATAGCAACAACCATAAAAACAACAGCAACTTTTATGCGACGCTATAAAATCCGCAACGCAAAGAAACTTTGAAAAGTCAAAAAGCTGCATCTGTCAGCACCTAGCGGCCTAATCAACCTAAACAATAATAACAACACCCTTAACAACAACAACAGCAGTAGCAGCAAAAAAAAATCAGACACACACACACACGCACACGCACACACACTTTCATTTTGTATACGACGCTGAGCTGTCGTGTTGTGCGCGCTTTTGATCATTTTATAAGCGCAATTTCCCTTTTTACGATTATCTTCTCATGCACAACTGAAAAAGGCTGTATGCCCCCGCCCCTCCCCTCCCCTCCCCTCCCACCGTCCACCATCCCCCCACCCGTACCCCCACAATTTAAGGGCACCTCCTATCATCCCTGTTTCTGTCTCCCCTAAACAGTTAACAGCAATACGTGAAATTTGTTTTCAATTTTTCGGTTACAATGGTCATAAAAAACACACAAACACACACACACACACACACACACAGGTGTGTGACGCACAAAAGGGTTAAGGCTGCCTGCAAGGGGTGATGTGGGAGCGGGGTCACAGACTAACCATCAAAATGCAAATGCGCGACCATAAATAATGTGCCACAGACAGACATACACAGATAGAGCGAGAGAAAGCGAGAGGGAGAGAGAGAGAGAGAGCGAGAGGGAGAGAGAGAGAGAGCGAGAGGGAGAGGGAGAGAGAGAGAGAGGGGGAGGGAAGATATAAAGCGACAAGAGGCCTAATAAAAACCACCCAACGATTTAATACCAGCGCTGCGAAAAAAATCCAAAAACGCAAGCAGCAGCGTTTAGGTGCGCCCACAGTGAGTCGTGGATGGGGGGAGGTGGAGGTGTAGGCGCATTGAGGGCGTGGCATTGGCATCGTGTCGTGTGTGTTTAGTGGCGCTGCATGTGTGTGTGTGTGTGTGTGTGTGTGCGTGTGTGTGTGCAGTATGTGTGGTATGTGTGGGTTGCCCAAACGCAAATGCAACGCTTCAATGAATGCGATACCGTTGAGACGGTGTTAAAGGGTTAACAAACAAGCTACACACAATCCCACCCCCCCCCCCCCCACTCCTCCACCCACCTTTCCCCTCCACCCACACCTCAATCCTACTTTTAAAACCTTAGTCATGTGCATTGAACTATGGCTGTAGCCTGTCGCCAGCAGCGCCGCTCGCGTTTAAACGACGCGACAAATTAAAATTCCCTACATCCGGCAATCCACCATCCACCTTCCCCTGCTACACTGTGCTGCGTAGGCGTTGCTCTACAAGTTGAACCAAAAGTCATGCTCGATTAAATTGCTTTTGTTGCTGTTGTTGCTGTTGTTGCTGTTGTAGTTGCTGCTGTTGCAGTTGCTGCATTTGTGCCGGAAGTTGAGTTACCAAAAAGCGCAGACTCGATTCCAATTCGAAAACCCAAACCCAATGCCCAATAACCAATTCCACAGCCCGACCTTCTCATTCAGCTGTAACGAGCTGCGTAGGTGCGGTCACATTGAAGCAGCCAACCCCCCCCCCCCCCCACCGCCGCCTCATCACAACCCCTTTGACTCTTTGTTCGTGGGCGCAAATTTGAAAATCAGTTAGTGGTCAATTTTGTTGGTTAGCCACAAAAGAGGCCCCTTGTGTTTGCCCCTCTTTGGAAATGATAATGTGGTGATTTGGTGTGGCATTGTGCCACCAACTGCAACAGATACCAGTACATACACACACACATTCCTCGCTGCCCCCTGTCCCACTTCTGTGACCCCGCTTACCTTATTAAATGTTGAGCAGCTGAGTGTAAGCTGTAGGCTCAATTCCTCTGCCATTCACATGCACAGCCGATTCCATTTCAAATGGCAAATTGCTGCCGCCTGCTTTTAACTGCCAAAACTCGTCTCCCACTCCTCCTTTGCTTACCCATACCCCTTTATTGACAGCGGTTCGCAGGCCATTATCCAATTTCCATATGCAAAGCCAGTTGACATTTTGCGGCTGCCACAATAAATGGCATGAAACCATCCCATTTCATCTGTCAGCAACACCCTCCAGCCCCAACCACCAACCACCCGCTGTGCACAACGCAGCCACCTGTCTAGCAGCTTGTCCCGCGCCTTTTGTCGTCACTTTGATTGATTTGCCTTCTTTCTTTTATTTTTTATTTTTTATTTTTTGATGTTATGTGCAGCGATTTTCATGTCAATCGCCAGGCATTTGGCTGTAACCGTTAACTGTCCATAAAGGTGGCTGATTCTCAAATCTGGTGATGTCTCTTGGCATCTGTGCCAAGGTGATGGAACCACAAATTGCCAAGCAAGTCTGATAATGGCGCTAATCGTAATGCGAAAGTCGTGTTTAGTAATTCAAATGCAGTTTTAATTTAGAGAAAAGCATTGACTGAAAAGGCATGGTTTAAATCAGCTTTTTTTTTGTTAAATTTACGGGTATAGAAAATGTTACCCAACAGCAATATTAATGATACAATTTTAAATAAGAGTTTTTCAAACGTTTCTTAAACGATATGAACATAAATAGATAGATATTATGCACAAATAAAACAATACATATAAATTCAAATATTATTTCCGTAACAGTTTCATTTGCTAAACAAAACATCTGCGAATGCATTGCGAAGACCACGAAACAAAGGTGAGGCTGGAGCTTGAGATGCAGCTGACGAGGGTGACGGAGGAGCAGGAGGAGGAGGCGAACTTTATCTGAGCTGCTCCGTTTAAAATTCCAATCGACACCCAAAGGCGGCTGCGTTTGAAGCAGCATCCTCTAAACCGCTGACAACTTTAGCTGCGCCTCTTGCCAGCACCAAGTGACCAGTGTCCAGTGGCCAGTACCTGTTGGCTTCTACCAGGTAGCTGGTTATTCCCCAAACGCTTACCTGTTACCCTATACTTGGTATCCACCTAGCACCACAAGAGCTCTCTGCTCGTATCGGTGTCTGTGCATATTTTATTCAAATTACCGCAGCGTCGTTGGGATTTATGTGGCTGTATTGACCCGAACACCAGGTCCACGTCCACAGAACAGTAGCGACAACAAAAATAAGAACAACAACAGCAGATGAACGAAATGAAATTTAAAACAATTTAACACTTTACACGACATTCAAATACTTTTATGGGAAATTACCAGGGAGCAACCTTTGTCTGTGGTATTTCGTCAGCGTTAACCTCCGCTGATTGTTGTCATCTGTTGTTAACCCGTCCAGAACTACACCCAACTACCCACACACAAACATACACATATGCGCGGACACAACATGTAATTGGATGGTGTTTATTGGGTGTCGTCAGCAATCGCCAATTGCCGCTGAAATGCTGCTCATCCCCCCACAACCCCCTCACGCCCACCTCCCCTGCTCTGACCCCCCTTACCCGCTTGACTATCTCGGGCAATTGAGTTGGTAGCTAAAATTGGAATTGGAATTGCACTCGTGATATGTTTGAGATGTCTTCTCTTCCTCTTCCTCTCCCTCTTCCCCTCCGTCTCTCTCCCCCTCTTTCTGTCTCTTGTTACCTCTGTTGGTTATTTGCTCAAGCAGGTTGCACGAGTTTCGCTTGGCCACTTGACCAATTCGACTAGTTATGCACCGTTCGGCCTTATATGCAACTGCGTATCAAGATGCAAAGCACAAACAATAATTATGCTGAATAAAAATGCTCAAGGCATTTGCGAGGATGCTCTTTAATTGCTTTCCAATAGCTTGGCTGAAACGCAACCTGTATGTCTGCGATATGTATATCATTTTGCTAATTGTAAGTTCTATCGATTGTCTTGGCACTTATTTTTAATTATTATTTAATTGTCTACAATTAAAGATTGCTTATTATTCATACATATAGTAAATTTTGATTAGCAATTTTTGAAATCGCATCTGAACAGAGATTGGCCTCAAGAATGATTCAGCATTTAAAGTGTGATTAACTTGTTAACATGCATATTTGAAACTTGTATGCTTGACTTTGAATGTCTTGTTTTAATGTTGAGGGGCTAAACTAAATCTGCAAGCGATGCTCAAAGCTAGATTAATTTAAAATTATATAAACAATATTTAAGGTCGACTTCATTAATCAATAAGATAATACGTACCAGACAATTTGACATTATTGCGCCGAATTTTATAGAACTTATTGATTTTGAAGTCTGCTTAAATTGTGTCAATGAGTATAAGTAAAAGGAAAGAGGAGCACAAACTAGAATAAGAACTGGAGCAGAAGGAGAAACTGAAATAATAACAAGAAAAATAAGAACTCGAAGCAATAAAGAAAACGACGACAAAGACGACTAAGAATTGGCCATAATAAATTGGCTACAACTGACGAATTGTGGCAAAAAGAACCAGCACCAGCAGTTAAGGATGGAAGAGTCAATGTTGAAGGGTGAGGGGAACTAGAAACTACGCGCACGGTTGCACATTGGTCGCATTTGTTGGTAGCAGCCAGCAACCAGCACTGGGGGGGTTCGCAATGAGAATGAAGACAAAGCAGAAGATGGGGAGACTAGCAATGAGAATGATGGGTGTGGTAAGGGGTGGGATGAGGAGGGAAGCAGGGAAGGAGGGATGTGCGGGAGTTAGCAACGCGAGCTGCTGCTGCGTCCAGCATTTAACACTCAATTTAATACGAAATTTATGGCCAGCGTCAGCGACGACATGCGCCTGACTCAGAAACAAAATTGCTATTGAAGGTATTGAAGATTGCGATTGGGGTTTTGGGATTGGAATTTGGAATACGGAATACGGAATCGGAATCGGTATATCGAGCTGGGACTCTACTGACTGCACAGTTGAGTGGTCGCCGAGCTGGCTGTAGGGCAACTCAAACAAATTAAAGACATTAGAGTTTATTTAATTTGCACAAGCGCAGCTGACCCTGCTGTGACCCCACGCTGACCCTCGGCCAGTGGCCAGTTTCCAGTGGCCAGTGCAGCAACTGCAATTGGCACTTTTTATGTTATCGTGTGACAAATTGCTCAGACTTCACTTGAACACGACACACACACACTCACACTCACACACACACACGCACGCACAAGCACACATAGTTGTACAAATATACGAGCATAGTTAAGATCCCGTCCATATGGGTCCGCAGTTTAATTGCTAGGGTTGCGCCTCGCCACTGCTGCGGGAAATCTTTTGAGTGTCAATTTCGTAAATTACAACGATTTGCCAAAAAGGCAAAAGCCAGCTAAAGATGAGGACGGGGAGGGTAACGCATTTATAGAGCTCTGTCTTTGGCCTGGTGCTTGTTGATTGTCGTGTCCTATTAGTGGTAGTGCTGTCCGCCCATCGGTCCATACCCGTAAGGGGGTTGCTCTCAACATTAGACGTCTCTTGGCTTGCTATAAAGCCATCAAACTAATGCGTTTTCAATATTCGCAAAGCAATTTTGTAATGAAGGGCCAGTTACTAAGCACTGTCACCAAACGAAACCCTTAAATTATCGGCAAAATGAAGGTTATATCGATGCAAAAAGGGGAACTTATAAGCTCGCCTAACTCTAACATTTCACTAACAACTGGAATATTAGACGACTTTAGCAATTTCCAGCTGAGTAAACTATAAATCGAATCAAATCAGCTCAGTATATTTTATTGAGTAGAGAATGCTTCACTATATATTAAGGAAAGATAACTGCAACTAAGGAGCAGATTAGCCAACTTAGATTTTCTACTGCACAACAAGCTAACATCACAGAGGATCCGGACAATGGTCGGTCTACATTTAAAATCAAGTGAGGATCAGCTAATCAGGATTACTGCATCAGCCATCAACTGTAAAGGTTGTTCAGAGCACCGAGAAATCAGCAAAGAGGCAAACAGCTTGATCACTGATCTGTATTATGGTTACGATTGTACCTGCTTAGAAAATGAGCTCCATAAATTGCGAGGGCAAGCGAACCCTTAGGCAAAAAAAAAAGCACATTTTGAACGATGAAATTGAACGACTGATCGCGCTCGAGTGACGCCCCAATGAGTAGAGCCGGTAGAGTCGGTAGGGTCTGGCTTCCTTCTTTTTTTAAATGCTCTTTAGTGGCAACGGAGTCAGTGGCTTATCGCGTGATACGATCGCATAGCCCAATGTCGTCTTTCGTCTATATTTCGCGCGCAGCGATCACATATGCGGCCGTTACGTGCGATCGACCATTTGGAACCGATCAATTAGCCGACTACCCAATACTGACTACAGACTGTAGACGGAGGGAGGGGGCTGGTAGGGTAGTTGGCAGACGGGCAGATAGGTAGGGAGTCCCAGCGTGTCAGTCTAGGCAAAATGTTTCGCTTGATCGGATCGATCGAGTATATTCAGCATTTTTGCGGTATTTCTTCGACGTGTTGTTTTATGGGCCCCGAAACGGCTCAAAGTGTTGGCCCTAATGGGAAAATTAGTTTGGTTAAATGCTTCGCTGACTGCTCGAACCGTGTCAGAGTTCGAAGGCATCAACGAAGCCCAGGACAGAGAGAGAGTGAGAGAGAGAGAGATAAAGAGAGAGATGGAGAGGGAGAGGCATGGAGATAGGCTTCTAATCTTGACCATTTGGCCGCCGCACCTGACGGCTCTTTCACACGCTGCCACAAAGTGCTGCGACATGCGACTGCTTTTGCTGGTGCTGTGGCTGCTGCTGTGTCTGCTGCTGTGGTTGCAACAAGCTGCGGTTATGTCAGTTGGCCTGGCTATAATTTTTATCACGAAACGTTTTGAACACAATGCCCAAAGCGCAAGTCGAACTCTTTGAATTTTGGGCGTTTTAATCAGCAACCGAAGCGAATCGAACCAAACCCAACCGACCCGACTCCAGCTTCAGTTGCAGATCCAGTCCAGCTTCCAGAGACAGGCACGGCACGTACCTTGCCAGAGACAGTTGCACCCATTGAAATTGAATTGGAATTGAAATTGCTTGGAATTTCTTGCAGTTGTTGGGTGTCAGCTTGATAAGTCGACTGGACGGACAGACGGACAGACAGACAAGGGCAAAATATCTGTGCGGCTGCAAAACAATGCGACAGCAGACTCCAAGTGTTGATCTCTGGCGTTAACACTCAATAAAATCGAAAACGGTTTGAGTTGCGGGTTAAGCGAGGGCATTATAAAATAGCTGATTTCTTGTCGCTCTCTTGAACAATCATCGAACTTCAGATGGACTAAACAAAAACTATGCAAATAAAGCATTGCAATAAACCTGATTCACGTCTCAGTACGCCAATGCGTCCATAAATGTTAAATGGTTTTCTACAACACAATAACATATATTAAATAACAATGTATTCAAATTTGTAACTGATAAAAGCCCATAACGATTTGATAACCATCTATAAAGGAAGCTCAATACGAGTATCTAAAATACCCAATTGAAATATCAACTTAAGTGTGAATATTATCTTCCAATAACTGTTCCACTCAGTGAAACTTAAATTGAAGTTCCAATCATTTGTAGTTGGCATTGACTTATGTAATTCATAAGATTGAAAGAATTTCCTGCACTTTTAGTTTGTTATCGTAAGTTTAGATAAAGCTATAAAGTATATGGCTTGTAGTAGTACTTGCATCCATTTGTGGCATACAGCTTTTGCGAATAGTTTCGAGTGCATTTTGCACTGTCAATTCAAGAATGTCGTTGGGCAATTAAAACATTTCGAGCGCTTTGCATGACTTCGAAGCATATGCTTCGGACACACACACACACACACACACACAGACACACACACACAGACACACACACGCGTGCGCGCACACACAGCTGCAGAGAGTTGCACACACGTGGCCAGCTGATTAATCACGTAAATGCGTAGTTGAGTAGTTGGGCAGTTCGGCCTCACAGTTAAGTGACGAGCAGCAACATCCCCCAAAAACTATCTAGCAAATCTGACATATGCCACCAATCCCATTCCATACATCTTCTACGACTTCTTGTTTACGTGCAGCATCGCAACATTTTTGCTCTAATGAACTAAATGGCGGCAATACCAACAACAACAACAACATAAAATGAGTTGGAGACATCGGCGCTGTTGAAGTTTTCGCTGGACACAGCTAGGCAGCCCACGCCCACACCCATGCCCCGCCTCCGTAACGTAGTTGGTGTCCGGCCTGACAGTTGGTCAGTCGGCAAAATCTCATTAATATGCCATGCGAGCGCTTAAATTGCAAGTCGCCGTCCTCTCAAATGTCTCATCCTCGATGAGGACAACAGCAACTGCAGCGGAAATGTGTCCTGGCACGACCACTCCTCCAACACACACACACACACATACCAACACACTCAGAAAAAATATACCATCGAATTTAAATTTAAAAAGAAACTTAAGGAAAGCCAAGGCAGCTTTAAAAACAAGTTGATTTTTATTTAAGCACAAGAACTACTACTAAATAGAAATTTCAACGTATTTTTGTAGAGATAGTTTTTTATGAGACCGAAATCAAGTGCATACTAAAATCATTTTAAAACGGTTTGCACTCTCTCTACTTTGAAATATATATAAATTAATTATTATTCGAGTAAAGTCTTAAAAATTTAATTAAAAATAATTATTATGATGATAAACATTTTAGGTACAACATTTTTCACAGTGTACAGGCACACACACATATACAAGGTCCTTGCTCGTCACATGATGTGACCAAGTCTCTTGCAATGTGCGTCAGTTGCACACCAAACAGCAGCAGCAGCCAGCACAGTATTTTGGCCAGAATGGCAGCTAACTCGTTCCGTGGCCTTTCATCATTAACAAAGTAACAGAAATACACGCAGACACACACACACATACACACCCACACCCACACCCACACACAAATACAACAGCACAAGCAATTCAACCAATTGAGTTGTGTCCAATGCACACATAACGTGGGGTTTGGGTGGCTATGGCTTAACCCTAGATGGACATGCAAACAACAAATGGATTACGTGCCCCTTAACTAACATCGCTGTAATGCAGAGCGGAATAGTTGTGTGTGTGTGTGTGGGGTGGGAGGGGGTGTTGGAAAACTAGTGGGATCTACGGATTTCGCTATACATACATCTGATATATGCATGTACATACGTGCACAATTCAGCATTCACAATGACTAACGATGGAGTACAGTATAGTAAATGAGCGAAGCGTTAGATTTATGGCAAACTTCGAGGCCAGTGGCGGTAAGGTATTTTCTTTATCTTTAAATAATCTGACGAAAGTTTTCATTCATTTTTCATTTATATATTGTAATTATATAATTAAAGAAAATGTTATAATGTAGCTTTCATTTGTTATTAGTACAATTATAATTTTAATTCAATAGATTTGTCTTCTATTTTTTCACTTAAATATTTTTTTGTCAGCTCATTAGCCGTATACACACATAAATAAACTAGTTCATAATATTTCACAACTTAGCTGCATATTTCATTACTATGCCGCGATCCCATTTTGCTATGCTATTCATATTATCACATGAAATTTCCTAATATCTTAACTCAATTTCCTGGCTGACAGCCTGTTTAATACATTCACGGACTTTGTACTTGTGCCGGCAAATGCGCAATGTCACTTCATGTTGAGCACAGCAGGTGCTCCACTCTGCTCCACTGCCATACCCCACTCTGCTTTCCTGTGGCATGCTTCTATGTGGGTGAGAAAATGCGTTGGTAATTGCTGTAAACGAGCCAAATCATCGCCTCGTGCAATCAGTTGCCTTTGTGCTGCGTCCGTGAAGGCTTTAACTTCATTATCCGATGCTAATGTCAGTGGCTAAGAGAGTTGCCCAAATAGAAAATCCTGACGTTCTTTTTTTTTTAATGTGCCATCCGCTGAAACAACCGCAAATGTATACCCCTTGCGCATCATCAGCTTGCCAATGCCCGAGACTAAGACGAAGACTGAGTTCTGTTAATGGGGATGGGATTGTGAAACGGAGTTGAACTCCAACTGTGTGGGGTAGCTGTGATAATTTGGGTGCTGCGGCGACGGCCGTCACCACGGGAAATGTAATAATACATCCGAAAATCAGTTGTTATTATTGTTAAGCGTAAACGATCCAACCAAACCATCCGACCCTGCACCCATCCATCCGTCCGTTCGTTCTGGCAGCGGAACTCCGCACGCACTTCGCTGGCATAATCACAGTAATCATAAGCCAGTCAAGCAGTCAGTTGGGTAGTCGACTCGAGTCCAGAGCGAGAGGGTTGTGAATGCGACTCGTTCGATCCCATCATATCTGCCCTACCCCTACCTCTATCTCGGAGCACCCCATCGACTTGAGGCTTGTTGTTTTTTTTTTTACGCTGACTCAATAGAAATGTTTTGTGCAATTGCGGCTCATAAAATCACAGCGGGTTAGCGTCTGGCGAGATCCGACAAACCGAAACCAGACCCAAACTTTAAAGAGAGTCTTGAGCTGAGTATATGAGCACATCGAATACTAATGCAAAACGATGACAACAGCAATCAAAATGTGCTGCGCCCTGGCACCCACCCAAAACAGTGAACGGAAAGTAGTCGAATCAGAGCTACGGGACATCTAAAATGTCAGGCTCCATGAAATGCTAATTGGGTGCGAAAGTTCTTTAAGCACACAATAAGGGAACGGGGCAAAGGGGATGGGCGGCAAATGCAACAAATTTAGCAACTCAACTTTTCCATCCAATTATTCTTTATGTGGTTGACTACAAAGGATTTGATTAGCTAACAAATTAAACATAAAGTTATTTCAGTTCAAAAATACCAACAACTAATGACCACAAAAAATAAAAAGATACAATTAGTTTTCCCAATAACAAAAACAAGTTTTTAACTTTCAGAGAGAAAGAGAAAACTTTATATACATATATACAATATATACAAACTTTATAGTTTAATAAATAGTCCTTGAAGATGCTTTTAAATGAGAATTCTTCAGCTTTGAGGGATGGGTACTAATATGTTTTGATGTTGATCAAAGATGAGGCAAGGAATATATGCAAATTATTACGTATTTGACCAACAATTGCAACTAGTGAAATGCGTTTGTAAAATGCATTTTCTAATTTAGTGAAATATTAAAATTACATGAATGTATATTTAGCGCAAATCAAGTGCAGATTATCTATTATTTCTGCAATCAGAAGCCATTAAAAAATTATAAAAATATACCCATATTGAGCAGACACAAGAGAGATTTGTGATCTTGCAGCGCAATCTGGTGTTGACAGCAGGCAGTCCTTCCCCTATCATGACAGCATATCATGCTGGCAGCTCCATTAAAATTCAGTTGTTGAGGGTTCGAGGAGCCACGTCAAAAGTGTGCGTGTTTTGGTTACGATTCGCTTTGGTTCGAATTTGAGTTTGGGTTTGGGGTCGGATTCAGATTCGATTTTGGTTTGGTTGGTTGGGTTTTTGGCGATGTCACCGCCGCTTTGCATGTCGCAGACCCGCAATAACCAAAAGAGTTGCCAGCCAGCCAGCCAGCCAGCCAGCCAGCCAGCCAGTCAGCCAACAGCAACAGCAGCAGCAGTTACGTTTGGCAGGGAGGGTGTATGGAAAGTGGGCAGAGGGAATTAACGGAATAATAAACAGGCGCTGCTAACGACACGCGGAGGTTGCCTTACTTCTGGCTGCCACTGTAGTCGTAGAAGCATTTGTCTGGCTGTCTACCTGGGCGCAAGGCTCTTGCACGAATTAATTGTAATTCATTCGCCGCAATTATCACATGAAAGCCAAAAACGAGCCGCAAAACTTGCCCAAAAAGAAGTTATGACACATTGGGTCCCAAAGTGGCCCTCCCACCACACCTCTGCCCCCCTGCACAAATCTTAGCAGCAGCAACAGCAGCACCAGCAGCACCAACTGCAGGTTAAGTTTGAAGTTGCTGAATCAACCCGTTATATCGTTCCCTACCCCTCTTCCACTCCCTCAAAATGGAGGGGGGTGTGTCTGTGTGTGTGTGTGTGTGTGAGAGAGTGTGTTTTGTGAGTGGGGTGTACGTATCGAAGACAACTGACTGCCAACTGTTTTCGAGGTCACAGCCTAACAATTTGTTATGGCGGCTTTCAGCGCCAACGTCGCGCGCCCTGATGAGTGGGCGTGGCAATAGCAATGAGCGTTAAAATGAGCAGCTCCACCGAGGCATGACATTTGTCAACAGCAACAGCAACAGCAACAACAACAACAGCGAAAACAACAAGAACATCTTTAGCTCAGATTGCACAAGTTCGAGATACTCTCCGATTTTAAGAAATCTCCTTAGTTCCATAGATATTTCTATATATCCATGCAAATGCAAATAGTTTTAATATTTCTATTCATTCTACGTTTTTAGCATTTCTCAATAGTTGCCTATTAATTTAGTGACTGCTTTATATCGCATCTGCAACTGAAAACTCGAATGATTATGTCGCTTGATAAAAAACATTTTATTTTCTCGATTAATTCATATTTAGTTTTGTAAGCCCGATTTATGGCATTTTATAATAGCTACAGGGTATTTGAAGCGGCATGGTCGCAGACCTAACCAAGTATGTGCCTAAAGCCACCTCGTCAACGCTTTGGTAGCTTCTTTTGGCGAGTTTTAATCAGGCAAAGGCGCAGGCGAAACTGGGCTGTGAACGGGTGGCTGGGGGAAGGGGGCGTGTCAGCGCACAAGTTTGGCTCTGTGTGAGCGGCCTCTCGCGGTGCCGCCACCTGCAACCTGCCCCCAACCTTGCTTCGCCTCGCCCGTTGCTCGCTGCTTGCCACTTTCTTAGCTTGCCGCAGAATTATGTTGATTGGCAGCAATTTGTCATAACGTGAAATTAGTTTGTTGTCGTAACAAGCGCCGCGCGCTTAACGGCATTTTCCATTTGGCCCAGCGCACAAGTCACCCATGCCCCTCCGAAGCCCCTCCGTCACCCATCAACCGCACGCCCTTACGAAAAATATGTCGATAAAAACAAACAAATTAACATTAAATGAAAAGATTAAGTGTTTAAGTTTGCAGTAGGTTGTCGTTATTGTTGTTGCTTCTGCTGCTGCTGTTATTATTGTTTTGGTTTTTGTTATTGTTGTTGTTGTTGTTCTTGTTGTCCTCAGCCATTTGACAGGCAGCAACACGAAAGCCGCCCCCAACCGTCAAGCTATTTGGCCCAGGCAACACCGCCCTTTCAGGTTATGTAATTGGCAAAATGGCGCACAGGCTTTTAGACATTAAGACTGTACAGCAGTGAAAAGGGTCGTCCACTTGGCGCTTCCTCTTATGTATACATATATATATATATATATATATATATATATATACATATATGTATATAGATACATATTTCATATATAAAGTATAGTATAGCAGTGATTAAATATTGGCTCTGGCTCTAGACAGAACTCAGTATACCGTACGATATTGAATAATAATTTCCCATATATTTTTTGATCTTCGCAATTAGCTTTTTTATACCCTGAAACCATTAAAACTGGGTAAAAAGGGTATAATGGTTTTGTGTAAATGTATGTAACAGACAGGAGGAAGCATCTCCGACCCCACAAAGTATATATATTCTTCAGGATCAATAGTCGAGTCAATAACATTTCCGTCCGTCTGTCCGTCTGTATGAACACGCAGATCTCAGGGACTGTAAGAGCTAGAGAATATGGAATATAGGTTCTCGTATACCAGGCGCAGATCAAGTTTGCGTTATTTTATCGATAACTGACTTCGTTTATCGAAAATCGATAAATTAAATTTCCGATAGCAATAAATGCCACAATTTTAAAGGCAGAATCTTCTAATTAAAACATAATATGCATATGCAAATTGTTGATCACATTGATGCAATTTCATCAACATCGGATAAGACTCACCCAAGTTATAGTTGAAAATATATTCTCATATTGATTTTATTTCTATCAGCAGCCGCAATCATTTTCTGTATGCATAAATATGTGTGTGAGAAAGGGATGGCATGATAATCATAATAATATGTTTTTTTGTGTATTGCGTGTTTCACGTATTTGTCGGCAGATGGCGCTTCCGGAGCTGCTCGCATTTTAGTGCAAATCAAAAGGGGAATTTGCCAATAATAATAGAATATATTTAATAACTGGGATCAGGGTATATCGTAGTCGAGTTCACTCGACTACAGCACTCTTACTTGTTTTTATTGCTTATTGTTTGCATTTTTCATTTTTTGACTACGCTCAAACAGCAATTGTACGTTGGATGAAAGAACGAATCTTCTTGTCTTAAATAAAGCTAAGCAAGGTTTTGGTTAGCTTTGATAAGTTCAATTTAAGCTAAGTTATATTGAGTTAGGTAGTAAATGGTTCAAGCTCACAGGAGAGGGTTAATCATAGTGTAGTTTAGATGAATTTTTAATAAAGCGCAATAGAGTAAAAGAGGAGCAGAAATTTAACTCTTAGCTAATCCTATGAATTCCAAGATGAGTTTGCAATAATTCGTAAGCAAATCATTTACTTGTATTACGTAAGGACAGAGTTCAGCGCTCAGAAATAAAAATTACAAATATATTTTTTTTAATTTTCTAATATTTATTATGCTTAACTCTCACTACTGGCTGCTGTTCTGCCTCTCCCGAAATTACCTAGATTTGCTTGGCATTTTCTCGCTTTCGGCTGTTGCGGTCTGCGAAGTTCTACAAGCAGCTTCCGCATCTCTTTGGCGTGTTTGCCCTACCTAATTAATGCAAAACCATCGCCGACAAACGGCCAGCGGCGACGGTGGCCAAAGCAGGAAGTTGCACAATTTCAGGGCTATTTAACTTGGCCAGCCAGTCACTGAGATAATGGCCAAGAGCAAGTTTGCCAGTTCGCAGTTGCCACGCTTAGTTGGCAATAGTTTCACAGCAAATTAAGAAAAGGTTGGACCAGCAACACACCCACACACAAACACACACACACACACACACACACACAGCAGCAGCAGCATCTGTTAAAGTCAGCGAGTCCTTGTTGTCCACGTTGGCCACATCCAAATTTGTGGCGACACTTTCTATGCAAATTGCAGTAGCCCAGCCCAAAAGTTATACACATGAACACAGGGTACAGTCAGCGTAGCGGAAGTACAGTCATGCACACACCCATCTGTATGTGTGTGTATGTGTGTGTGTGTGTGTATGTGTGTGTGTGTGTGTGTGTGTAACGAGTGACAGCGAGAGTTTTTGGGGCAAACTCGCATAAATCTTCGTTTTACACAATGTTGGCGGGTCAGTTACAGACACAGATACAGTTACAGTTGCAACAGTTGCTGCGGCATATCCTCTGAGCATGGACTCGCAGTAGCAACAAACCAGTAGCTGTATAAAATATGTATGTGTATGCGAGCGAGACACAGAGAGAGCAGGGAATGGGTTAGCAAAGTTTTATTGACCATATTGTCCAAATAACATAACGCCAGCCAAATGGTTCGCAAGCTTTGAAGCAATTGTTGTTGCTGTTGTGTTACCCTGTACCCAAAATAAAATCCTGTAAGTCCAAGTAATATGCATAATTAATTCAATAAATGTTCTCCCATTTCACATATACACCAAACTTGGCTGCAGTCATATTTTCAACTTTATTAATAGCCCCCAATTATAAGAAGCTACTTTAAAGGCAGAATGTCCTTTGACTTTTGTACAGACAACATTTTTATGAGACTTGCTCGAGCTGAGAGCTGTCTACACGATATCTGCTAGTGTGGTATTCTCGCTGAGAGTACTAAGAGCAATGATAGTTGCTGCTGCTGTTGCGGCTATATAGTTTAGTCAATTGAAATTAATTATGTTTAGCGTTTTCATTCGAAATTTATGCCCCATAAGTTGGCCCCCAAGTGTGTGGATGCATAAATTGCTGTTTGCAGCGGCATTGCCAGGTTGCTGTTGCTGTTGGCAATGCTGCCTGCAATTTACATAATGGTCAAATTACAGTTGCTGCCAATAACTGACAAATTTTCCAATTGACTAACGACCAAATGGCCCCATTGACAATCGCCAATTGTATGCACGTACATAAGTTGGCAATGGGGTGTTCGCCGGCCAAGTTTGAAGCGCGCGACAATTTAAACGGCCGTCCATTTGGCCGAATGACATCTGAGAAATGTTCGGATAAGAAAATTACAACAATTTCATGTGACACTTCATAAAGGAGCCAATTGCAAAATGCAAACTACCAACAGCAATTGCAGCCTTCTCGCAACAGCGACAACAGCAACAGCAACCTTGCAAATTGCTGACAGTTGAAGAGAAGTACAACAACAACAAAAATTGCATTTCAAGGAATCGCTTCACAACCAAAAGCTGAAAATTGTTTCAGACGCGCAGCGCGGACGACATGCGCTGTATATAAAACAGTCAGCCAAATTTGGTGAATGAATCGAGTATCTCAGATACTCCCTGAAGAAGACGCGCAAAGAATTGGGTATATTAGACCCTATCTCCGTTTGTCTATTTCCAGAATAAATAAAAATACTCAAATAATAGAAAAGTTTTTTATATATTATAAAATAGGCACTGCCAATCAAAAATACAGAGCATATCCTAGTCTAACAAGCTCATTCAATAAGTCACTTTTACACTTTTTTCTTTATAATCATAATAACTACAATACGAGTGTAACTGAGTTCTGTGTCCGACTGTCTGGAACAGATCTTATCGTCACCGGAGCATTGTCACCGTCAACGTCGCTTTCACACCATCAACACGTAGGGTTGCCCCTACCTAGACGAGGGTCGCTGACACGCGCAGCCTGACAGATCAGAGCACTTGAGGCTCGGCGAGGAGGCAATGATGAGCATGCGAGGGGGGTGGGGGAGGGGTGATCTAAAGATCGTGACAACAAGTGCCTCAATTGACACAATGAACACAGCGGTGTCGAGCGTGCCATTTGGGTACGATTCGTTGGCACAATAGTAAAAACTTAGACAATCGAATCATTAATTGTCCTCTGGGTCGTCTGCTTCCCAGAACTCCAAGCCCAGTGACAGCATAGACATTCAATATCTGTCTCTTGCATTCACGTAGCATAAAAATTTCATTGAAATAAATTTATATCCATTAGACAAGAACTAAACCCAAATTATTATATAGTTGAGTTAAAGTTGGTAAATTTGCAATGTGGAATCTTCAATTCTTCATTTCAAAATATAAAACAGTTCGTTGCAACACCAACTCGCAAGACGAAGAAGTAAGCTTTTAACTTTATATAACAATATCAGTAAACTTTGACAAGCACAAAAGAGTTAAGCAATTTTTAAAATTGTTAATTCTAGTTCATAAAAGAAATTTTATAATAAATAACGAAGAAAGATTAAGTTAAGAGTTGTAACTCAATAGATGTAAGGTGCGCCCAATATTGATGATGTCTTAAGAACGGCTTTTATAATCGCCACAAGTTAGGCAACAGTTTAGAGAAGAAACTCACTCGAGAGCTGAAGCTTAAGTGCAACATGTGGACAACAAACGCCCAGCACATGAGAGATGACTCGAGTGCAGCAGCACTTGACAAGCTACATATAAAGTAAATGCCAGAATATTTCACACCTGTGCAATCGGTCAAATATGTAGAAGGAATAAGTAATGCAGAACCTGACGGAGCAGTTGGGGCAGAGGATGAACTAACTGCCACAGAGAGCAAAGTGGGCTCTTTGGCCGATTATCGTAATAAAAGGCGCCAAGCAGGAAAAGAGGCATCCTTCAAAAAGAGGGTGCACAGCCGTTGAAATGGCAATGCTATCCTGCCCCTCGCCTCCTGCCGTAGTACCGGAGCACCCGTAGCACCCGCAGCACTCCACTGTCAGTCTACACATCAAAGCAAGTGGGCAAATTAAGCTAAACAAAACCAAACAACATACACATACACACACACACACACACAGACACACAGACATCCATAAACATACATAAGATGTACTTGTGTCTGTTGTCGGCATTCTTTTAAAGTTCCACTTCTTTTTTTTTATATTTTTTTTTTGTTGTTGCCTGCAACTTGAGGCAGCGGCGCCATCTGAAGATGATGCTGCCCCACTTGACAATGCACAACAAAACACCCACACACACACACACACACACACATACATACACACACATTTTTAGCACTCCTGGATGTTTGTGTGTGTGTAGAAATTCAACTTGAAAGTAGCTTCAACTGCTTTTCCATTACTTTCGTTTTGCTCATTCTATTTATACTCTGTTGTACTGCGGGCTCGTCACATTCCGTAGCCATTTAAAAAAAAGAGGTTAAGACAGTTTTGCAAGAGCCAGCGAAATATGTGGGCACTTCTTACATGCGGCCTTCAGAAAAAGGCAGCTCTACTTGTTACTCAACAAGGCAACTCAAAAATGAAAACGAAATCAAATTTTTCGAAACACAGCGAAGCCGTTTACAAGGGTATAAAACTGCGGGAAACAAATGCATCCACAAATATTCTTTTGATAACTGAAATTATTTGACCAGTATATTAAACAGTTGATAACAACTGATTCACAAATATTTTATGCAATATTGGATCTTAAATAAATAGTTCCCTTATCAAAATTTAGTTTGTTTGCCGAAAAGTAAATTAAAAACTAAAACCAACTACCTAAAAGTGCATCTTGCAAATAAATTTATCTAAACTAAAGCAAATTTCGGTCAGATATATACAAATTGAATTCGCTCTTTGAAAATGCATCCAAGCGTTTCCTGTTATTTTAGAAAACATTTATGTCAACTGTTAAGTCAAAGAATTTAAACTTTAATTAATTTCTGGCCTCAATTTGAACAAAAACTACAATTTTAAAACGCATTCAAAAATGATGCAAAAATATTTTCCTTTGGACTTGTCCATATCAATTTGACATTAAACTCAATCATTTTTGAGCAAATAATTTTGTTTTCAACCTTTTTTCCCCATATAGGCTATATGATTTTTAATAAAAGTTGTTTGCTGTAGCTCCTTTCACTTAATGATCCAACAAACCAATTTAGTACACACCTAAATAAACTGTAACTAAGCTAAATTTGCAACTTTGTGCCACACAGCTTCCCAACAAGAGTAGCAAAGTGTATACGTATATTTATGCAACCAATATTTAAATGCTGAATATAAAAATGTAGTAGAAAATATCCTGGTTAACATTAAGGAGAGTTACGTATTTATGTATGCGATATGTATGTATGTATGCTGCTCCAATGTCAGAGACGAGTTGAGTTCTGCGAAATAATTATTTGGATTTGGATTTGCACAAGCTTTCTGCAAGTGTTGAATATGCAATTTGTTAGTGCATTTCAACAAAAATTTTAGAAAATGATCAAATTAAATTCCAATGTTTGGCTTTAACAGCATTTTGCCCTATCAGAGTGAGGCAGAGAACGACGAGGACTTCATTCAAGACTCGTCGATGGGGCAAGTTTTGCCAATTACGTGCATATAATGTTATTAGCCCGTCCTTAATTTACACGCCTACAAAATCAAAGTGCCAATCAGATGCCACAGCACAAAAAAACGACGCACGGAAATACTAGCAACCAACATAGCGACCTCTCAATACTATCATAAAAAAGAAGAAGAAAACCATTGGTACAAGACAGCAATGGCCAATGCTAAGACAGAGCAACATTTCCCAGTAACACATCTATTTTAAATAATTTTAAACTTCAACAGATATTTCAAGTCTCTAACGAAAATTGGATTGCGCAGATCATCCTCCTATTTTAACACGACATTTAATTCATGTCAAAGAGGGTTTATATTAACGCCTTTTTTCCATAGTCACAGCTTTGTCACAAATAATTCCATTCAAATAAAATCAATGGCGGAAATTTATTTGACCATTTTTTTAGTTGTGTCAACAGCAATCTACTCTGCAAATTTTGGTAACTCTAACTATGAAAATCAGATATAGAGCTTAAAATATATAAATTTTTACGATTATTGCGGCAGGAATGGGCGTGGCCAGACGATTTACGGTAGTTTGTTTTCCAAATTTCCCACATTTCGATAGTAATGGGCGGTAACTCTGGAGGCGAAAGAGGTGAATATAAAATATATATATATATATATTCGGTGGAATAGTATAAAATAAGAATACGAAAAGATTCTATTAAGATTCTACGCAGAAAAAAAAAAGAAGACAGTTGGCCTCTTTCAACATGTTGCATAATTTATAAGACTTTTATGTAACCTACTGACTATTTATATCGTCCGACAACGCAACACACAACAAAAATGCAGAAATAAGGCATATAATAATAAAAAGTGCGGGCTTGCTACAAAATTAAATGGTCTGGAAAACTGGTCACTCCTGATGGCCTCCAGGCCTTTGTGGTGGCCAGCGCTGCCAGTTGAGAGTGCGTGTATAAAGCATTTCTCATTACAACGACAACAGCAACAGCAGCAAAAGCAAAAACAAAATCTGAACGTCTAGCACCATGCAAAATCATGCAAATTTGGCTGATGCCAATTGTTGTTGTTGTCGTAGAAACTAATGGGGCACAATGTGTCCACACTGCATGGTTCCATTCGTTCCTGTGTCCAAACAGCCCCACTCCGCCCCGACTCTACTATCCACAACCCCCCGAGGCAGCTGGCCTTTAACATCAGCTTAATCATCTGTAAATGCGGGCTCACAACCAGGACCTCAACCAGGTCCTGTGTCTGCCTCTGACTCCAGCTCTGCTTCTGCCTCTGCCTCTGGCTGGGTACCTCATGCATTACACATACACTAAAAAAAATTGTATAGGAAATTTTGCCAAAATTAAAATCCATCTGAAAACCAGTTATCGCATGAGGAATATCATTATAATTTCTAATGCTAAATAATATTAAAAATAAATAAATAAATGAAACCTATTGCTGTAAATTAAAAAAAAATAAATTTTATCATAATTGCCACCAAATTGTATAACATTTTTTTTAATAGTGCTGTAAATGAGACTGGTTTGGGAAGAGAGTTTTCACTGTGGGCAGTTATTGGTCAAATGTTGTTGCTGTCGGTTGGCTCTGTACCCGTCTTAGGCGAGAAAATTAAATTGGCCAAAAGTTGAATCCATAACTTTTGGCTATGAACTGGATACACATCACACAAACACACACACACACACACACACATGTATCGCCTGTCGAAAATTGAGTGTAGCCAACGTCAGTGCACCCAAAGGGCATCACTCAAGCAGCAGGGGCAGGAAAAATGGTAAACGAACGAGGTGGTGAACAGAGGGAATGGAGGCTCCCAAAGCATAGTCTGCCATTTTGCTGTGGTTGGTGCCCAGAGTGAGCCAAAAATATTTTAACAAATCCAATTGGCTAATCAGTGCACACATCATACTCAGCATGACAACGCACTTCTTCATTTGACTTGAAACTAGAAACTTAAAATGTCTACAAGCGTATTTAACTTATAAGACAGGAAAGGAAATATACTCAAAAATGAAGCAACAAAATATGAATACAAAATAATTTTTTGATGCTACAATTTACAACACATTATTAAAAAGATTAACATTCTCATATATGTATGTAAGACTAACATTTGTTTTATATAAACGTGAAATACCTTTTCAAAACTGTGCCACAGCGCAACCCTCTCTCTCTCTCTTTCTCGCTGACTCTCTTTCTCTCTCTGTCTCGCTGTCTTTGCCTTTCGCTACTCTTAGCATGTTGGAGATGTTCCAAACTTTTGTGTTCAAGGGTAAGCCAAATAGTTCATATAGTGCTGCGCTCCATTTTGGGACAGTCTAATAAACCGTTCCATTCTGCCCAAGCTTCAAGTTCTGCAGGCTTCGCTCTGGCCATTCTGTGTGTGTTGTGTTTGTTTGTGTGTCTGTGTGTGTGTGTGTGTGTGCCTGGTCCTGGTCGTGGTCTTGTTTCTGGTACAGCTGCCCGTGTTATTTGTATGATTTTCTGCTTAAAAGCCAACATCAGCTAGCCCAAAACTGCGTTGGCAGCACGATGGGGCTTGGAAGTTGATGGCTTGGGGATTGGGGAATTGAAGTTGGTACTCTTTTTGGGTTGATGCGTGTGTGTGTGCGTGTGTGTGTGTGTGTGTGTGTCTGTGTTTGCGGGGGGGCAACACAGCACAACAAACAGCTGGCGGTCATATTTTCCAGTCAACAAGGCAACAACAAATATAACATGGCCCGCAATGGAAGCACACGCACACACACAACCAAACAGGCAGACAGGACACACATAGCGTCAAAATTATGCCTTCTTCTGTGACTGGCTACATTTTTTGATTATTTTTTTTTTTATTTAATTTTTTTAAGTCAAAAGCCAGCACTAAACCCTTACTCCCACTGCCACCCGCCTCCCACCTGCGCAAATGTCAACCTGGATATTTCTCATACATGTTTTGGGTGTTGTTATTTTTGCTGATATTTCTGCTGCTGACCAGGTTCATAACAGATTTTCGCAGAAATCGCTGACCAAGCGCGCTGAGTACAGCTCACAAAGCACTTGAGTCCTTCCGATGCACACCCCGTGCTTACCCATTGTCCACTCCGTTCCCATTCTCGCTCCTTTTAAGCAAATAGGTCGCATTACTCGATGGCGCCACCTAGTAGCAAGCATTGGCAGCACGTGCGTTGCTGCAGGCGCCACCTATGGCAGAGCGTACGCAACGCATTTCTTTTGATGACTAAGAAGGAAGAAAATGGGGCTCAACTGCTGCCAAGGGCTGTGCTGTGTTGTCAGAGACTCCTAAGGGTTGTTTCGCTTTCTGTTTCATTAGCCAAAGACAGGGTTGTTACTCGTATATGCGTGTATGCCCAGTGGCTACATATGGAGATGCTTAAATGTATATATACAAGTAAGCTTTTGCTTTTTGGTGTCTCATTCCATAGCTTTAGATCCTGGATCCTCTTTAATCCTGAGTCTTCAGTTAAGACAATTAAATTCTAGAAGTGAATTCTAATTTTAATTGATGCTATTAATTTTTTTAATCAAAAGTCGAATGATTGCTAATCCCATTTTATTAATTACAACAACAACAAAAAACATTGTATGCAAAATTCTATATTTGAACTTAAAAGATTTGTGAGCAACATTTTTTATTTGTTATTTTAAATTGTATAAACATGTATTATTTAAAAATATTTGATAGCAAAATCAATTTTCCTTCAGATTTAATTAATTTAAGGACTTTGAATAATGCACTGTTCTAATTGTTATTAATTTGCATTCCTTTCACTGATCGCCTGGCAACCCCAACTCAAACACATCGCTGCCTAACGGTCATTTGTCAGCATTGGCCAAGTGTCGGTCGAAGACAACGCAGCGGCAGAGGCAGCGACGACGCATCAACACCAAAAATGCTTAGTCGCAAAACACACACACACACACACACACATGTACAAGCGACTGGCTCACAGGCAGACTCAAGCGAATGAGCGAGGGTTGTTTTGCATACAAAAAACAGCCTAGCAGAGAGCGCGGGAGAGCGAGAGCACACTCTGTTGAGCATAGAAATTCGCTGCCGCTGTCTCTGCCGTGGTGAGTTTCAGTTTGCTCTCGCTCAATACCAGCCAGACTGCGCTGCTGCGGCTAATGTTGGCGTCGCAGCATTTTCGATTTTGTCACCACCAAAACAGCGACTCGTACTTTTTGCCTAACGTTCTTCTGCCTATTGTTATTGTTTTTTTTTTTATGTTGCTGCTGCTGTTTATTTGTCCGCTTCTCTTTCTGTGTGTGTGTATGTGTGTGTGTGTGTGTGTATGTGTGACAAAATGGTGACATTCGCTCTGCCGCTGGCGTCGTCGTCGACTTCTTTCATTTTACATGGCGTTTCCTAATAAAATGGCAGCACGCGCTGCCCACATCTAAAACCCAACCCCCGCCACCCCCTGCCCTTTCCCCCTTAGCTAACTGCTATATGCTGATGTAATATATATGTGTATAAATATATATATATATATATAAATAATTGTGTGTGTGTAAGCTAGTGTTGAACTGCTTTGCATTTCAAATCATTTTCTTCATCAGGCGCTTCTTGCTTAATTTGACTCGTCTCGTGTCAACCGTCATCAGCAACAGCAGCCGCCATTGTTGTTGTTGTTGTTGCTGTTGCTGTTGTTGTTTTGCTTTTGGCGTTGGCTTCGTCGCCTGAGGGTGAAAAAAAGGCATTCGAGCAGACAATTACGCACAGATCTATTTACATACAAACATGTGCTTATATACACACCTATACTATATATATATATATATATATATATATATATATATATATATATATATATATATATGTTTATCAATACAGTGGTCACTCGGCTAGTTGGCAAGATATTGCAATAAGTCATCGTCACAAAATGCGACACAGATAAAAGAACGTCCAAATAAATATATTTGTTGGCAATATAGTAAAAAACAAAGCAATTTATATAAAATAATATAATATACAACATATTCTTAAATTCGCTGAGTACGAAAATGATTTGAGTTAAATTACAAAAGTATTCGACTTAAATAGAGGAAATGGTTTATAAGGAGAAACAATAAGAAACAATAATCTTGGCTGGATTCAAGTATAACAGACAGACTGAGAAAATTTTTAAATAAAGATTCTTAGGTTGAGTCATTTTATTCTAGGATGAAGAACCTGACTTCAAATTTCTTGTCTTCTTACTGATTACTTTCAGACTAATGTTTACGAAGACATTCTTGATTTATAATTCATACTCAACGATTTTGTTCAGTCCAGAATGCAATAAATTCTTGAATTAAGCTTCGAGATGTTCCTTTTAGAACGCTTGTGCAAAATAAATTGTCATATTTCCGAGCGAGACCTGTATATGTGTTTATGTATATATCAAATAAACTGATAAATACGCTTAAGGAATTGCACACTTGCAAATTATTCAAGACTCAACAATTTTTTTTTATTTGCTGTTTACACACAGACTCACGCACACAGACACACACGCACATGTGCCTATTTCCTGACACTAATTGAAATACATTTATCAGTTTTATGGTAGCTGTGCAACATCATCATCATCAACACAGCAGCAGCAACAACAGAGTCTTTTGATGAGGGCCTTTGGGCATTCCTGGCTGGGCAGCTGATGATAATTATGATGTTGATGATGATATGATCTAAGGGCTGTCTGGGGCGTTTTTGCTTTCATTTCATTTTCTGGTTTTTGTTATTTGCGCCTGATTGCGCAATTTGTTTGCCCACTCAGCTGTAAGCGAACCTCAACTTTGAATCAGCGAACGAATACGAATATAAATACAAATCTATAAAGCGAATACGAGTAAAAATACGAATGCGTTTTTGGGTGCATGTTTCTGGTACCCCTTTTGAGTTGGCTAAACGGATCAAGAAAGTGAAAGCGATACGCTTTTACAATTTTCGAATATTATTTACTCATTCATTCAGTCACTTACTCGCCAGCGCACCCACACACTCATTCACTACACAGTGGGTCAGTTGGCGATTATTCGACATCAACATTTAACGTCAATTACTTTTGCGGCCCATTAAAATTTCATGGGCCAATGGCAATTGTGAATGGTCGCATCCGTGCATGTCCTGCATGTCCTGCATGTCCTTCATGTCCTGTGATTCTGCCCAAATGTGTTAAATATTTCAATTTCAAATCCAATTCTATGGAATTCTAATAACCAAATTCAACAGCATGCAATTTTCATGGCCAGATGCTGGCCAAAAACAGAAAGCCCAATGTCCAAAACCAGGCTCTCTTCAACACCCGATTCCTCTCTCCCATTGTGTTGTGCTTTGCACATATTGTATAGTTTATATATTTTGTAGTCGTCATATTTCAGCTCTTTCGCTCGATTGATTACCTACTTTTAATGTGAGTAAATGTTTTAATTTCCAAGGTGACATCAGATTTACTTACAAAATTCGGAATCTAGACATCTTAATCAAAGGCTTAAATGCGTCCAAAGAGAGTACGCTATTTGAAAAATATTGATGTCTATTGTTAGCTGGCTTAATAGACATTAAAATAAAATCCTTTTAAACAAACGCATGTAATTCAATTACGCGTGTATACCATATTGTATGTAAACAATAAAACAAGAAACAGTTGTGTACAAATCATCAGATTACTTTATGTAACTTTTAATTATTAACATACAATGCATGAAAAAGTGGTTACAATTACAAAAATAAGAAAGGCTTATCTGAGGCACCTTGCAGGTAAAAAATTATGATGATTTTTTTTACAAAACGATCAACAACCATATCTAGGTATTTTGGTCAATATTAATTTGTAAAGTGTCTACCTGCAAAATCAAATAAATCAAATAAATGGCTTTGCCTTTGAAAATCGGATTAAGGAAAGTTATGGCTCAGGACAGTTTAGAGGTAACAATAGTTGACACGAACTTATATTGTAACCGATAGTTGCCAGTTATATAATATTGCAATCAGCTAGTTATGGTGATCAAGAATATTTAATTCATAATTAATCATTTTTAATTGTTATTTAATATTTGGGTATTTATTACTTTTGTTCGCCAAAGTCTCTCGTTTAAAACTATTATGTATTTTACCATATAATTTTTGTGTGTAACAGTTTGGGGCTTTTGATGGCCATCGAGTTTAAAAATAAATTTACTGATCGTTGTGCCCAGTCACATTTGAATTTCTAAACAACTCTTCACTCATGTATGCAGAGGCCCCATGGCTCGAACGCACAAAAGTATGCAATATGTTTAAAAATGCAAGCGCATAGCTGCCTAAAACACAGCAGGGCTGCATCAGTGGAGGGTGGTGATGTGGCGCCAAAAATGCAAATTCAAAATAAATCAAATCAAACGCGCCGCAAGAGGTAACGAAGCGGCAGCAACACCAACGCGAACCGCCAACGGAACGTCGGCAGCGGTGGCGGGCTTGGCGGAGATAGACTGTTGAGACGGGTGGAGACGGGGCACGGCTATTTGAACACTTTTAAATATTTTATGTTGGATATTTCAGTGATTGTTTATTGGCAAATTGCCTGGAAGCACTTTAAAACGCTTCATAGAACGCCAACAAAGTAGCGGGAGCATTTCAATGCAACTGGTCGACTTTAAAATACCTGCACCATCAAACCTAATATGTAAGACAGAATGCAACAAATTAACTACACAAGTTTCTTTAAAACTTTCCTCCTTATGCTGACTTTTTGAATGCTAGAGAATTAAAAAGTTGCAATTAGTTGTAATAAATTGTAATTATTATATAACATTTATTAAAAATAGTTTAATACATTTGTTTAGGTAGTCGTCCTTTCGTTTGATTTATTGTGCAGGTTTAAAAATTCACTCTCAGTTTTATTTACATTTCCTTATGATTTCCTGCGAAATTTGTTTACCATGATTGAAATATATGAAATATAAATAAAAATTGTATGTTTCCAGAACTTTATTTTTATCTCCCACTCTTCCGTTGGCTTGTTATTAAATTAAAAATTTGAGCTCTATTTCATGAACGTACTGAAAGGATTGAAACAGAGATCTGTTCACTGGAAACTAGATGCCCTATTGTTCGGGTATTAACAGCATAGCGGCAAAAACAGCGGCCCTCTGCGTTATAAATACGCAGCAAATAAAGAAAAAAATGAGGCAAATAGGCAAAAAAAAAAAAAATATAGGAAAAATTCTACAACAACAATATAATAAAACAATAAGCGGGTATTGTATTCGGATTCAGTTGCTGTTGCTGTTGCTGTTGTTGCTGCTGTTGTTGTTGCTGTTGCTGTTTCTGTTTCTGTTACTGGACATGTGCATACAAATATGTTTACCACTGACCCGCTTCACCTGCCCACACCTGTGCTGGCTTAGAGTTCGTTTGTGGAGGACTTAGGGGTGTTTTGGGGGTTTCGCTTTCGGCTAGCCGCATTGGTCGACCTGGCCGACATCAGCGCTTTTGGCCGGGTTCATTTAGTTTTTGTTTCAGCTCTTGCCCCTTTTTCCCAATTTTATTCGGGCTTTTGCACAATTTCACGACTCTCAGGTTCATTGTGCATAGTCAAATATGTTTTACCATAAATTTCGCACGTCCATCAAAAATTGATTGGGCAGCGGACCTGCCACTCAAACCAACACACTCACGTCCATTGTGTGTACGTCTGTTAAAATGTTCAATGTTTACTTGCCGCATTGTAAAATATTTGAAATATTTTGATCAGAGCCGCTAGCGTAATTTCCATATCGTTTCAGATTAATCAAAATCATTCATAGATATGAGAAAAACTAAAGCATACAAATATATCTCATTTAGCACATTCAAAATTTAATTAAAAGGCAAGTGAATCACAGCTAGCCTATTCTCATGTGTCCCTTCAAATAAATAAATTACTTACAGACCTTACCATCTGCTCTCACCCGGAGCACAATTCCTCAACCTCTTCGTCATCGTTTTTACTATGCAATTTAACATTTATTGCATTTACGTGATTTATTAGCTGAAATGCTGAAAAGTCGCGAATCGCAAGCACAAAAATACAAATTTAACTAGCTAAAGTGCATTGTCGTACTCAAAAGTCGTTCATATCCAAAAGGGGCAGCTCAACGAGCGATGCATTATGAAATTCTTACGAAGACTTTTTGATTGTCGAAGATAAATTTAGAAAAGAATATATATATATTATTATTTCTGGTCAATAATTGACAGCCAAATCTTTATTATGGAAAATCATATAACTAATACGAGGGCTTACTATTATTATTGAATTGTATAACATTGTAGGGGGCATTAATTATTATTTTGTTTTCCAGTTTGCAATGCAACCGTCTTCAAATCTATGTGTGCATATATATTACTGATCGGTATCACTAACCAATTTCAGTCAATTTAACCAATACAAGATAGTTTTTCCTTCGATGTTAAACATTCATATTATTTAAGGTTTGGCTCTAAAATATGTCTAAATTTTCGGTCTTATGGGCAAGTCTGTCAAAACGTTCTTTAAGCATTTTTTAAGAAACAAACTTTGAACATTTTTGATTCAACTTTTCTGTTAAAACTATTAATAATTCTGTATTTACCACATATAAGTAGGTAACTTCGCGTTGCCCCTTTTCTTAGCCCTTCGTTGCACAGCGCCACTGCTTGAAGGCTGCAAAAAAGCCGAGTGCAGCAGCGTTCACTAATTTTATTGCTGAGTGCTTTTAGTGGGGATCGTCGTGATTCAACGCCATAACCCTCTTTTCTCCATTCCCCCCCTTTTTTCAGCCAGCTGCAAAAGTTCTCAATGCAAAAATGTTTTTGGGGGTGCTTAACACAAGGGGTATGGAAAGATGCTGCAAACTGAAAGAGAGAGAAAGAAGAAAAAGATGTCAACAGCACCAATTAGTTTGATAAATTGGCATAAATGAAGCCCAAACCAAAACGAAACGAGTCGAAAAGAGGCATAGGTGAGGCGGTAGGCGCGGCAGTCATGCTGTAAAAAAAAAAAAAGCAAAAAAATGTAGCGGGCGGCTAGCAGTCGAGTGCCACTCGAATTCCAAATTATGAGCACCGACTCCAGTCGGGCTAATGAGCAGCCAGCAACCAAGTGGAGCCATCAATGCAAAAATCAGACGACAAGCGACAAACGAGAAACGACAGCGACAATTCCTGAATGGACGCTCAAATAATTGGAGCCGGAGGCGGCAGTCACTTCAAATGTCAAATTGTTGGCCATCAAGCAACCAATAATGTGAAGAAGTGGTGCTCTCTCTTTCTCTCTCTCTCTCTCTCTCTCTCTCTCTCTCTCTCTCTCTCTCTCTTATTCTCTCTCTCTCTCTTTGTGTGTGTGCTCCGAAGACTGTTTTGTGGTCATTAATTAAAAATTGCATGAAATACTCAAAAGTTCAATGCGAAAGGAAGCAACCGAATTGGAACTGAAAGTCCCTTGTTCCAAGTGTTGTTCGTTGTATGCCAAGCATTTTTAATTACCATCGCTCAAAAGCCGAGGCCGGTATCGCTGCTACTGTTGCTCCACTTCAGTGGCAGGGCAAATAGAAATTGTCCAAAAGCTCAAAATCTGAAAGACTAAAATAATGTCCAGGCGCTTGCCAAAATGGCGGACATCATGTCAAACAAAGGGTAGCAGGAGGGGCAATGCTGCAGTGGGGGTGGGAGGTGAGTAGATTGCTAAAGTGATCCGCTAGTGGTTGAACCGCTCTAATTAATTCACCCCTGCTGCGAGCTAAACACAAAGGACGACGTTTAGCGCTCAAGTAGTTCCACGAGTGCTGCGACAATTTCAACGCCACACAACTCACACACATATACGCATACACACTCACACACACACACAAAAGGGCGCTGAAATTAATTTTGCAGCTCTTTTAATCAAATGCTGGCACATGCACAGGCAGCACAATGGGACTGCAGGCTGGGGGCGGTGGCAGGACTTATGTGTCATGGATATGGCGCGATTACGAGCATTTCATCAAATCAGGATGGCTTGGGCCAATTCCCAGGAGTTAGATAAAAATGGTGCTGACAAGCAACCACCACAAGCCGACTAAGCAACATCGAAGCTAACCCAACCAACCACTCAAACAAGCCAACACACACCACCCACTCACCCAAACACTCAATTTCAATGATGCTGACGGAGAGTCGAGTTTGGGGCGGGGTAAAACGACTCTCAACTCGCATTATAAACATGTCGTCGTCCATTGACGGCATTCGAACAGACAAGGAGTTGATCCAAGTGGAAAAATAATGAAAACATTCGAGGATAATGATGACTATAAGGCCGATGATGAGGATGAGGTTGAGAACACGGTGGTGAGCAACCGTAGGATGGACGGAAGGTTTGGGCGATGCCTCTTGAAATTGATATGCGAAGTGCAGGGCGACCTTTATCAATAAAGCGCACAATAAAAAGCGCTAAGCCGTGCAGCAACAGCAAGCAGGACACACAGGGATAGTATATGTTAGGCAGTTGGGATTTGTGGCCAACCCCCTTTCAGCAGTAGCAGCAGCAGCAGCAGCAGCAGCGGCAGCATCAGCAACCCCGAAGTAGGCTTCGTCAATGGCAGACAAAACACATCAGCATCATCATCATCATCATCATCATCCTGTGTACAGCTTTTCAAGCAGCACCAACAACAATAACAACAACAACAACAATAATAACAACAACAACGGATGTCCTGAATGGGCCTCAAGGAAGTAAACACTTTTTGCCTGCACCCCGAGCGCAATGTGTGGCAAAGCTTCGACAGCATTTGGCTGAGCATTGGGTGCACACAACAAACGCAAATACAAATACACACACACACACACACACACACATAAAGTGGAACTGGGTCTTTTTATACAGGCCCTGCTTGATCTATTAACAGCTAAGCGTATTTTCACATATGCTGTCAACAATGACATCATTCAGCTTAAACAATGCACATTCATATACTTAAGTAATGAGAATATTCAGCAGGATCTCACGTATACACTAAGAGGACAAGTCACTTGGATTGGATCTACAAAATGGGAATCATGCTAAGTAGTATATCCAAGAGTAGAAACATTGTTATGCATCCATGGTTCTTCACACAGAACGCAATAAATTTAATAATTTATTTACATTTATTACATTAAACCTTAGAAAGTGAATCTGAAGGCTGCAAATAATACTAATAAATTGAACTATTTATATATAAATTGATAAAAATTAACATTTGTCTGTTTGGTATATCGAAAAGAGAAGTATTCGATCTTTTCGACTTCTATTCGTATTTTTTTTAAATTTACATATTTCCTGTTTGATCTTTGGTACAGATTAATATAATTCATTATTCGCTGAAAGAATATGGAAAAGTATATAATACATAACTTTACATATCTTTAGGAAGCTTTCAATTTTTGATTAAATTGAATAGAATGTGTAAAATATGGAAACAAACTTTCTTGGACGCCCCGAAGACCGAAGTCAACCTGACGATATCAAAATTTTGGTCAAGAGTGTGATAGATTTTTTATGGTTTCGTACGTTTCAAAATAAATTTTACTCATATGTTCTCACATTTGTGTAGTTAGCTTGTATCAGAGAGACTGACATATTTATCTATTGAAAACTGCTATAACTTTAATATCAATTGTTCAGTTGAGTGCTATAAGATGATGATTGTTTAGCCAAATGTGTGGATCAAATTTGTTGTGAGTTTCATCTGCATAACTTGGTTAAAACAAAACGAAAAAATCGGTTGACTTATTGCTCCTATGTCAGCTATATGACTTAGTCATCTCTGACATGTGTTATACCCGCAGTAAAATCAGAAATCAAATATGCTCAAGCAAGATATAAGTTCTACATTTGAATTATTTATGCTACTTCAATAATATTTATGTATTATAATATCAAACACATTTCTTATATTGTAATCAAATAACTGGAACTTTAATTATGCAAGGACTATCTGCAGTTAAGTCCTATTTATGTTTAATTTCAAATACAACAACTCCGACGGAAAAACGAAAAGTGTTGGAATACTTGGTAATAATATATAGCTTTGCATTGAAAGACAAGTAATGCTCTAATCGAAATTTCCAGACTATTAGATACGCAGTACTTAGCCCTAATATATGCTGTAAGTTACTTATAAAAAAATCAAACACACACGATGCATTCACGGTTTTAGATAATATTGAATCTGATTATGTGTTTTTTGTCCAACCGTCCTTAAAAATGAATACCAAAAAGATGAACTTAAAATGTGCGAAAATAAAGTAGAAAAATAACAATATTAGAGCAAAATAATCACTTTGGAAATGCTACACATATTAGTAAATATACACCCACATGTTCAACTTTACTTTAAATATATATTTATTGTGTAATATTTGTCAATCGAAGTAAAATTAAAATAGTGACGTCTTAAAGTTTCCAATTCCTCACTGAAACCCTTGAACTCAAATATCTGTTTACATCATAAATACAGCTCGCTGTCTAATGATTTTTTCAATTCTGGTATCCAAAAAGTTAAATATTTTTTATCAATATAATACATTTCATTAATTCATTATACATTTATCAAACATTCAGTTTATAGCTTTAGAGAATATTTGAAGGAACTTGCTAAATTAACATGTCAAATTGTTGTCAGGTTTTGAAGGCTGAAAAGGTATACATAATAATAATTTGTTTTCTGGACAGATGACAAGTTTAAGCTTAGAATATGTGAATATAAATTGTGTTCTCTGCTTGAACTTGTGCTATAAGCCAAAAACTAGATAATATCCTTTTCGATATTCTACTTTCGCTCCTTTCGCTCCATTTCATCTGACATAATGGGCAGTGGAATTGCCAATTGACGCACCTGCCAGCTGCGTCTTTGGGCGTTTTCCAATATGACAACTATAGATGCCAATGCCACATGCTTTATATACACATATATATATATGTAATATATATATATATATATATAACTGCCTCTGTCTCTCTGTATATGCCTGGGTTTGCTCTCCTGCTTGTCCTGACCGCGTTTGTTTGCTGCTATTGCGGAGTCCACGTAAAATGTTTTATCGCCTGTAATCTATTTACACAAAAAGAACCATCAGACTTCAAACATGTTTTCAAGAGCATCTACACACATACACTCACATACACACACACACACACACACAGCTGAAATCGGAGTACACGAAATGCTGGCATTCTGAATTGGGTGACGACTACACAAAATTGTCGTCTGCTCACCAAAAAAAAAAAAAAAAAAAAAATCCAATGATCCCTGCAGCACCTCTTTCCGCTCCTCATCCCTCCCAAACTAATCTGCAATGTATAAAAAAAAAATAAGAAAAACTTGAATATAATAGAACGTGGCCTTCCCACTCTTCATCTGATTGGCTCTACTCACCTCCTCTCTGGCTCCGTTCCTCTTTGCTCCACGCTTCTGTTCTCTACAGTTGCTCGAATTTTGTCTGTTGGCATGGGACATAAAAAAAAATAAAAAACTGTCCAAAAACTTTGACGTTGTTGTTGTTCTCGTTGTTGTGTTCATTACATTTTTATGCTCTTGGTATGAAGCGTTGGCTAATCACACCAGGCCACGTGGAAAGCCAGTGAATCTTTAGTACAGTGAAGCATTATCCACAAGAAAATGCTTAAAAAGTGACTAAATATAACAAATTAATTAATAATAATTGAAAATTAAATTTTAGGAGAAACTTAAAAATAATCCTAGAGAAAGCTGGAGTATAAAATCAATTAATCATCAATTGTGAGCAGCTGTCCAAAAGTAATCAAAATGTTTGCTTTCGCTTTTCGATTCGCAGAAGTTTTTTAATGTACTCCGAAATGAGCTTTAATTAAACATAAGTTTTTTAAATGCTAGTTTAACGCAATACATAAATATTCCAAAAATTATGATAACATATTTTCATCTTAATACCCTGAATCCATTCAAAATTAATAAAAGGGATAAATTTGTTTTGTGCAAAAGTATATAACAGGTAGAGGGAAGCATCTCCAACCCCATTAAGAAAATAAAGTCTTGATCAGGATCAACAGCCGAGTCGATATAGCCATGTCCGGCTGTCTATTTGAGGCTTGAAATTGTAGAATATAAGTTCTTGTATACTTCGTTCAGGTAATGTTTATTTCATTTTATCGATAAATGCGCCCGCTTTGCAAAATTGTATAGGAATCGATTTCTGATCGCAATAAGAATCAGAAATTTAAAGGCAGAGCCTTCTTATTGATATGAAATATACACTGACACGCTATCGATGAAATCGATATTTTCATCAGGATCGGATAAGAAGCATCCAAAACGTTTTCTCAGGTTTGTGAACAAAAATGTGCGTTGCCTCCCTTTTTTTTAGAGCTGCTTACACTTGAGTGTGCAATGTATTTTTTAAGGGAAATTTGGCAATAAAACTATAATAATATATTTAACAGTTGAGTATATAATGCAGTTTCACTCTTTAGCTGTGTGAACCCACTGTGCGCAGCGCATTTGGGTGGCTGGACGCGTGTTGAGCCAACTGACAAACTGGCAAACGAACAGAGTGACTTGGCTGTCTGGTCGCATCTCGTCGTGGCAGTTAAGCTGCCAAGCACTCAATAGAGGCCGTACCACCCGTATGTATGGTGTGCTAGTCTGGCGCCATATACATATATATGTACATGCAATTGACAAGGGAACAGGACTCGAGCGATGTGAGCTACGAGTTGCGAGCTGCGAGCTGCAAGCTGCGAATGGATAGGGCTGGAGGCAAAGGGTAGTGGCATGACTAGAGGTAGGCGGCTGGTATGACAACAGAACTCTCCGGTCTGTATGTGTTATATGCCGTTGTCGAGTGTTTGGTAAATAACACGTACGTTGTGTCGCCATCGCCATCGCCGTCGCCATCATCGTCCGCATCTTCAGCACCATCAACAGCAACAGCAAAAGCAACAGCAGCAGCACCACAAAAAAAAAATGCCCTGTGGGGGAGGCATCTGTACATAGGGTTGTGCGTTTGTTGTTGTTGTTGTTGTTGTTGCTATTGCTGTTGCTGTTGCTGTTAAGCTTGTCAGGGTTGAAATGTGGAAAACGAATGTACGCTGAATTATATATTAATAAACAGCAGCAGTAAAACAAGAAACGAAAGCAACAACAACAACAACAACAAGAAGAACGCTATAGTGAAGTACCCGGGCCAGGCAGCCATTATGCCGAATGCTGGCAACACTGCAACCCTAAACTGGCCCTCTACCGGGCTGAAGGGTAGCAGGAAAAAGCGTCAGCATGACACGTGTAGTATGCGCCCCTTTGTCCCCATCCCATGCACCTCCACACCCTACTACAGTCAGTCAGTCCTCATGTCCTCCCTACCCACGGCAGCATCAGGCAGCCGCCTTTTGACTTTTAATGAAATGGATATACTACAGGCAATTCCCCCCTGCCACCCTGCCGTATCCACTCTTATCCTGGCCACCCTTGACTCTTGTTATTGTTGTTGTTGTTGTTGCTGTGCACACTCAAGTGTCGATTTCTGTTACTCTCTCAACTCGATTCGTCGACGCGAAAATGTTTGAAAAAGCACATATGGAATATCCGTGAATATCCTTAAAATCGCATTCGCGTCGTCCTCGTCGTTGTCCGCTCCGTGTTCCTTGTGCTGGTGTTGCTATAATACACTTGAGCATAATTTATGCTGTTAATTAATCGGTAGAGTTGTTGACGTGCCGTCATTTACCGTTATGCAAGGGTTTTTACAGGTCCTCGTTCGCTAGATTTTTTTTCCCCGTTTTTTGCACTTTATCGTTATCGTTTTCATTATTGTTTTGGAGGACTTGAAAAGCGTTAATGAGCTCGCAATTCGAGTTGACTGTGGAATAATAAGCGCTGCATCAATAAACGAGAGACTTTCAATTCCAACTAATAAGTGCAATAAGTGCCAACTAACGAGATGCGCTTAAAATAGGGTTTGCCATTTATCATATATATATTTTTTGTATTTTTGCATAAGCATTAGTTATCAAATACTTAATATTGTATGGAAACAAACATATATGAGGAGAAAAACTTAAAAGCTCAGTAGCCTGAATTTTGAACATTTGAGGATACGCAAAAACTCAGAGAAACAAAAACTGTCAAATTATTTAAGATTTGGGAAATATAAAATAATATAAAAAAGTGAATTAGTTTGGAACACATTCAAAAACGTTATTGAATTTAATGAGTACAACTATTAGCCATTGCTGAATATTTAATGGCGCATACATTCCTGAATAATTTACAGCTTCAAAAGTTGAGCTTGGCTGTGGGGGGGGGTTCTGTGTTCTCTGGCGCAGCAGCTGTTATGTATCCTTTAAATTCCCGCAAGCCGATTGCAGTGACAACATATGTTTGTAGAGTGCCTGCCCCAAAGGCAAAAGCAAAAGGAGCCATGCATCAATTAACTGGAGCCGTTTGTCGTTCCTCAAGTTATTATGTTGGGGTTTCAGTTTTTGTTTCTTGTCTTTTTCAGGACAAGTGAGCGATTTTAATTAACTGCCATCGTCGCAGATTCTGGTTTTCATTGTCGCCTCTCTTCTCCTCTCTTCCTCTCCCTCTCTCTCTCTCTCTCTCTTTCTCTCTCTCTCTCTCTCTCTCTCTCTCTCTTCCACTCCCGCTCGCTATCTCTTTCTCGTTCTGTGTCCCATTTCTCTCTTACTGTCTCTGGCGCACCGACATCAAAATAAGGCAGCTAAATGAAAATCTGTTTGTTGTGCGGAAGATTTAATTCCCTTTCAGTTTTAGATATATCTATATATATATATATAATATGTAATATGTTGTTTATACATCTGTTTATCAGAGTCTTTCTGATAAATGAATGAATTTAATTGCTGCTCATAAATTTCTGTCTATTTAAGCTGCGTCAATAATAAAATACAACTTTGAAGAGAGAGTTAAATGAGCCCATAATACCAGAATAACTACATCTAAATATATATATATTTATATATATATATATATATATATGGATATGTACTATTCGTACAAGCTCTCTTTTGCATTGCGTTACACACTTGATCATAATTTTTTTTCTGCAATGGTATAGACAAAGAGAAAACCCTACAAATACTTTTTCTTTTTTGGGGCGCTCTGTCAAAGCTCATTCGTTGGGGATGTCGGAATGTCGCTGAAGAGAACGATGAGGATGAGTTTCCGTGTTGGATGGTGTAGAAGGGGGGGGGGGGTGGGGGGAGGGGGGAGGGGGAGCCTGAGGATGTGGGTCTGCATATTTTTGCCAGCTTTTGTTTTGCTGTTTGTGCAAACTTTTTATTTCAGTTGTAATGCAAAAATGCCACCATTTTAAAAGTCGTTGCCGAGCCAAACGAAAGAAACGACTGAAAGACAATGACAAAATGAGGTAAACAGAAACACAGAGCGAATGACAAAGAGAGCGGGAGAGGGAGAGGGAGAGAGAGAATGTGTGGGCGAGAACAAAAAAAAAATATAGAGAGAAAGATTTCCACCTGCCGGCCGACCAACGTGTCTTGCGAAGCGTGAATATGCCACCGGGTCCTCAACCGCAATCTGTCGCATCGACAGTACTGAACGGTTCCCAAGTAACCCTCTGAAAGAACCAATATCAAAGGCAAAAACATGGCCAAAACGAAAAACAGTATTTGTCGTATAAATTTGGCATTGCCAATGTATACACTTTCCGTTGAGAAAATGCAATGCTAAACTAATAGAAGAATCGAACTAAGGAGATTAATTAATTAATTATGTGATCATATTTTAACAGGAATACTTCTCAGAAAATGGTTTCTTATTATTGTAATCTTAAAAGTACTTTTAATTTAGACAATCATGAAATTCAATTCTCTTAAAAAGCTCTGCAGCTTTGGGCATTCTTCAGCAACTGTTTTTTTAAGAAACACAGCACATAAGCTAAAATATAACATCAATTAATAAATAACATATATAAGGTAGATCAAACTATGGCTTAATCCCATTTTATATCATTCAATTGGATGGCAAAATTAAAATACAACAGTTCCTGAAGAGTTTCCAAATACGATGCGCAAACATGTACAAATGTATACGATGAAAGGCGTTCTAATTAGCGAGCAAAAACTCACGCAGAATGACTAAAGCACCACTCAACACACCCACATATATTTATATATATATATATATATATATATATATATATATATGTATACATACTTATCTATATACATATATGGGTGGAGTGCGGGGCGCAAATTCTTCAATGTAATAACTTAAATCCGTAGGTGGGGTGGAGTGTGAATGGGACGTGCGGGGCGGTGCGGAACTTGATATATTTTGTGGGCTGACTTGGGTGGCTTGGGTGGCTTGGATGCTAGAGACCAACAATGAGATGTTGGAAACATAACCAAAACAACAACAACAACTGTAGGCTGGCAGACTGGCAGGCTGGCAGGATATCAAAGCTGCTGCTGAGGGACGACGCGACGTTGCGTTGACGAATGGTTGACACGGGCGGGCAAATTGCCAGCACGTTCGTGGCAACAACATTTTGGTGGTTGTTTGCTATGCCCATGAGTATTTTGGGTGGTGCTGCTGATGAAACTGATGGCTGTTGCTGTTGCTGATGCTGATGCTGATGCTGCTCGCTGGCTGTGGTGGGGTTGGTGGTGGTTGCTTGTGAGTGGTTGTTGGTTGGTGGGCTGGGCGTTACGCCATAACGGAAATGAGACGTTTAATTTACATTCACACAACGCGCACGACAAGTCCGCCGGGACCCGGACTCATGCAGGACCCGGACTCGAGTGAATCGGGACCCTCGTGCAAGTGACAGTCAACGAAAATTGAAAGATGTCCTTAGCTAAGCACTTGCACAGCGTATCGATGGAAGGGATGGGTGCCATGGGTATGGAGTGTTGGGGTGTTTGGGTGTTTGGCAGGCGTACGCTTTTGGTTACTATGCCAAATTGCGTAATCTGCGGACAGCCAAACTGTCGGACTAACAATGCGAGCAGTGACTGTACTTCTTCTACTACTACTACTACTACTACTACTACTACTACTACTAATGCCAGCTGCCTCATTCATATTGCATGACTACTTGCCTCGAACAAGAGCTCTCCGTACAAAACGTATGTGGACGAACACAAGTATCTATGTGTGTGTGTGTGTGTGTGTGGTCGGTATTTGTATTTCCGGTGCTTAAGACAAATTTTAAAAGAGCCTCATAAATATTTGAGCGCGTTTCCTGCCGCACTTTGTTAGCCTGGCCGTTGCTTCAAATGCGTTTTCTCCTTTTGGGTGGCAACTCGTCAATTAATATGCTTAGTATATGCCACTCTGTGTGTGTGTGTGTCTGTGTGTGTGTGTGTGTGTGTGTGTGTGTTTGTGTGTGCAATTAATTCAAGTGAAAGCTTGCATAACAGTTTGTTGCTGACTTGGCGCCTCAGTTGCGCCCCAGGAGCCACAGCTAGAGCTAATTGACCATTAAATTAACTGATTCGTTGGCAACGCATTGTGAGCATAGCAGCTGCAATCGAATCACTTGAATCATTTAAATCACTCGACTGTAACTCCAAAATAGAGACCGATTAGGATTGTGCTCTAATAGTACCACAAGTACAAAATTAACTCTAATCAATGTGTTTATCACGAATGCAAAGTGTTTATTTGTAATCCCAATGTCGAGAAGTCGCGACGTTTGCAACGAAAGAGTGAAAGAGTCACGTATTTAGTTGATACGTTCTTGATTATCTATTCGTTTGTTCCATCTCTGTATGCGTGTGGAACTCCTGAGTTGTATTCAGGAGACTTGCAGTCTTTTTGCTGCGGCAACTAACTTAAATCTGATCATCAGTAATAGTTGTTTTAAACAAATCAAGTAAGAAAACAAACAAACAATTTAAAACTAACAGAAAAAATTAATATATTAATCACAGGGCTAAACTAGTTTTGCATATTTTGTGTCTCATTTTATTAGAAATTAGAGTTTTTCGCTGCTTAAATCAGCATTGGAAGACTTATGAACTGTGGGTGACCATTGAAAAAATAAATATATAGAGAAATATAGGCATAGATCGAGAGACAATATCTATATTTTTGTGCTTCATCTTATATATATATATATATAATATCTGCATATTTCTGTATCTATCTTTACAAAATACGCATTTATATATATATATATATATATCTCAAGATGTTTACCATTCAATATTTCACAATTGCATTCACTCGAAATGGAGATGGCGAAAGCAAATGTGGCCTGTAATGAGGCAGCTTGGTAACCGGACTCCATTGTCCCATTGGCCGGCATAGAAACTCTGGCAGAGCCAACAAACTATTTGCAACATTTGCCAACGCCCAATTAGTGACACTCAAATAGCACAACAGGGGGATACGAGTAGTGAGTGTACCTCTACCGGCAACAGAATCTGTTTGGGAATCCTGGACCTGAAGATTTTCGGCCGCAGCACTTAGAAAATTGCGGCATAATCAGGACGTTGCCAGCCCCGAGTCAACAATGAATGCAGCCAGACTTGCTTTGCGATTGTGACTCTATGCCGCTAACAAACTAATGGGGCAAAGGGTGGCTAACTGGCAGAGGGAGTGGAGTGGAGTGGAGTGGAGTGGAGAGTGGGTGGAGATGGGCTAGAGGGGTGGTCACGACCAAAAGCAAATGGCTGACAGCCAGACGTTACCACAAAAGTGCTGACTGTGACAGCTTACTTTATTGGCAAAATCAAATCAACGTGGCATTTGCATGCAATGCCAAAGATACAATCCCACAAATGGGGTATAGGTGAACTTGGAATGGGCTGGAGCAGTCAGGCAGACATTCAGACAGTCGGCTCATCGTGCAACGTCATTCAACAGCAACATCATCATCATTGGACGTCGTTGCCGTTGTCGTTGTCGTTGTCGTTGTCGTTGACTGCGCTAAATGCAAGTCAAACACAAGCTTAGCCGACCGGCTGTTTGGGCCTGTTAAGAGAGAGCTTGCTGAGTGGTGGAGAATGAGTAGGGGTGTGGGGTGTGGGGTGCGGGTGTGGGTGGCATAAGGGTAGCTTGCCTCGCCTAGGTATTGAAGCTTGTAAAAATTGCATGGCGCTGCATTACCGCTTAAGTGCGCGCCGAGTGCCGAATGCCGAATGCCGAGTGCCGAGTGCTTTGCCCTGGCAGCCATCTTAGCCAGCTTCGGAGTCACTTCAAACCGTCATAGTCATAGTCATTCACATGCATTCAAGTGGCACCAGACCTACACCCTCACACCCATCCCCCAAGCCCATTCCATTAAAACCAAAGCAACTACTAAGCAAATCATATTCATGACATTTTCTTGCATTGACTGTGCCACCAGTTGCCTTGCCCAGATTGGGTGGGACCTACTTGATGCATAGAAGAGCTGACTGCATTTTAGGGGGATGGGGATTGCGCCTCTGTTTTGAGGCTATGTTTTATAGGTGGCTGTTTTTATTTGTTTCGCCGTCGTCGTATCGTCGTCGTCGTTGTCGAGGCCGCTACTCCGTCATTTGCCATTTTTTTTTATATATATTTTTTTTTTGTGTGATGAGGGGGGCTCTACGGCTTTTGATGCCAATGATGTTAGGCTAATGGGCCGCGGGGGTAGCCTACGGACGGGGTTTGGGGTGGATTGAGCTGGCTGGATGGGGTTGAAATTGGCGGCTTGGGCGCACTTGAAGCGTTTTATAATTTCCGTAAATAACAAACGGCTTAATTTGCGCATATTTCCGTTTGGATTTGCACGACTCGAGTGCCAGACAGGAGCGTCTGACTGGGAAGTGGAGTGGGTGGGGGGAGAGGGGGAAGTGGAAGTGGAGATGGAGGTGGAGGTGGAGGTGTAGGGCAATATTGCCTTTCTTGTTTGCTGCTGGTTGGGTGTGGGACACAACTTAAGCAATGACTCTCTGTCGCTTTTACAGGCATTCCGCATTCCCGCAATATGCGTAATTAAAAAAAAAAAAAAAATACCGAGAAAATTCAAATGTTTTCAGATTACCGAAAATTAAATATATATTATAAAGCTATTCATATTATCTTTGTCAGAGAACTAGAGTTCAAATCTAGGAATATTCAAATTTAACATAAAATGTCGCGTATCATTTTTATTTGTATTTATTTCATGTTTAATCCATAGATTTTCAAAACTGAGCGACGTGTTTGCTAGTATAATAAAAAAAAATATATATATATATATATATATATATATATTTATATATAAAGAAATGTCGAATATCCCCTGCAAGAGTATACAAAACAACAAAAAAACGAAAAGGATTCAAATTGCAAATTAAATTTTGAGTCGACGAAGGGAATGGATTAATGGGAGTTAAGCCTGAACCGATCTGTAACTGACATATGCTTACAGCGATTTCAGCCGATAACGATTTCATGAATCCTTCCAGACATTCAGTAGCTTTTCTTGCATGTTTTCAAGAGATTGCGGCAAGTAAATCAAGTTTATCATTTTTTAAGCAGATTAATCTAATAATAAAATCACTTAAATCGTTTCAAAAAGAAATTAAAGTAAAAACAAATACGTAACATAAATAAATGAAATATATGATCACTCATATGAGTAATAAAAATAAGTGAGAAATGAAAGAGAAGAGAAATCTAAAGAAAAAGACGAATAAGGAATTTACTTAGAGTACCGATTGCATAAGTTGGGTTCATAAAGTGTGCTTGAATGAGAATTGCGCTGCTGCAATGTTAAAAGGTTTCTTACCGGTTTACAAAACCCCCACAAAGTTAATGAAAAATCATTTACAGGGAAACAACAGTCAAAGGGATTTTCAATTGATCTATACCAAACGTTGTTATCAGATCCGAAATTCGATTAGATAGCCCCAAAGGCGAGTCGAAAATTGGCTTAAAAGAGTGGCCAAAAGGGTGTGTAGAATGTGAGTTGGGGTTGACGAAAGTGGTGTTTTGTGGGGAGGCGGGGGATGGGAGAGCATAAGAAGCCAATTCAGTTCCAGTCGACGAGTCGGCCAAACAACAGCACATTGATGATGAGGAGCTCTGGCAACAACAACAAAGCTGAAAGCACGTTTACATGTTTTTTGTTGTTGGTTGTTGCTGTTGTTGTTGTTGTTGCTGTTGTTGCTGTTGTTGCTGTTGTTGCTGTTGTTGTTGCCTGTCACGATGCTTATGACAAAAAGCTTTTCAACATCGTTAGCCTAATAACTGTCAAGTAGATGAGTGTTTCATTGTGTGTGTGTGTGTGTGTGTGTGTGTGTGGGCCTTCACATGCAACTGGCTTTTAGGCAGTCCCTCGTTCTTCCCTACCCATGCAGAGGGTATTCAAATTTTGTCATGATATGTGTAACGCATGTAAGTCTATATATATATAAAAGTCGAGTTGCATTTCTAAGTTATCCGAAACTAACTCGAAAATGATGTGTTTCATTAACATTAAGATACACTCGAAAACTTGTACAAAATATCTACGTAAGAGTATTTGGTCTACAACAAGTCGAAGAAAGCAATTCTTTGGGTTGTTTCCTGTTTTCTTTTTATTTTTGCTATCAGCCTTTGCTGCTTTCTACTTTGTATGCTTTTTCAGATGTTTCTTGGCTGCCAAGCCGCATAATTACAACAACTGCAGCACAACAACAATAAAAACAACAACAGCTGAAAGAGATATCTGTGTGTGAGTTATCTGTGTGTGGGTGTGTGTGTGTGTGGGTGTGTGCCTTTCAAAGGACATGTGCCAATATGGCGAGCTGCGGTTGCCAACTGTCACAGTCAGTTGCCACAAATATGTGTGTCTATGTGTGTGTGTGTGTGTGTGTGTGTGGGTGTGGGTATGTGCAAGTGGGGGTGTGTTTGCAAGTGGGTGTGTCATTGATGTTGGATTCTTGTGACAAGCTGCACTGCTGCTATTGCTAGTCCTTCTGCTAGTCCATGTCCTCGACGTGGTCCTGTTCCCGACCCTGGTCCTGGCCCTGTTATTGGTCCTGGTTCATGTTCATGTTCACGTTCTTGACGTGCTCATTTCGTCGAGTGGCGCAAAACAAAAGATTTCTGCTTGCTGCATCTTTCAGTTCCAGCCACGCCCTAACCACCCCCATATCCCCGCAACCCCCCCCCCCTCCCCCATTCCCCGCTTGCAGCAAATGCATTTTGCACTTTATTAAAACCAAATCAACGAAGCAGAAAAGTCAAATGCAATGCTGATTAGCCCCAAACAGAAGGTAAAAAACAAGCTCGACTGAGCTCAGTTGCCTTCCATTTTGGGGGCTGTGTGGAGCTGACTTTTTGGGGGGAGGTTGAGGATAGCCTTCCTTGCGGTTGACAAGCTGTTAAAATTGGCGCTTGAAGGCTACCTAAGCTGCAACGGCTTGAATTTCAAAAAGTTAACTTCTCGTTGAAGTTGAAGTCGGCTCGAAATACCCTGGCAGGCAGTTGTATTTTCACAAGTATTATTATCACATCCAGGAACAACCATAGTAGTTAAAACAAAGTTAATAAATTAAATTACACACTTCACTATCAAAAAACTGCCATAAAAGAAAAATAGATCGAAAGATAAATCTTAAATAATGGAACACTTTAAACTTTATCTGCATAAATGTGGAATAGTCGACAATTAAATCACATTTCTTTTAAAACATAGAAACCCGTACTAAAATTTAAATATCAGCACATTAATCTAATCAATAATTAACGTAATTTTATCTACAGATAAAAACACTTTCTGGATTTGAAATTGTAAATTTTAATGTAAGATTTTAATTTTAAATTGATGAATCTATTTATCTATTTGCGAGGCATTTTCCATTCCATTTCAAGTGTATATTACCCTCATCACAATTCTCAATCACAATTAATGTCGAAATTCAATTGCCATATCATATTACAATTGTTGAAATATTTAATGCAATTAGTGCAAATTGTGGCATTAACTGCACCAATCAATAATTAATTGTTGTCTTAAGTGGCTGCGTTTAATATGCTTTTATGTTGGCTCACAAGTTATTTAAATATTGTAAATATACCTCATGTTTATATATAGTATATACATATATAGTAAATATATAGATATATGTATTTTAAATCTATGGAAAAATTAGAGAAAAAATACTCTGAGAGCTTTAATTTTAACATTTTATAATATTTGTTCTACCTTTTAGCCCATCTATCTATCTTAGCTGACTCTGTTTCTATAAATAAATCTGATAAATACATTTATTTTATTTATAAATCTATTTATTTTTGTTGATAGTCCCTCACATATTTGTCAACTTATTATTTACTTAATCATCTTTATTTTTATATTCCAACTATTTATCTATCCTTCTATCTAACTATTTTGCTGGCAGTTTCTATTCATTTTTCTCTTCATTTCTCAATCTCTCAATCAATCCAACTATCAATATTTTCTATCTATCTATCTATATGTATATTTCATTATGTTGAGCTTGAGTTAATTGGTAGTTGGATGAAATTAATTTCAAGTGACGCTAAGCTGGACAGATAGCTTAGCGTTATTTGAAATGAATTTCATCCAACTACCAATTAACTCAAGCTCAAATCTTATGTCTATCGCCTTTCTATGCAATTCTCAAATGTGGCCCAATGTGAAGGGCTGGCTGTACATCCACTTTTAACAACCAGTGTCTGTCGCAGTATTGGCTGTGCTTTAAAAAGCGACTGACAGTGAGCAAATAAGATTAAAAAAAAAAATCGCAAAAAGGGAGCCATATGAAAAAAGAAAAAATACAACAAAAAAGAAGCAAGTGAAAAGCGAGCGAAAATGCGATGGAAAATCTCATTAAATGCAAGCCAATGATGGCCACCGTGTATCCACTTTTGATGACCGATAGATAAAGCTACCTTTGCTGCCCCCGCGCATCCAACTTTATTTACGACCGGACGACAAATCCCCAAAGGCACGGAAAAAATGGAAGATTGGACCCAAAAAAAGAGGAAACAAAAAGTTTCTTCCTTTTTTTTCGTTTTGGATAGCCTGTGTGTGGGTGTGTGTGTGTGTGTGTGTGTGTGTGTGTGTGGCTAGGAATCTGTAGTTGGGACCAGACCAGGCCAGGCCAGACCAGGCCAGGCCAGACCAGACCAGGGTTGTCATAGCAACGCAGCTAACGCGTCACTTTACGTGTCGGATTCGGGTGTTGGCAGCCATATTTGCTCTTATAGCGCTTTACTTGCCTTTCATAGCGAGCCAGCGCCAGACAGAACCCAAAATCCGCCCTTATGTGTCAACCAACCCGGCGAGCAACTCTCACCCTCTTTGCCTGCCTCCTCAAAGCGTACATACATATGTACATCAGAGAGGGAGTTTTCGGTGGGGGGGGGGGGTTGAGATTGAGAGCCTGCAGCTACCCTTGTGTCTGTTTGCTGTTTTCAGCTTTCTGCGTCTGTTGTCAACGTTGCTTCATTTGGCTTTAGCTCAATTTGGCCATGCTTTTGCCTGGCACCCAGGCACTCAGTCAGCCAGCCAGTCAGTCAGTCAGGCAGACAGCCAGTCAGACAGTTAGACAGATAGACAGATAGACAGACAGACCGACAGCCAGGGAGGCAGCAAGGCAAAGGAGCATTTGGCACCACTCACTGGCGCGTCCTTTGGCTTCTTCTGTCCTCTCTGTCTGTCTATCTGTCTGTCCCGCCAGTCCGTGAGGCCTGTGCTCTTAGGTGTTGGGTGTTGTTGTGCGCACTTTGCACTGTCTGCCTTACTGTTCGTCCTTGTATCCTCAGCTTCCTATATTTCATCATTTTTCTTCTTTTTTTTTTGTTGTTTTGTTTTTTGTTTTTGTGCTTTATTCTATATACTCTTGGGCCTTATGTAAAGCGTTTATATACTCCCCTATATACTCGCTGGAGCACACCTGACACATGTCTACTCCTCGCACTCCACCCATCCCACACAACCCCAACCCACCACCCCGCAACCATCATCCCCGCTCACTTGTACAACATTTCATTTAGCTATCTGTTTGTTTGCTCGTTTCCTTATTTGTTGATCTGCGGCCATTTGTCATTTGGGCCCGCTCTGCACCTCCTTCACCTGCTTCACCTAACAGTCCCTTCTAAGATTCCAACGAAATCCTTTGTATTTGTTGTCCTTGTGCTTGTCATTCACCCAACAGCCAAACTGTTGAGCGACCCGTATTTAGCTATTGAGCAGTAAATGGTATTTCTTTCATTGTCAATAACTATAAAGGACACTTCAGCAGTTTGGCGACTGCAAAATTACCCAACAATGTTTGCAGTGCTTCAGCATAAAAAAAGAAAAACACCAAAAAGATGCCACTTCTTTAAGATAAACACATATGGGAAAATATCTTTAAAGTACACATGATGGAATTATTATATCCTCTTCGAATTTATTAGGATATTCTTGCATAATCTTCGTATCCTCTATCGAATTGAATTATTATTATATTTTATATTCTTGCTTAAATGTCGTCGCATTTATCGAATTGAATTAGTATACATATTGCGAATATATTAAAATATTCTAGCCTAAATTTCGAATTGTATTTCAAATGATGAAATAGAAATCGGCAGTCTGCTTATTGATGAATCTGTATAAATATACCTTACTACATATATAAAATAAACATATATAAATATATATATATATATATACAGATTGTGATTGTATATACTGCAAAGTGTTTTAAGAACAAATATTAATAATAACATAAACTGTTCTGCAAAATGTGAAAATCAAGTTTCAAGCAGAAATTTGAAAAATAAGATTGTTATCTCCAAGGAATGAAAATTTTGGCAAATCCTTTTTTTATAGATGTAGATTGTAGATTGTATCTCTTTCTGATTTCTAAAGGATTGTTCTAAGAATCTCTCGGAATAAAATTGATTGCGAATGTTGTCAAACTGGTGATTTCTGCTCATTGCATAGCATTTATTAAAAATATGATATATGCCTATATAATTATATATACATATATGTCTCTATGTGGCTGGATGGTAAACTTTTCTAACTCCACAGGTTCACAGATTTGCTTATCGTCTTCTTATTTTCTGTGTCTCACTTGTTGTCTCTCTTTCTCTTTCTCTCTCTCTCTTTCTCTCTCTCTCATTTTTTGCATTCTTAACATTCGTATTTTTGTTATTACTAATATATAACATTTATTATAGAATATATTTATTATATTTTTAAATTAATTTCATTTTTTTATATCTTTCATTTTAATTTTAACATAGTTTTTACTTTAGAATTTGTTACTGAAATTTTAAAAATTATATTGCTATTCCAGCGATTTGATTTTATTTATTTAATTTACTATGTTCTTAATTTTATTTCATTTTAATTTTGAAATGAATTTCTCCATTTCATTTGTTATTTTCATTTTCAAAATTATGATCTGTTTTTGGGCCACACAATTCAAATAGTTCTCAAAGAGATTTCCGTCTGCTGCAAGATAAATATATATGTTTGTGTATATATTTTAAATTTCAGGCAACATTAACAATTCTCAATTCAATGCTGACAATTGTAATCGTAATCAGGGCGCAGTTCGGTGCACTTTTTAGATTCTTTTGCATTGTTATGGATTCGATTCGATTCGTTTAGTTTAGTTTCGTTTCGAATCGGTTTGTTTTGTTTTGTTTTGTTTTTGGTGTGTTGTCTGTGTTTTTTATCAGGCAGATTGATCTCATCATCATCATCTGCTGCTGCTGCTGCTGCTGCTGCTCCTGCTGCTGCGCCCTAAGCAACAACAGCAACAAGATAAAGATAGATAGACAATTGTTTCGATTACGCAAAAAGGGAATAAAATAGAAGTAGAAATAGAAATAGAATGCAAAACGTGAAATAGCGTTAAGCCGAGAGCCGAGAGCCGATAGACAGGAGCAGTAGCAGTAGCAGTAGCAGGAGACGCAACGATCTGGCAGGATAATAGCTCAAGGCTGTATGCCTCTATTGTCCGCAATGCTCAAGGCTTGAATAAATAGCGCCGGCTAAACAAACAACAACATCAGCAACAAGATCGATCCAGCAAGCAACAACAACAACAGCAGCGATAATTGGCTTGCCAAATATTGCGTAGCAAAGGTTGCATGCAGCACCCACGGCGCAGAGAGGGACACAGAGCGGGGCATCCTTTTGAGTAGCTCAGCAGCAGCAGCGGAAACAAACAATCGACAATTGCTGCTGGAGTCCTTGTTACGCAGGATCTCTATCTGTCTCTCAGCCGCTTAAGATAGCGGCATCAAGTGGCGAAGCCAAGTTGCCAGCTGCCCCAGTTAAAAGAGTTTCGAGTCTAGGATTACGCTAGGATAATTTATTTGCCCGATTGTCGCCGCAAGGTGCAGCAGGATCTGGCCAGCAGCTGCCATGCAAAAGCTTAACCATAAAGTGATCCTTTGAAGTAGACCGATACATGTATACCATATACATTTATATATATATATATATATATATATATATATATTTATATGTCTGTGAGGGGGACGCCTGTCATAACTGCACAAAGGATCTGCGCCAGAGAGCCAGCCAGTCAGCTTCATCATCATCAGCAGCAGCAGCAGCAAAGTTGAACTTCCCTTTGCCTTTTGTTTTGGTGCTTCGGACGTTGCATGCCCCGCTGCCTCGCTGCCTCCTGCCACAGACTGCATATAGATTTCAGTTGTTGTCGTGGTAAGCGATATGCCCGCTTGTTCTTTTAATTGCTCACCGAAAACGATAGGCAATCAGCCAGCTACTCTTCCCGCTTCTCATCCCTCTCCTCTTCTCTCCTCTCGAGAGAATCTCTGCCAAAAATCAGATTCAAACTAAACAGCAACAAAACGTTGATGGCCTCAAATTGCGGCGGTTTTGGCGGCACATTTTCTTTATTATTATATTTTTTTTCTGCTTTTTTTTTTGTTTGTTTGATGTTGATTGTCGGCGGACAGCACAAAACTATATCAAATTACAGACAGAGAAACTGGCATCAGGCAGCAGTTGAGACAACGGCCTGGGCGATTAAGGGGCAGGCTGGCCAACGGCTCCAAATGGTGCAATTCATTTAAATACATGCCAAAGTTTAAACAAACTATTACTATTTAATTCAATTAGATAAATATAAGAAAATAAACCAAGAGCTTTTTTTGCGCGCTTACATTTGAGCACTTGCATAACAGCCCTGTTTTTGTGCGCCAAGCTTTAGCAAGGACACGCACCGTTGCACGCAAGTTGTTGCTCACTTAACGAACGCTTGCAGCCAGGACACACGCCTGCAACTTGGCTAAGCGGTGCGAGAAATGGCTTCAAAAAATACCTTGTGTGTGTGTTGCCAGACTGTGCGCATATCCTGCGCATTCCTTTGTAATGGCCAGTGGCAGCATCGCACGCACAGACATGCTTTCGAGCAGTGCGTATAGTGCCAGGCGATATTCAGTCAGTCGAGAGCGGACGGCAACCGCCACAACAACTTGATTAAAAGAACTCTCAGCACAGGCAATTTTGGCACACCACCCAAGAACAACAACAGCAACAGCAACACCAACTACAAAAACAGAAACAACAACGACGACATTAGAAAAAATATTAAAAAGGCACAAAGAAGCAGGAAATCAGCTATGTCAGCTAGGAGCTACAACAACAAGAACAACAACAACAGCAATTGTTGCAATTAAAGACGCAGCTTTTTGTTCCGTTACTTTTTGCAGCAAACAAACAGCTGTGTGAGTCAGTCAAAGCACTTGTTCGTGTGCGTGTGCGTGCGTGAGTGTGTGTGTGTTTGCAGCCGATATGCTGCTAACGGCACAGAGTACTCTTAATTCAGAGCATTATTAGCAATTATAGCACACACATCACACCAAACACGCCCCGCTCCCCCCTCCACCCCCCCTCACTCAACCCCGCCCCAGTCCACTACACATACACAAACATATACACACAGACACACTGTCACTATTCCTAGTGATGTCCTGATGTGTGCGCGCGATTACATAAAAAAAAAATAAAGTAAAGCAAGAGCGAAAAAGGAAAGCAACTACAACTAAATTAGTCACTCATCATTTATTGATTGTGCGAAGAACGAACAACGAACAACAATACCTAATACTTGCAAGCAGTTAAACAAACGTCGCCTAGTCGCCGATTGCTTTTAAGGCATACAAAAAAAAAATCAATAGACAACAGGAGTAGAATCAGCAGCAGCAGAGACAAGACAAAACAACGGCAACAACAGCGATTAGTTGACGACACACAGAAAAGTAAAAGAAAGAACGCGAAGCGAAGACGACGGCGCAGGTAAGTAAACGAGGCGACAGCGTCATCAACAAAAGCAAAAACAAACAAGAGCAGCCTAGCAAAAGCGGCGCAGTCAGCAGCACAACAACGCAGCGCAGCATAATATAGTTAAAGTTGAGCAAGTAGCGCCCGTCTGTGTGTGTTTGAGAGGCTGAAAGAGAACGATAGTGTTGAAAAAGTGCAGTTAATTAAACGACAGCACCAATAACAACAACTACAGCTGGCGGGCGCCATTGTTGCTATTACTGTTATTGCAAAGCTTCAGAGCAAAGCTTTACCCGCTGCTCCTTCCTGTTGTCGCTGCTACTGCTGCTGCTGCCTTGTGTGCATTAATTTAATTAAAATTTTGTCCTGCTGCTGCTGCTGCAGCATATATATTATTTTTCTTTTTTGCCTTATGTAAGCGACAGCTCAACACTTTCTGCTGTCACTTAATTAACTTTTATTGTTTCAGAAGCGCTCCAAACACACACAGATTGTGTGCATGCGTGTGTGTGTATAATGTAGTCTACTTTGCTGCTTGGCAACGTGGTGTGTATGTTTTTTTTTCCTTTTATTTTTGTGCATGACTAATTGACAGTTATTTTGGGAGGGGGGAGGCGCACAGGGCTGCTTATCGATCTGATGCCTTAATTATCGATAAAAGAGTGACGTTGGCAAAATGTAATTTGCAATATTGCATTTGTGTGTATTTTTTTGTTTTTGGATGTGTGCGCAGAAAATTCAGTTCAAGGCAACGCTTCCATTGCCGCCATTACCGCCATTGAATCCCCTCCACACCCCCCCCCCCCCTCCTTATTGACTACCATTTTACTCCTTTCACTGTTCCTTTATAATGATAGAATGAGTATATTCGGTTTGTGCAATGTCCCTCTGCAATGTATGTATGTACATATATATGTATATCTATTTATTACATTATATATAGTACTAGTGATCAAAGATAAATTATGAGTTTTACAGCTTATCACCTAAATTTCGCACTTAATGCACATTTCCTTTGCCCTGTTTTCTGTTAAGCAGAGTATGACACAGTCGGCTAGTTTTGACTGCAACATTCTACTGCTTATTGCCAGCCATTGACTTTCGCCTTTTATCCCCATCTCTCTCTCTCTATCTCTCTCTCTCTCTCTCTCTCTCTATCTCCCTTCCAGCTGACTGAGCAGCATAATCAGAATAGAAACAGCAAAGATGATTTCACTGCCGCTTCTGTTACTGTTCATCTCGCTGCTGGCGCTGACGCTGACTGAGAATGTGACGCTGACGTCAAAGGCCGTTGGTGAGGCGGGCGGCGCTGGCTTAAGCACAGCAGCGCCTCCGCAATTGCCGCTGACCAAGGATTATGAAAACAACAACAACAACAATGATGCTAATTATGAGCAAACCAACAACAACAGCAGCAATAGTAATGCAACACAGGCTGCATCAACAACGACAACAACAGCAACGGCAACTACATCAACAACGACAACCAGCAGCAGCAGCAGCAGCGCAGCAGCAACTTTGGCATCCATTGAGCAGCAGCCGGAAACCACAGCAAATGTTGGCGTTGCCGTTGCAGCGTTGCCGACCACAGGCAACACGACCACCTCCAGCAGCAGCAGTGCTGCAGCAGAGGGTGCAGCGGCAACTGCATCGCCGCCGTCGCCGTCTCCACCGCCGCACGAAATAATTGGCTCGGCGACACCGACGAAGAACGAACAGGATTCAATATTGCGGGCACTGGACTGGCTGAAGGAGAAGCGCGCCTTAGACTATGGCTGGGGCAACGACACCCATGTCGTCATCCTGGCCAAGGAGCTGTCGGGCGGACGGGATCCCAATGAGAGCGCCGATGCGCATATGCTGGTCATTCAGGAACTGGAGGATACGCTCTCCGTCAAGGAGATGGAAATTGAAATACTGGCGATGCTCGATCGCCATCATACGCTGCCACGTCCCCTTAATCTGGACAAGCTGGCGCGCTATGTGCTGGCGCTGGGATCGCTGTGCAAGGATCCGAAACATTTCCATGGACACGATCTGGTTGCGACGCTGCAGCATCATGAGCCCGCCCAGGACATTGAGTTCGCATTGACCACGCTGTCCGCGTGCAGCTCAGCGGCGCATGTGCGGAAGCGGCAGATCAGGCGACTCCTCGACATCGCCAGCGGTGTGACGGATCAGAGTGTGGATGCCATTGCTATGGTCATATTGGCGCTGCGCTGTATCGTCACCGACCATCGCCATCGGCATTTGCAGCACTTTGTGCGACGACCGGCCCGCGGCCTGGCCAGCCTCCAGGATCAGCGTGGCAGCTTTGGTTCATTGCGCAGCACGGCGCTTGCCATGCAGGCGTTGCAGGATCTCGAATATGATCCGGCTGGTCATTGGAATCGCACGGCCGCATCACGTTATATATTGAGTCGGCAGCGTGCCGACGGTGGCTGGAGCGAGGAACCATTACAGGATGGCCAGGAGCCGGATATTGGTGTCGGTCTCACAGCCGACATTATTCTGGCCCTAGGCTGGAAGGGTCTGGGCGCTGTCCGTGCCCTTCAGTGTGATCATGTCATCCGGGAGAGCAGCGATCCTACAGGTAAGAAAAACAAACCACTTCTTCCTTTTTTCCGTTTAATAACGTCGTCTGCTCCGCTTGTGCAGAGAATGGTGAACCAAAGCTGGCATTACCGTTCGGGCTTAGCTCCTCGGCTGAGGAGTCGGATTCGAAGAACATCTCATACACGTATACCTTGTGGGTGGGCTCCAATGTGACCGAAGCCTTCTCCCTGTCTCTGATATCGCCCAAGAACACGAGCTTCTTTAAGGCAATGACTCAAGCCGCCGATATGGATCCAAGGTCAATACTTTAACATTATTAGATCAGTCTGATATATATATATATATATATATATATATATATGATGAGGAAACTAATATTATTGCCATTTATAGATTCATTTTCGAGGCGCGCGAGTGGCCCAACGGACACTATGTCCACACCCTCTATGGCAAGAAGGAAGAGCCGCGGGGGTAAGTCCAAACACATATCAAATTGGAAACTTCCTATATACAAAATATTACCCGCCATAGATACCACTACTGGCTGCTGTACAGATTGCCCGAGTTACCTGATCCGAACAATACGCCTGGGAATCAGCTTATTGCGCCTGTTGGTCAGTTAGGCCAAATGCATTTTTATTAACCTATATATATATAGACTATAATAATCATATTCCATTTTGCAGGTGTGGATGAGCTAATGGTCGAGGATGGTGAACACTATCTGTATTGGTATAAGAAACTTTAAGCACATGGAGCGATTTGCCAGCCTTAGTCACTACAACTAAAGTTAACCCACAAAGCAAGAGCAAAAGCCATTAGGCGAGGATATAGCAGCTAGCACTAAAGCAAAATCGAACAAAGGCAACAACTTCATCATTAACTTCAGCAACTGTAATTGCAACTAGTGCATCTGCATCAATATGTGTGTATGCGTATGTGGCTCTCTATATACATAGATACATACCAACATACACACAAACATACATACTATACATACATATAACTGAATAATAATGGCATTATCAAAACTGCATTAGCCCACACACAAATTCGCATAGACTGCGAAAGGCTTACGAAGTCAAGTTATACATCCAGACATAATAACATATTACATACATACCTACATACCCACATACATGCATACTACAAACATACATACATACTACCTTTATACAAATATACCTTAACGTTAGCTTACAAATGTGTTAAGGTTATACGCAACCAAGGAAATGACAAAAGAAATTCAAAAGCTACAAAATACAAAATTATAACTTTATGCACTACTCGAAGGCAGGTTGCTTCATGTGCCATTCAAACTTCATGTTATGCAGTTTAATATCCTTTTAATCAAAAAAAAAAAAAAAAAAAAACCAAAAAAAAAACACCAAAAAAATGTTTGTAAATTGTGTGCTTAAAAGCTGACAATTAACTGTTTTTTGCTTAGTAGGCAACTCTGCAATTAAGAAACATAACGTCATGACAAATATTTAACTGGCAAAACAATTTACCTTCCACATTTAAAGAATATCGAAACCAAAAGCAATCAAATTCAGTTTGACGGCATGTGAAACACCTTGATAACTTTGACAGGCACACGAGAAAAACTGGCCAAAACAAATAGCGACGACTTTACACACACACACTCACACACACATACAGTCACACACAGCAAGAAAACGGCAAGTCGTGGAAAGCTTTTCCCCCATCTATCTCTCATTTTCCGTTGTCGAAAAAGAAAGCAAACAAATGTGAGATTAGCTCATTTATCACTCCGTCCGTTTTGGAGATTGAGAGCGTAATGTTTGGATGCATAATGCGCTGCTTGCTGTAACACTCAATCACACACAAACACACACAGAGAAAATGCTTTACATGCTATTGAGAGAGGCTAAGATGAATAAAATAAATAAATAAAAGCGTTCGTCAGTCCAAGCAAAGCATGTTATACCAAACACCGTACGTAACAATAAGTGATTGAAAATCATCCCTAGACATACCTAAACATATATATATATATATATATATATACATATATATGTATATATAAATAAAACCTGCATATAAATACAAAAATATATACATATATATAATACAAAAAAAAAAAACAACAAAAAAACTAGTTTTATATGAAATTAAGTCGAAAATCAAAACAATTTACGAAAATATGAAAATGAACGAAGAATAACTTAACGAACACTACGAATAACGAGGCAATGCCTCTCATACTTATCATTAAACGCCATCATAAATCATGCCTACCTACATATACACATACATATATATATCCAATATCAATACAAAACATTTATGCATTGCTCATTTAAAGCCAAAAACAATATACATCAAATTATATTACTCATAGACTTTCTATTCAAAACATGAAACGTAAGCACTTACAAATCTTGAATGCCATTTCGAACTGCTAACAAGAGACGCAGTGAGCAAGCAGGCAAGCAGTTCAATCAGCAATCTCTTCTCTTCTTCATGCACATGCACATGCATCACCACAAGCGCTCCACTTTCATGGACCCCATTTGAATTTCATCCGTTAAACTTAACCTCAAAGACCTAATCCTAACCTTACAAATTTTTAAGTGCAGCTGTGCAAACTAACCTAGCAAACTAAAACTTAATTGTTTATATTATAAGCATAAAATTGAGCTTTTTTAATTGTGCAAGTCCTAGCAAAACAAAAACAAAATCGTAATAACAAAAACTAAGGAAAAGAAAAGAAAAGAAAAGAAAAGAAAAACACGAGTATCCATCAAGCACATGATGAATTGTTGTGCGGCTGTGTTGGCATCGATAATAATATGTATTTATGTGTGTGTGTACCTACACCCACTTGTGTATGTATGCATGCCACGCCCATTTATGTCATCTTATGTTCCCCGGATAACCTACAACTTAGCAATCTTAAATTGTAAAATGAACAAAAACAGAAAGCAAATCCAAACAAAACAAAAAATACCTTTCAAAAGCCACCAGCAGCAGCCGTTGCAAACGAATAAATGATAAAAGCTTTCGACAGTTATATAAGGTTTGAATTGGATGGGTGGCGTGTGCGTGTGCGTGTGTGTGGGTGTGTGTCTGTGTGTGTGCGGCTGTGTGTGTGATTGAGTGTTGTGTATGAGTAAGGAGCGTAGAACAAGATGGAAGATTGCAACGCTGCGGCCTGCTGCTGGTTCCCTGTGCATGTGTCCCAACAACAACAAAAACCCAAAACGGAGCAGGCAACCAGAACAAGCGTGAATAAACAAGATAAATAAAAATTCAAAGAATTACACTATTGTTTTACTTGCGACTTAAGAACTGAAATATATATGCAATTGTTAGCAATTGTATCCAAAAGCAGTTTTTCAAATTTAGCATTTGTGTGTTGAATGTTTTCAAGTTTACTTCATCTAAACACTCATTTATTGTGACAGATACTTTGGACACTAAATTATGTAAGTAGTACCATTAAATCCCATCGTGAGTAGCTTCAACTAATAGGTATCTATAGTTACTACACAGATCTATAGATACTTAAATCAAATCTCATATCTCGACCAAAAACGAATTCCCAATGTAAAACAATATTTTTGTTTAAAACATTGCATTTAATTCAATAGATTTTTGTTCATTTTGCATAGGTTTTGAAAGCATACAATATATATTATTTATAGTTTTTAATTTTAACAATAATTGCGCATGCAAATATTTATTGTTTATAAAGTTTGCATGCGCATGAGATTTGAAACTTGAATCACTTATGATATATATAAAAAGATGTATACATATTTAACGAAAAGCGAAATTATGAAAACAAAATCAAAATACCTCGAAAAATGTTTTTCCGTTATTTTTGTATTATTATTTGTATCTTTAGATTTTTTTCTGAACTGTAGTAAATTGGGGGGAGCAGAAAAGTTGGCGTAGGAAACATTTTATTAACGGATTATAATTATTATTATCAGGTGCCGGCCCAGTGTGGCTGATGTAAAATTGTTTTAGATCGGAGCTAGGCTCCTTTATATAGTATAGTAGTGTAGGCTCAACTGCTAACTGGCTGGTTTACAATAGTCTTAAGATTGTTCATTGTTATTATAACTTTACTTGCATAAAGCATCGTAATCATATATTGTGTTTTGAACTCCCTCATTTTCTAGGCAAACCAAATAATAATGACCAAGAAAGCAAGCTTAAGGATTTCTCCTCCTTTGGGCTAATTGCTAAAAGGCAATATGTACATACATATATGAATAGCATAGTAATATATATATATATGTAAATATATAGGCATATAAAAAAAGAAAAAAAAAAAATATATATATATGTATATATATATTGTTAAAATAAAGTAGATTTCACTTTGTCAGCGTTCTGTTAACATTGCGATAATTAGCTTTGCTGCTAGCCATCAGTTAGATATATGTATATATATGCGCATATATATATATACATATATATAGTATATATAATTATTTATATATATATTATATATATATATATATTATATATATGTATATATGTATATATATGTTAGATAATTTGTATGTTTGTTAGCTACAATTTGAAAAAGGCTGCATAGAGCACGAAGGCAACAGAGTTACAACATCAAATACACACTCGACACACGATTGTGTGATGTGTGTGAATAAATATATATATATATAGTACAAGCACAATATATAGTCACACACACACACACACGCACACAAATATATATATATATGCAAACGCACACAGCAACATAATTGATTAAAAATTTGTATTTTGCTTTTCGTTTTTAGCTTATTTGGAATCGCATTTCACATAATGCTTGCTTAGCTTTACATAATGTTGCGTCTTTGTTTAATGTAGCATATTTGATGGGTCATGGAAACCATGTCGAGCTGTTTACACAAAGATTCGTATTTGTTTATTTAACAACAATAATTTTATCTGAATAATCTGAACACTAGCTGCATCTAATTGCAATTGCAGTAACAAATGTTGTACTTAATGAATGCTTAGTTTATTTATGTAGGACATATACAGTGATCGATTAGAGATTAGAAACTCCACAATTTTAAATCCTAGCTTTTACGGCATGCGTATTGCAATTGTATCGGATTTTTTGTAGAAAACTTAGTTATCGTCTTTGAAATGAACAAATTCAACATGCAGGAATTGAAAATCTTAGCAAGTTTGATGCAGGTCTGGAACGAAAGGATTTTTTGTGTTCGAGAGACCACTGTATATATTGTATGGATGTGGGGGGGGGATGATTTTCCATATTTGTTCCCCTATTTTTGTTGTGGTTTTTTGTATTTAGTATGTTGCCCAATTAGGTGGCAAAGCTCAGCTGGAGGGTATTGCGCAGATCGTTCAGCACCATGGAGCCAATGACCATCTTCTCGCAATTGACCAGCAGGGTGAGCGCATCATCCGTTTGCCACTGCAGCGTGATCAGCACCAGGCTCTTGGAGCTCAGCGTCTGACCGGTAAAGCAATGCAGCTGGCCCGTTGTCGAGCTGTACGTATGTGCCACATTGATGCACTCGTAGATCTTTTGCTTGAGTGCAACCAGATCGAGCAGTTCACGCTGCACGCCGCGCAGCTCGCACTGATGCTCGTTCATGCCCCGCAACTTGGCCCGCTCCTCCCGATGGCAACTCTCGCCAATGTGCACCGAACGCACCAGCTCGCCCACCGGCGGCTTCAGTTGGACCCGCACCGTGCCCGCACTGGAGACCAGTTCGAAGTCAATCGCATGCGTTGTATCATTGAAATCAACGCCCAGAATACCACTGGCCATCTGCTGGGGCAGTAGTTGAACGATCGGCGCAAATTCGCTCAACTGCATTCCTGACGGCAGCTGCTGCTGGCCCATGCGTATGTTGTCCAGCTCCTTATCGCTGCGATTCTGGAACTGCAGCTCAATCGAGCACATCGCTGCCGAGTAGAGATGCGGTGCGCGTGTGAAACGATACGACAACTGCAGACCATGTCCGCTAACCTTGTTCAACAGCTCCTTGTGCTTAAAGTCCGTATGCGATGGCCCAACCAGTTCGATGCGATTGTGCGCCTGCTGCGGCTGCAGTGCAGCTTGTCCAGGCATCATCGGTGTACCTGTCAATATTATGAGTATGAGTTATTGGATCGTGCTCATCTTATACAGTTTGGCTGTTAAATGCTTGAGAAGCTATGCTTTCCTCTATCTTCCCTTTTCTCTCTCTCTCTCTCTCTCTCTCTCGCGTATGGCGCTAGCTTGATGATTCACTTGCTGCCTGTAATTGTAATTGTAATTTTCATCTATTTCTAAGCTATTTTACAGGTTAAAGTTTAATTGACACAATTCTGAAACCTTCTATCCCTCTCGCTCTCTCTCTCACTCTCTCACACTCTAACTCTCTCACTCTCTCTCGCTGTTAGTGCTTTTATTTGCCATTCTTTAGACTCCAATTAATTAGCAAATAAGTTGCAATTAAAGCTTCAAATAGCTAACCTGGCGTTAGGAATCCACCCAGCGATGGCGTCATGACTGGCCCAATTGGCGGTATATCGTCCAGATCGAGCAACAGATCCAAATTGCTCTTTGCTGCCGGCTGCGTCTGCGACTGAGACTGAGCTTGATCCTGTGGTTGAGACAATTGCGGTTGCTCCTGATCCTGATTGGGCACCTGCTCGGCAACCGTTGCTGATTTCCTAGGCTGCTGTTCATTATCGCTGTCGCTGGCCGAGTCGCTGCTGCTGGTGTCGCCGTCACTGCTGCCGCTGTAGAACGAGGATTCGCCGCTGTCGGAAGTGCCCGAATCGTCGGCAGCATTGTTGTTATTATTGTTACCAGTTGCAGCAGCAGCAGCAGCAGCAGGGGTATTGGAAGCAGTTGGATTGGTCACCACTTGATCAAACTTTGGTGTCTCCGATTGTGCTTTTGATTGTGCCTGTGCCTGTGGCTGCTTCTGTTTCTGGTTCTGGTTCTGATTTTGTTGCGTTTCCTGGTCCTGATCATCGTTCGGTTCGCTGTCGCTGTCGCTGCTGGATGAGCCGTCGCTGCTGTCGCTGTCACTGGACTCGGAATAAGCGGAAGACTTCTCTGACTCGGATAGGAATCCCTTTTCGCGCGTCTCCTTGGCAGCGCCCTTGGGCGAATCCTTGCTGCGCCCTGGACTATCGCCGGGCAGTTTCTCCTGCATATAGCCGACAATGTTACGCACACTTGGATCGGGTGCAACCGCTGGAAACACTGGCAGCTCCTTGTACCCGGTGGCATGCATATTCAGATAGTGCGACAGTGAGCTCAGCTGGTAGACATTGCCATCACGGTATTTGCTCTCTGGCAGTGGCACCGGCTTCGATGCCAGAAATACCTGACGGGCGTGCTGGGTAAGCACTGTGCTGCCGGCGCTGGCGGGAAAGATGAACTGACGCAAAAAGCGTGCCCGATCGCGTACATCATAGTTGGTATCGTAACGGGCCAGTGTAAACACATACTGGCAGAGCAGCGACGTCTGCTCCGGATTGGTTAAATAGAGTTTGACGCCCAAATTGAGCACCTGCAACTTGACCACATCCTGCTCATCCACAAACGATTTGGCCATTTTGCGCAACACATCCGGCGCAATAAGCGGCACCTTCTCATTGTATTCGCCAATTAGCCAAATGATTGCCGCTCGTGCCGCCGCCACATTGATGTAGTCAATCAGCTTGGCCATCTGTGTGATGATCTCGTAGTGCTCGGCGGCCTTGCTCTGCAGCAGCTTTTTGATAACCACCACGCTCTCGGCCACAACATGCTCTGTTTACATTAAGAAAAATAATATTTAAAAAACGAGCGGAAAACTTAGATTCTCGACTAACCCGCGATGGGAATAAAATATGGATATATGTGAACGCACTTACCGTCATGATTGGAGAGCAGATGTACGAGGCCACTGAGGCATGTTTCGGTGACTTCTTTAATGCTGGCCGCACAGCGTCCGATGGCCTGAATGGTGGCTGCGACAAAGCTACGATCGCTGCTAGAAATGTAAGTCTGAAATTCGCGCAATATCAGCGAGATGCTCGAGGCGGACGCCAGATTCGTGAGTATGTCGAGCTTGAGTAGCTTGAGGTGCGTTGGATCGCTGGTGCGCACAAAGAATGACTTCAGATGCGGCTCAAAGATGGCCTTGCGGCGGGCCGACATCGATGCAATGCAGTTGAGCACCACACTCTGCACCTCCTTGTGTGAGCGCAACAGGCGAATCAGTGCCTTCGCAATCAGTTGCACCTCGTTGCGGGGCGCAACATGGTGATAGAGTTGGGCGACGGCCATCACAACGGATGCGTTGCGTGACTGCAGCAGGGGCTTTGTCTGCCGCAACAGCAGCCGATGATCCAAATCGATGTGATAGCTACCGGTGTCACCACCACCACCGTTGTTGTCATTGTCTTTATCATTGCTTTTGCTGTTGTTGTTGCTTGACATGCCCTTCGCTTTGGCTGTGCTTGTGGCTGGTGTGGCTGCTGCAGTTGCACCCTCCTCTTCGCTGGAAGCTTCGTTTGCTTCGCTGCTGGAATTGGAGGACTCGTCGTAGAAGCGCTCATCATTGACAGCCGCCTGACCATCGAGGGTATCCTGTATCTGGCCGTGCTCCTCATCCGGATTGGGATCGACGAACTGCGTGCGTGCGTAACGTGTCAGCATATTGATTATGATCACCTGACCCCATTCGTCCACATCCACCAGCAGATTGCACAGCTTGCGATAGTTCTTGTGAATGAGATCAACGCGCTCCGGGCAAACCTGAGAAACAAACCAACAGAAACGAAACAAAACTCAGTGTTAGGTAAAGTTGGAAACTAGCTGGAAAGAGAAACAGCTTTTGCCATCCAGCTCACCTCATCGAATGCCATTACAGCGGAGCCAACCACCAGCGTGGTGCGGTCCGATAGTAGCTTCTCAATTACCGTGACCAGCTCATCCTTTTGATCCGGATCCAATGAGTACAGCTTGGGTATGGCATGTGCCGCCGTCTTGCGGACATATGGACTCAGATCGGCTGCGCTGTCGCGTATCGCGAGCATTACAATCGGCACAATCATGCTGACGCGTATGGAAGAGAGAACGCGAAGTGCACTGGCGCGTATTAACTGATTAGGATCCTTGAGGGCGCGCTGGAATGTGGATATGGAGAGCAGAGCCAGATCCTGTTGCTCCTCGGCATAGCGCACCAAATACACATAAACCAGTTTTTTTACCTCGATATTCTTGGAGACGACGTTCTTGACAACAGCGGGAAACAGATCACTGGCATCGCGTCCCCGCGCTATCATCCCAATGACGCGCTTCATCGCCTCCAGCTTGAGGCCATCCTTATTGCTGTCCAACATCTGCTTGAGATCGTCATGTTTCCGGCCATCGCTTTGAAAAAACGCTGCACCGCTTGCCGGATCCGCACCAAACTCCACGTCCAGTCCCATTTGGGGTCGGTCGCCATAAGCGGCCACCGAAAACGGGTTGCTGACTGCGTTCTGTTGCATCTTAAGATTGATTATTACTCCTGCTGCTGCTAATCGTTATAGTGCTTTGTGTTCTGTTCTCTGTACGATGTTTTGTGGAAACGGTGAAAGCGTCTTCTGAAACCTGCTGATCTGACCTGCTTACAACTCCACTTGGCAACGTCGAATTTAAGTCTACATCAATTGGCAATACTCGGGCATTCTTTTTACTAGGGACACAATGGCACTGCAAATTTTGTGTTACTACTCGATAGGAACTGTCCACGAGTACGATTATAGTATCGATAGCAACCGATAAGATGCTTGCCTAGCTAGCTATCGAATATCAAAGAGAGAAAGTGCCACTACGATTTTAATATTGAAATTCGATAATTGGCTGCGGTTACATTATCCCTGTAAATATTATAAATACCTAGGTGTCAAAACTCGAGCAATTTAAAAATCCTTTTTAAATTAGTTGAACAAACAAATGTCTTAGCTTTGATTTGGATTTGATATCATTTAGTACACCTCACAGAATCATAAATTGGCATAGTGCTTTCGATAAATTTAGTATAAGTCGAAATCATAAATTCGTGATAGCAACATCGGTACTTAGATGATTTGTAATAATAATAATCCTTCTATTGTAGTCTAATGGGATTGATGCTGTCTGTGTAATTGAACCATCTAAATAAATATATTTTTGTATGTATTTTTACATCTATTTTATATATTTGTAACTCGATTCGGGTAGACAGTGAAACTGGGCTAGAACATAAGGAAGAGTTTTCTATCCTTTAGATGTATATATGATAAACATGACTAGGAAATTGAGAATATTATTTATTTGTTTTGTGTATTTGTACTTAACATCAATAGATTATCATTGTATTTTTTTTTTTTTTTTGTCATATATAAATTAGCTTGACATTATAGGAATTATTTTGAAAAATGTCTCTAGTAAACATCGTACATCGATGTCGATATTCCTCAAAAACAAAAACATCGCAGCGAACACGCCTTACCAGAAAATTTGCACACGAGTATAGAATAGTGCTGCAGTAATATCGATGTTTACGCTCACAGTATATCGATGCTTGCAAAGTTAATTGAAAAACATCGGTGTATCATCGATATATCGATGCTTCGTCCAGCACTAGTGGTTAGAGCAGACCAGACTGAGCCACTGAGCCACAGCCACAATCACGTCAATTAATGGACTACTAATAAATAAGAATAGCGCAAAATACAACTCGGCAAGCAATATGAACTTTCCTCTAGCGAATGCCAACAAGGATACGCTGCGAGCGGCCTGCAAGAAATGCGGCTACGCTGGTCACCTGACCTACCAATGCCGCAATTTTCTCAAGGTAAGCCGAAAGCCGATAGCCGAACAAAACACACACTGAGCAGACAGACAGACACACACAGGGAAACATAGAGAGAGAGTGAGAATAACACGCGCTTTTCGCCGTTCTTAGGTTGATCCCAACAAGGAGATACTGCTCGATGTGGAAAGTACAAGCTCAGACTCGGAGCTTGACTATTTGACACCGCTAACCGAGCTCCGCGCTCAGGAGCTTAAGGGCGGCGGCGGCAAAGGCGACATTGTGCCAGCTGCAACTGCAGCAGCAACAACAACAACCGCAACAACAGATAAGAAAAGCAGCAGCAGCAAAAGCAACAACAATAGCAAGAGCACCAAGAGGAGCAGCAGCAAATCAGCTGCAGCGAAACACAACAACACTAAAACCGAGCAGCGACACAAGAAGCGCAAGAGAAAGAGCAAGAACAAGAAGCACAAGAAGAACAGCGACGACACCAAAATCAGGACCACCACCAGCAGCAGCAGCAAAGAGGTGTCCAAGAGGCACAAAAGCAACAACAGCAGCACCAGCAGCAGCAAGAAATCGAAACGTCGTCGCCCCGCCACCAGCAGCAGTAGCAGTTCGAGCTCATCATCATCATCAGACAGCGAGACATCCAGTTCGTCCAGCAGTGACACGGAATCGGATTCGAGTGATAATGAGGAATCGAGCACCAGCGAATCGGACGAGTACGGCCGGAAGAAGAAGCGTCAGGGCAAATACAAGCGCAAGGCGGAGACGTCAGCGCCGCGACGCAAGAAGGCGAAGGCCAAACGCAAGCGGCATCGTGTCGCCAGCTCCAGTGCACCGGGCGCCAGCAGTTACCTCAGCAGCCTCAGCGATAGCAGCACCTACTAGCAACGGACTACCCAAAGCAGCACCACTTTCCACGCATTTAGTTTCGTCTATCGTTTAGTTAAACAAAACAAAAGCAGACAATGGAAAACAGCAAGTTAGGCGAGTTATTCCTATATATATACATATAGTTATATATATATATAAATATATATATACATATAGTTATATATATATAAATTTATATATATATATATATATATGTATATTTATATTATATGTATATGTATGTATATATATATATATACATATATATATATGATGCCAATGTGAGCACAGCTGGCGGTTCGGCTCCCCTGCGCTTCCTCAATTAACAGCAGACTGCCCAAATGTATGCCACACACACACACACACACAGACACAACATACACACACACCTACACCTACACTCACATTAGTCTTGTCTTAATGTTAAGGTATCCCTCTCCTATGATTCGCAAATACAACAAATTAGTTTGTACAAATGTGTTGAATGCTGAGATTTTGTTTACTATTCGGATTGGGTTCGTACAAAAAGTCGGGCAAGCTTTATTTGGGCCTTAAGCGTTTCGAGCATTCGTGTTTTGGCGTGCAAAATGTATTTAAAAGATACCACAACCACAAATACACACACACACACTCACTCACACTAAGAGACATATTCGACAGGATGAAGAAAGGGTATTCAGCCCTGGCATGCTGAAGATGAACTAATCTTTGTAGGCAAGAGTCTCAACTAGAGTTGAGACAAGAGTTTTTGTTATTCTATTTTGATTGATATGTTTGCTGTTTTACGAATAGCCATCACATTTGTGTAAATTGCATTGTGTGCTTAAACTTAAGACTAATCTTTCGACCAATTGTTCTTTTGGTTAGATTAATGTTATATAGTGTTTCGATCCGGTTGCACGTCGAAACCTGAGATTACCAATACTTCAGCAAAATTCAACTAGACTTTGCAAATCTCATAAATTAATTAATTCAATAAATTGACAATACTTTGATAAATATCTTCTTATAATAATAGCTATAATAATTAATAATTATTAAGATTAACAAAATACATTATGTTCATTATGATTTATTATGACTTTTTACAAATATTGAAAGAGTACCACTTGTGATAGGTAATAATCATAATTAAAAATTGCGCTCCGTTTTCACAATTTATTGATCATTTGGAGTCACAATTTCAATTTTGGATTTTTTACAAACTAAACTAGGGCTACATACAGACAGACATATATAATTCATATACATATATATATATATAATACAAGAGTGCTGGTTCAACAAGAGGAATGACCCAAATATCTACTGATGCACGGATGCAGTTGCGCCCTTACTGGTCGTGTACTTGAGCAATGCGCTCTGCATCGCCATGAGACGAGTATCCAATCCGGCGATCTTGGTCAAGTGCTGCTCACAACTGCTGCAGTTGGTCATGGTCAAGTTGTCAGCTTTTGTTCGGCTCAATGTTGTCGACATGGCTGCGATCAGGGATGTGTTTTGCTGCCGAAGCTCATTGTTTTGGCTCACCAGATCCTGGCACAGGGCACCAGTGGTGGTGCGTAAGTCGTCAAATGCCTGCTCCTTGACCCTCAAGCTCTTCAGTAGAGCACGATTCTCCTTTTTGAGATCGAGCAGTTTCTGCTCCAACTCGAGCAGCTCATCTTCATCGTTATCATTGCACGGCTGCATCAGTTTCTTCGCTTGCAGTAAGCTATCTAATTGGTTGGATGTTCCAATGGCAGCCGAATCGCTGCTATCGTTCAAGTGGTGCACGCTGCTGCTGGTGGTGTTGCTGTCACCGGTCAGGCGGCACAAGGCCTGCATTATGGCGTCCATTTTCTTATCTATAGAATGACCGGTGGCACGCTGCTCATCCAGATAAATCTCCAGCTTGCCGACGGATGTCTGCGGTTCGCTTCTAGGCAGCGAAACAGCGCTGCAACTTTTTATCAGCGCCTTGGTGGCTGCCACTGGTGCTGGTGCTGCCACTGGTGTTCGTACATCGTACGTTGTGATAATATCGTCGCCGTATTGTGCGGACTCGCTTTCGCTGTCATCGTTGCTCGCTCTGGCTGCTGATTCCGCCTGCAATGTGATTGCAGTCCTGCTTGAGGATGGGGCAGTGGCAGTTTCCCATGATTTGTTATCGTTTAGATTCTTGGGTGTTTCGTCTAGATTCATGCCCAGTTTTGCCAGCGCCTGTGTGAACTGCTCCTCGTCCTTAGGCATTTCAATGTGTAGGCTCCAGAAGCAGTGTTCATCGTCAAAGAATTGTAAATAGGTTTGCCGCATTATTACAGTACAATGGCCGATGCGTGGCTGCGATGATTCTGTCGATTTGGTCAGCAGCAGCCGGCTGAGCACCTTCGCTCCGTTCTTGTACACCATCAGCTGAGCGGCACCGGCTTCATTGCGCAACAGAGCCAAACCGACGCGACCCACAGCATCGTTGCCCTTGTACGCCTTGGCCACCACAGCCATCAACGTCGTCCAACTCTCGCCCATCTTCGTATCCGGCTTATTGTTGCGCTGCAACTTTGTATTGTGTTTGTGCAGTTGCGGCATCCTCTGCTCCGACTGTGGCTGGTAGCGCAAGTTTTTCGTTTCACTTTGCAGCAGTTTGTTGTCATCCTCAAAAATCTGGCTGAGATTACGTGGACTGTTCGTGCAGCAACATGACAAACATTGACTGAATATTTGAATTGCATTAGTAATTTGACGCTTCACTTACCTGTGCAGCTTCTCAAAGAAGGCCTGATAGTTGTCGCGCTCCAAATCCATTATTATTATATATTCCACCCTCTGTCCCTCTGCCTGCGCTACCCGCGATCCCCAACTTACTTTTATATTTTCGGTGTTTTGCTGTGTGTTATTGTTTGCCAATTGACAATGACCAAATGTCCAAATGTTGCTCCTCTGTTAAAACTATGTAAATAGCTCTCTCAGAGGTGAATAGTAAACATTATTATGCGCGCCCACGCAGAATAAAGGTGAAGATATTTTCTTATATAGAGTTAATTATTGAACGGGAAATTATTTTCTTTCTCCCTGCCTTTCTGTATTTTGTATTTATAAGTTATTTAATAAATAAATGCTGTGGAACAACAGCACCAAATGAGTATATTTTACTCTTGTCTGATATCGATACTTCTTGGAAGTGTCTTATCGTTTTTAAAAAGAAAAAATTCGGTTAATAAATAAAGGGACATTATAGTTAACGCAAATGCGGACACGTTACGTTTAGTAATGCAGCGAACATCATTTGAAACATGTTCGTTTCATAATTAAATAATAGAATAAGTTAACATTTCAAATATATCTAACTAGACAATGTATTTTAGCAGAGTGGGATGATATCAGATAAGAAAATATTTAAATTTGATCAAAGTATATCGATACCTTAATTATTTTAATCGATTCATGCAGCTGATTTTAGATTTAAAGACATAAATCGAATTATCGATACAAAATAAGTGGTAATCGATAGAGATTTGTAGCCATTCCTACTTTTCAATTAAACGGCGTTTTTGTGCGCGTCTATTGGTTAATAAGTTATTTTCTTTTCCGCACAATCTCGTTGATATCTGAACTAGGACTCAAAACAGCCAGCCGTATGGACACGCCACGTCGTAAACTCCGCAATCTGCACATGGAGAATGTGCAAAACAATAGCACACCCATAAGAATACCACCATCACCGATGCTTAAAACACTTGGACATGGCACCGGAGTCAGTGTCTACCGTTTGGACAGGTCACCCAAACTGGGTAACGTACGTTCACCGTGGGCCGTTAAGCGTATCACCCAACGCACCAGAGTCAAAAAGGATCCCATTTACAATGAGCGAATCATACACGAAGCAGCCATTTTGCGGTAAGCACTCCATTTTCCAGTTCATATCAGAATACGCTTTGTATGTATTTTCCACTATACACACCAAAATAAGTGTGTGTACACACACACACATACACACAACACACACGTGTGTGTTGCCTCATGCGTCCGTATGTGTACGGTTTATGAATGCGTGTGCATGCATATGCGTGAGTCTTTCTGGTGTACACAAAATTATAGTACACACAAGTGCAACAACTGCAGTTATATTAATATATACTATATACTATGATAATGATAAATGATTCGTTTGGCATTCTTTAGCACATTGAATCATCCAAATATTGTTGGTTTTCGTGGCGTCTACAAGTCATTGGAGGGTGCGGATGCATTGGCATTGGAAATGTGCAGCACGTCGCTTGGCTCCATTTTAGAGGAGCGGCACGATGAGGATCTTGGGCCGTTGCCCGCCAAACACACATTTAAAATGATAATGGACATTGCGCATGCCTTGGACTTTCTACACACCGAGGCGCGCCTACTGCACGGCGATCTAAAGTCTTTCAATGTGCTTGTCAAGGGCGAATTTGAGATATGCAAATTGTGCGATTTTGGCGTCACACTGCCCCTGGACGAGAACGGTGAGATCAACTTTAACAAGCATCCGCAACTACAATATGTGGGTAAGTACAGCAGCTAGCGACAATAACATCCATAGTAATGGGCAAGCTCTAACTTATTATTTTATATCATGTTTAAGGAACGGCTTTGTGGTCACCGCCGGAGGTAATGGATAGTGTGGATATCCTTGACAGCAAAGCAGACATTTTCAGTTTTGGCCTAATCATCTACGAGACACTGGCTTTGGTCCCACCACACACACTCGAGCTGGACGCCGCATTCGGCAGCAGCAGCGGCGCCGTCATCGACTTGGATAGCTCACAAGAGCAGCGCAAGCAACTCAATCTAACAGATAATTCCATAAGGGAGGATAAGGCGCACGAGTACGTTGATGATAATGCCGCTGATGACTCGGTAGAGGCTGGGGATGAGGATGAAGATGATACCAAAGAGAATGATATCTCTGAGTTTTCACTGACCCATGTGGAGCAGGCATATGGAACACGACCGCCGCTGCCGGTTGCCTTTCAGCTAAGCGATGATTACAACTGCATTGTGGAGCTATTCTATCTGTGCACCAATGCACACAGTGAGGATCGGCCCGCTGCACGCACCATCTGGAAGTGCTTTGAGAACAATGCGGCAAGTGTTGTCGGCGATGCAGTGAATGACTAAACTGCCCCCAATTTATGTGAATCTCGTTTCCCCTCTCTCTCTCTCTCTCTCTCTCTCTTCCACTTGTTTTCCCCCTAACTCCCCGCCCATCTCTGTACCTAAATATTAAATTCCATTTCGCTGTATAAATAATGCAATTACAATTGATCAAAGGCCAACCTTCAAAAAAACAAGCAAAAGAAATAATAAAACGATAAGCTACGTTTTAGGCATTTCAATTAGTACAACTAAGTCGTATATATTACAAATATTCCATGTATTCCATATATATTCAGTAGTTACATAAGAGGCCCTTAATTTTTTAATCATGAATCGCAAATAAACGATATACAAAATACGACTATTGTTCAACATTTTAAAATTCATAAACAAGTACGGAATTCTACGGATTCTTCTCATATAAGGAGAAGAGAAATTGGTAATTGGAAAAGACAAAATATTTTTCAGTAATATTCTTCCGAATTGGTTGTAATAATTTTTTCTAATCCAGTGCTTTGAGTATTTTATTTTTCGCCCCAACCAATTAGCTTTCAACTTTTTATGTTGATGTTATGCCTAATAAATATGGGAAAATGCATTTTGTAGTATGTTTTCAGTGCACTTAAAAGTTCACTTAAGATTTATTAAAAATACATGCATCATTATATTACTTGATCTTAGACGTTCTTTTTGTTGTTGCTTATCCAGCAAATGCTGTTGTGAATACGCTTGCGTGTGTGAGTGTGTGTTTCTTTGTATAATTATATATTTAGTGTAGAGTTATTGTTGTTCGATTCGTATTAGTTGTATGATTATATTAAATACACGTATAATTATTGATTTGACTTGCGTATCGCAGTCAATCTAACATTTCCTTCATAAATATATATATAGTAGTAGGGTATTCGGTATTCAGTATTCGGATTACAATTAGATGCCGTCTTTTAACGCATTACACTAACTATATAAATTTATAAAGGTATGTCTAAATCTAAAATATGCCTGTCTTTCATATGTGTATTGTTAACTTCAAGTCCGTAGTTTTTGCATTTCTGCTTCTTCGTTTTAATGTCTGCTCAATTTTGACTACAATAATAATAGATCTGTTTATAAAACTCCATTCGATATATAGCATAGTATATCGTATATTGTATATAGGTGTATAAAACGTTTTGCGTTGCTATCTTTTAAAGGCGCTGTTGGTGTTTTGGTAGTTATTTTTCAATTTCTCTTTTCTAGTTTCACGTTTTTCTTTTCTTTCTTTTTTTTTTTTAACAAATACAAAAACTAAACTTGAACGAGTATTAGACACATTACGAAAAAAAAATTTAAAAGAAAAATACAATAAAATAAAATAATATATATATTAAGAATATTAAGTAACACTTTTTTAAGCTCGCACACGTTACATACATAATTAAAAAATATTAAAATGGAGGGGTAAACAAAAAATACAAAACATTTTTCTTAAGTTCTTTTTAGTTGTAAGTACATACAAAATGTTTAATTGTTGTGAGTGTATGTGTGTGTGTTTGTGTGTGTGCCGCAAAGTGCATAAATGGAATGCAATGTTTAAGTTCGAGGCATTTTAAGGAGCGCAGGTGTGTGTGTGTAATTATTGCAATTAAAAAATTGATTTACAAGTAAAACTCGCTCACTTGCGCTCTCTCTCTCTCTCTCTGTCTCTCTCTCTAGCTATCTTTGTCTTTGTCTGTCTAACTGGTGTAACACATTAATGAATATAATATATATGTATATATGATAATAACAAGGACATTAATGCTTACAATTAAAATACATCATTGGAGGGGGTGGGGGGTGAACAAATTAGAGTGGAAAATTAATTAAAACAATTCTGGGATTCGTGCATAAAACTGGAAATGAAAACGTATCGAAATGTGTGGAATGTATATATATATATATATATATAAATTCCCCATATTATATATGTATGTGTGTGTCTGTGTATGTGTGTGTATATATTGATCCAGTGCCTGCTGCAGCTGTTGCTTATAAATGTTGTAGTTGCTTGATGTGTTGTTGTTGTTGTTTCTACAAATGCAGGACACCATCCTTGACATCGCTGGCCATGATTGTGGATGCATTGGAGGCGGCCTGTTTGTGATGCGTAGACGGTGACGATGTGTGAGTTGTCGTGACGGTAACGTTGCCCGTGGGACTCTCGTCGAGCGTAACGCCAGTCAAATCGACAATATCATCCTGATCCTCATGCTCCAGCTCATCGGATGTGTTTGTGTGATTCGTGTGATGCGATCCACTCGACAGTTGACTGTTCCGCGAGAACGATCCCCGATTCGTGGACGTCAGCGTACGCTGATTGGCCGGCTTCACGGTTATAATCAAATTGGAGCTGTTCGCGACCATCATGTCGGTCACCTGGATGGGTGAACAATTAATGATTAAACATAATTAGGCACACAATGTTTGACATACTTGATCCAGTGTTTTGCCAGCGACCTCAATGCCATTGACTTCGATGACCTCGTCGTTAACGGCAAGAAGACCGGTGCTTTCGGCCAGACCGCCGGGCACCAGACGCGATATGAAGATGCCCGGCTGCTTCTCCAGACCGCTGGCCGTCACACGCACCGAGGTGCCGTCGCGTATGTAGAAGCCGAGCGGCTTGTCGCTGCCATGCTTGAGGAGACGCACTCGCCGATGCGTCTCCGGCACAATGTCCACATCAATGATGGCCGACACTTGCCGAAAATCATGCGGTATCGATATCGAGGGCGCTTTGGTCTTGACCGGCGTATGGCCGAGTATGCTGCCAATCAGATTGCGAGGCTTCATCGTGCCAAAGCCCGAGTACTCGTTCAGATCGTCTAGTCGACATGGTAAATAAAATATATATATACATATGTATATATATAATGATATATAAATCAGTCCCTCACCTTTGCGCTGGACAATGACGCGCAGCAGCGGACGTGCCGTTTTCAATGCACGCCCAAAGTTGTCATCGTTATTGATGGGCAACAGATCGTTGTCGCGCGGATCAATGTAGAGTATTAGAAACTGAATGTTGGCCAGTTTGTGCAGTTGCTCGATGAGCAATGCGAACTTATCGAAACTCTGCTCGGGCTCATGTCGTTTAAAACTCCAGCGTCGAAACTCGGCATCAAACTACATGCAAAGAAATCAACAAAATTATATGCATATAAAATATACAGTACATTTAATGAACTTGTACTGTCAACTGGCAACCAACTGTTGCTGTTGTTGGACAACAAGCAACAAGCGTAACAACAACAACAACATCAAACCGTTTCCACTGCCATTTCTACATGCATGAATCAGCAGTGTCGCAGTCGCAGCGGCAGCCTCATTATGATCCATTCAAATTCGTTTAATTTGTATTTAAGTAATATGCTAGTTGCTGCTCACCTTTGATTTTACTTCAATTAGATTCGTTTCGGCATTCGCTGCCGTCGCTGCAGTTGTGCTTATTTTATTTTTCGACATTTTTGAGCACTTCCACTTCTACTTCCAATCCACTTCCACTTGCACCACTTCCACTGGTACACACAATTTCACAGCAACAGCAACGAAGCACAATTGATGCAGTGCGTTCAAGTGCCGTCGCGGCGCCAACCACCAGCAGCAGCCACCAAAATTTAATAATGTTCAATAAATTATAATCGGAAAAATTCTAAACTAATACTAAATTATGCGTTGGCGTTTGTGTAAAAAAAAAAACATCGAGACATCGCGATTTTTTTCTTGGAGCACCGCCATTCACTGATATCGTGCGTGCATCCATCTATATATCGATATATTTGGAAACATTGTTGAATTGGCCTTAACTCTCTAATATTGGCCAAACATGATATGTTTAAAGTGGAATCGCCAGTTATGTCCAAAATGTAAGCATAACTAATTTTAATATTTACTATTTTATATTACATATATATCGATACGTTTAGCCATTTTCTACGCATGTGGCAACGCTTCGTGCAAAATGACATTAAAGCAAGCTTTCGGCCCAAAACAAATGATAAACTTATGTTTTTCTTCTGTTGTTCAGTCAATCAATGTTCATTTGAGCAGCACACATTTGTTTTAAAATATATATATATCCAATTTTATTCGAATCAGTAAATTCTTTGAGTAATTTTGAATTTGATGTGAAACCATCCAATTCGATAAGCACGAGTGAGACAACACTAGTGTATGCATATGAAAGGAGTATAGATAGCTGCTCAATAGTACGAACGAGGGCACTTTTGCATACGCTGCATGGCAGCAAAGTCAACAAATATCAATAATTAAGGTAACCAAACGAAGATTGAATACGATTAGACTGTACCTACTAAACACACGTAATTTATAAAAAGCTACTTAATAACTGGAGATACATGCCACTAAAGATACAAACGCATGTGAGCATTAGCTTTGCCCAAAAAGCCACATGCCACAAAGTGTAGCGCACGCCATACGACGAGGGTTTCTGTAAATGGGAGACTTGTGTTTTGTTGTTTAGCGTGAAGTGTGTGCACAATTGAGTAGAAATTGTTTTTTTTTTTGTTGTTGTTGTGTTTTAAATGTGTCGCAAAGCCAATAACAAAATAAGAGAACAAAACAATTTAAGTTTTAAACGTATTCACACAATTTCAAAGCAAAGCGTACAGCGCAGCACACATATAAAACGGGCGCAAATTGGAAAAACAGCAGCGAATACGAAAGCGAAAACAGAGCAAACAGTTTTTTCCCCAAACTCCCCCCGTCCCCCGCCAATGCACGAGACGCTGACGCGACGCCAGTGAAAATACAGTTAGAAGCCAAGCCAATTTTTAAATTTTACGAACGCTGCACGCAAGCACAGCTTCAGGACATTGGCGCCGTTATTGCTAAGAAGAAAACCAAACCAAAAATACAAAAAAAAAAACAAAACACCTTGAGACGAATTCTGAGAGTCGCACACAAGTCATCGGACACTTCCCCACAAAAATATAGACAACAGGAAGACACACACACACACACAACACACAGTCAAGCAACAGCAGGCAGCAGCAGAGGCAGCCATGAGTTCGGTAAATGTAAACAAATGTTTAGCGCAATGTGCGCAGTGCAAATCGAAAAAAACAAAACTAATTACAATATTTTTTAACGTTGGGCACACATTGCACATTTCAGCAGTACTCGAATGTGGAGAATCTGTCGCCGCAGACCATACGGCAGGTGATGAAGGAGCTGCAAGACATGGAGTCGATGCCACCCGAAGGCATCAAAGTGCTGATCAATGAGAGCGATGTGACCGATATACAAGCGTTAATCGATGGACCCGCTGGCACACCGTATGCCGTTGGCATTTTTCGTGTTAAGCTGACGCTGAGCAAAGATTTTCCACAAACGCCGCCAAAAGCGTATTTTCTAACCAAGATTTTCCATCCAAATGTGGCGTCAAACGGTGAGATATGCGTGAACACACTGAAAAAGGATTGGAAACCGGATCTAGGCATTAAGCACATACTGCTAACCATCAAATGCCTACTGATTGTGCCCAATCCGGAATCGGCCCTCAACGAGGAGGCTGGAAAAATGCTGCTCGAACGCTACGATGATTACTCGCAGCGAGCACGCATGATGACAGAAATACATGCCCAGGTAAGTTTGTTGAAGCAACACATTCCCATTTCCATTACCATTCTGATTGCCATTCTCATGTCTCATTCTCTATTTAGCCGGCCAAGTGCGGTGCTGGCGCCAGCGATGCCAAAGATGATGATGGACCCTCAACAAAGAAGCATGCGGGCGTCGACAAGAAGCTGCAGGATAAGAAGAAGGAGAAGTTGCTCAAGGAGAAGAAGCGCATGCTCAAGAGATTATGAGAGGCATGAAGCAAAGGCTGTCAGATAGGGCGACTAAAATCACTAAAAATATATACATATATGTAGGATCAGCAAGGAATGGAAATGGAGTGTAATGTAGTTCAAGCATTGGACGCAGACAACAATAACAACAACAGCACCAGTAGCAACAACAACAACAAACAAACAACAAAAATTGATAGATGTGTTTAAGTAGCCAGCAGCAGGCATCAATTTCCAGATAAAAACGAAACGACTCAACAAAAATTCAACATGCAACAAGCAACCTGAAGATCGATGAGCAAATGCAAATGCAAAAAAAAAGGGGAAAAACACAAAAAAAAATGAGAAACAAAACAACTCCAAAGAAAAATGCATCCAGTAACATAAACAAAACCATTATAATAACAAATAACAACAAAAAAATAAACAACTCAAAAATCATTTTGGTTGCCACCTGTTCAGGCAAAACTGAACCGATATTTAGATTGTAGACACAAACAAGCAAAAAACTAAGTAAAATTAGATGTCCTAATTAATTTAGTGTGCCCTCCTCCTCAAATGATTGTTTTTATTTTTGAAACGCTCTCGCGCTATCATTAGCATAATTTATGTGTATGTAATTAGTTTAAAGATTTGTCCACGCCTTCACACTCACAGACGCACACACAACACACACACACAACAACCCCATACATTTCTAGCAGCGAAAACATCACCATTGTACCGTTATGAGATCTTTTTAATTATTTACATCATTTAAACTGTTTAACTTAACAAATTACTACTGAATTGTTATCTTGAACATTCGTGCGTTTTAATTAAAAAAAAAAAACAAATGAAAAAACAAATAACAAAACACTTACAATATGACAAGAAGAAGAAATGCAATACAAAAATTACACATTTATATTATATATCGAATGAATTTGTAGCATTGAGAAATTGCAAAAGATTTGCACATATGCTATAGTTAAACGGGGTCTCCTAAACGTGATTAAAAAATGACGAAAGAACTGTTCCAGAAAATGTTTCATTCAAGTATTTATAATGACTTTAGTCTCTTTTTGATGTTGTTCTATTCACGTTTTGTAATCACGTTTTGAGTATCTCGCATATATTTCCCCGGTTCGAATTTTTTAGGTTATCTACTTGTGTACAAAATCTAACCAAAAACAAATTTCGAACCAAAAAGAAAAGAAAAAGAATCAGTGACAAAATGATGTGCCCTTCCGATAATAATCCTATGAAAAGTAACATTACTTATTGCATATATGCTAGATTTCAAAAAGAAAAGAAAAGAAAAGATGAAAAAAGCAATCTCAATTAAATTATCGGTAGAAGTTGACACTTAAAACACTTTTCAATACAATTGTTCTAAAGCGAACATCACACAACAAAATGAAGAAAAAAAATCAAAAAAAAAAAGAAATTAAAATCTGAAAAACAAAAATGTATAATAAATTAAATCGACGTTTGAGAGCAATCATAATAATAATGCACCGGTTTCTGCGCATATCTGTATATTTATATATATATATACAATATATGTATACATATTTTCACATGTGGTTGCGAGTTGTTAAGGCACTGCACGTAGCGCGTGCCAAAGCGAAGTCATTTCCGAGTTCCAATTGTTCTCCAAGCCGGAAGAGTATTTCAGATAGTCGATTCAACGATTCTATGAAATGCCAATGCGACAATGAGCAATACAGGTGTCTCTCTCTCTCCCTCTCTCTGTGTGTGAGTGTGTGTGTGGGTGTCTCTCTCTCTCTATATATATATATATACATATATATATATTTCTTTTGCTCTCTCTCTCTCTCTTAACTGACACTGGTAGTTTGCGCCAACGCTTACGCCAACGCCGGCCAACATTCCAAGCGGCTAACCTTCAGCCCAACTCCAAAATTGTCGCAGCTCCACACAACAACCAAGAGTGCTCTTGTCGAGCGGAATCGACTAGCATATACCCTGTGGGTAACTCCGAAAATACTATCCGTCTACAACTACTACTTGATTCTGAAAAATAAACAGAGTTTTAAAGGCTCACAGGAATCAAAATAAACAGAAACTTTAATCATAACAGTTAGAAAATCGATAAACCCGAGTACAGAGATAAACAGCAGCAACAACAAACAAGAGTGCTATTGTCTAGCGTGTTCGACTATCATATACCCTGTGGGCAACTCCGAAAATACTTCACACCTACTTAAAATTCTTAGTCGGAGTTTTAAAATTATACAAAAACTAGGATTCACCATAATCAACAATATTAGTACACTCGTTTTTACCCAATTTTATTTAATGGGTAGTATTTTTAAAAAACTTTGCACACTCAAGTGCAGGCAACGGTAAAAATAAAAACATTATCTACGCGGGGTATGCAAGAACTTATGTTCCAAATTTGAAGACCAGCTCCTGCAGAAGACATGGCTATAGTGGATCGGAGATGCTTCCTTTTGCCTGTTACATACATTTGCACTGGACCATTATACCACTTTTCACACATTTTTAATGGTTGCGGGGTATAAAAACAATGAGCGCAAGCTTTTTAGAATGCTGTCGCTCTTTCCATAGAAAACCTGATGAGGCGCAGCAACAACAATCGATCGGCTTGCCCAGTGTTGGACATTAAATGACAATAGCTCTCGCTCGGTCTCGCTCTCTCTATATCTCAGTGAGAGAGCTTGCCAGGTATGTGGCTTGAATGAATGCGAACTGCGCGTTGCGAGCTGCGGATCTGGCTAGCAGATGGACCGCAAAAGCTAAGCTTGTTGTGAATGTGATTTACAGGCAGCTGTGGGGCCGGGAGGAAAGTGGAGTGGATTGGAGTCGACTATGTGTGTGTGTGCGCTCGATCGCCAATTCCAATTTGGCTGCGCGCGACAGCCAGCAGCAACTAGCGAGCAGCAGGTAGATCAGTTGTGAATCTGGCACGGACAGACGACAACAAACCATTTAGCTTGGCTCGTAGCAACTCGCAAACGCGACGGCCAAAAAAAAAAAACGTTTTGCGCGCCTCCTCCAAACGTACGTGTGTATTTTTGGTATATGTATACGTGTGTGTGTGTCTCTCTGTGTGTGTTTCGTCGTGTCGCGTTGCCCAGTTGCAACGTTTGTTGTTGTTATTGTTTTTATTTTTCTTATTTTTTTTGTGGTTACGATAAACAAAACCAAAGCTCAGGCAAATATAGAAAACTTAAAAACACGCCCTGCCAATAGCCTTATATATTAGAAATAGATATATATTTAAATATATATATATATATATATATATATATGTGTGTGCGTGTGTCTTTGTTTATAAATGTGTGCGCTAGTGTGTCTTACGCACAGCCAATTTGCATTGTGTATCGGACGAACGGCGATCGATGGCCGATAGATCGATTGATCTGAAACGATTGCCTGCGCCTGGAAATGCAAAAAAAAAGGGCTAGTCAGCAGGAGGTGGTCGCGTGCCGGGCCCATTGGAATATTTAGCTGCTCGGACGCTTAACGGCGCGTGGAATGCGACAGTTGCGTGCGCGCTCATCCGTTTTATTTGCCATTTTCGCAACATCTGTTTGCCCAGTTGAGCGTTTAAGCCAAGCCAGTTGGCTAAGATCGACAAAAGAAAAAATATATATATATCTCTTCAGCTGGTTGCTTTTTTTTGTTTTTTGTTGTCTTTCTTAAATATTGTATATTTGTGTTATGTGCTGTGTGTTGTGTGTGCCATCGCTTCCAGTCCAGTGTGACCTTGCCTTGGTCGCGCCTGCAGCCGGGAACTGAACTTCAATTGAACGCGCTGCGTACTTGACTAAAAGATCAGATTTTGTCTGGCATTTAGATGACATTCCGTTGCGCTTGTCGCACTTATTTGCATACATGACAAAATTGTCCGTCAATTTCCATATTGCCATATGCCATATGCATATGTAAATATACTATAAAAATATACAATTTATGCTTTTAACTGCTCTCACAACCCCCCTCACTCTCACAGCAATAATCCAAAAATACAGTGATCACTGGCAGTTCTTAGCCATTTTCCAAATAATTCAATAATTCTACAAGTTTCTCTTTCTCAGTTTACCCATACAACAAATAAATCATTGATCATTGCAACATAATTACTTCAAATGAATTCATTGTGTGCAATGTCATGGGAAATTCTCTCATAAAAGTAATACATTTTTGTTGTTGATTGCAAATCACGAATCTTAACTAAAGCACTTTCTGAGTGTTACAACTAGCGATAGCGCACTGTGCTGTGTTCACTTGTTTTGTGTGGGACGTCGAAATTGAGTAAAGTCGCGCAAATAACTCGTTCATTTCGTCATTTTTAGCAACCGTCAATAAGAATCTCTTATACATATATATATATTTATATATACTTATATATATATATATATATATATATATATATATGTATAAGTATCTCTATATATATGAATATTTTTATAAATCCATATAAACAAACGCCTTGAAATTTGTGTGTCGCATCGCTAAAATCTTTCCAATTGGTTTTTGGTTTTCGGTTTTGTTTTAACTTTTTCCAAACTTGAGCCGAGAACGCTTTAGTTATTTGTCGATTGCGTGGTTGTCGCGGGTGTTGGTGGTGGGCGGTCAGTTCAGGTTCGTTTTGGGCCAAATACGTAAAACTCATTTTGACCAAAAGCGTTTTATGAGCAGAGTGGGCGCCAAAAGCCACCAAACAATTGAAGCTGTGGCCGTCAACACAAAAATGCGAATTCCAATGGGAGATGTGCCTGGCAAAAGCGCGACAGCATAAAATATTGAACGATAAGAAAGGAACAAAACCGGTCGTAAATAGAACTATGCAATTGTGAATAACTATTCGACTTTGTCGTGCGTGAAGTGTTTTCGTGTAATGATTCGTGGTTCGACACGCGTCCATCAATACAAACCATAAAAGTTGCAGGATAATTCAAATTGCTGACATAACCTTAAATTATAACTTTAAAAAACGGTTATTATTTCACCAACGAAAGCACGAGCATGCGCCAACTTAGCGAAGACAGCAACCAAACAAAGCAATCTGCTCGAAACCTTTTATGCGCGCGCCGCCTAAAAGCAAGCAACACTTTCCAATAAATGCACAAACATCTTTCAAATTGCAGTCACAAACACACACACACACGTAAAGAGAGAGAGAGGGAGCAAGAGAAAGAGAGAGAGAGGAAGAGAGACGCACTCAACGAAAAAATACAAAGTGGAGGCCGCTGGGGAGGCGCCATGGCACTGAGCAAGACGAGTAAATCGAAAGCTGGCGCCAAAGACGAGCAGAACGTACTGGTGAGTGAAAGAAAAACAAAAACATAACAAACTAAATTGAAGCACACACACACATACAGATAAAAGCGTGTGTGTGTGTGTGTGTGTGTGTGTGTGTGCAGCACTGGCAGAGCTTTGGCGCTGTGGCAAAACAATGGAGCTCAGCAAGCAGCAAGCAGCAAGCAGCGCGCACTTGGCTCAAAGCGCGGCGCAACTATTCAGTCCGTCTCAGGTGTAACAAACTAACGGTGCAGCTCGTGGAGCGCCGCAGTCGTCGCCGCGCCATCGTATCGAACACGCCGCGCACAGAATTCTGTCTTCTTTTTTTTTTCTCATTCGTTTTTCCTCCTTTTTTTTTTGTATTATTTTTTGCTGTTATTGTTGTTGTTTGTGTCGACTTCGACTTGTTGTTTTGCATGCGCGCGCTTTGCCAATTAAAAGTCGGTTAAATATTATATGAACTTTATCCAACAGTGTCAGTTGTCAGTTGAATTTCTATTTTTTGTTGTCAATTTAAAATTTCTATTTTTTTGTTGTAAATTTATGTTTGTTAAAGTACAAAGTGTGTAAAGAATTATGAGTGGGCGGGGGGTGGGTGGGTGGGTGTATGTGTTGAGGTCGGCTCAGCAACACTGCAGTTGTGTAGACTTGCCCTATTGCATATGCATAATGCACAATGCATATGCACATGCTCCATACTCCAATCTCTCCACCTATTCCACTCTACACGCTGCGCTCTGTTCCAGCTTTAAGTGGTGCGCTTAACATGGCAGACTACGTGCAAAAAATTAATCATTAAAACCGCCGACGTTGTCGTGTTGTATTGTGTCGTGACATTTGTTGTTGTTTGTTTTTGGTTATTGTTTTTGGTTTTTTGTTTTGTGCTTGTTTGTGTGCACCAATTTTGCTTGGGCCGCTTCTATTTGTTGCATAATCGTTGCGTATACGTAACGCCAAACCCCAACGCAAGCCAAAACTCTACAGCGCAACTCTACACATAACCTCAAAGATCCTGCGGCGCACTCGCAATTTATCGATAGCTGCCCAAATCCAAAAACGAAAAACGAAAAACGAAACTCCACAAAAAAAAAAAAACACAACAAAAAAATCACATCAAAAATATTTTCCCACCATTAAAGCGCACACAACAACAACAACATCAATCACAACAACAACAATCACAACAACAACAACAACAATACACATACAAACAAAGTAACGCGCATTATTCGTTCACAAAATGGACAAATGCTTGCAGTGGTTTGGTGATGGGAGCGGGGGGAAGGGGGGCGTATGTGCACCCACAAGTTGCAGTTTTTGAATTGTTATTGTTGTTGCTGTTGTTGCTGCTTGCAAAGCATTTTACTTTAGACAATTTGTGGCTGCATCAACAATATGCTTAACTGTTATTTTTTTGTTGCGGTTCTTCTTTAACTATTTTGAAGAGTTTCAGCTTTTGTATGTTGTTTTGGCCATCAACAATTCAATGTCTCTGTTTGGCCAAAAGGCGCAAATTAGCAGCTTGAGGTGTATGTTTTTGTCACTGTGTGTGTGTATGTGTGTGTGTGTGTGTGTGTCTTTTTATGTGTGGGGGTATTTGGTGACCAGTGCGTGACTTGTGGACTCCGCCGTCGCACAGTGGTTCAACAACGAAATGATCAAAGATCCCGTTTCTTCCTCTGTCTTCAAAGTGTACAAAACTTGGAGTGCTTCCAGGAAAATAAGTTTAATGCTCACTAAAGCCACTAATAGTATTTAACTAAATAAATAACAATATTTGCATTTAAGAAACACCTAAATTTTTTAATTTTAATTTAGATTCTGATTTCAGACATTTGTTTTTTTTTTTATTTTATTGGACTCGAATATTTTTCCACTGTGCGGGGCCCAAAAAAAAAAAACCGAAAACAAAAACAAAAATCTTGCGGGCCAACACATTTGTATGGCTAACGCGACGCCTTGTTGCAGTTGCAAGTTGCAAGTTGCAACTGTTGCGTTGTTGTTGTTGTTGTTGTTTTTATTGTGCTACTTTTGGGTCAAGTAAAAGGCATTTGCGATAGCATTTGGTTTTTTTTTTTGTGTTTTTTTTTTTGGTAATATTTTGGGAATTGTCAAAGTAGGATTTGTGTCTGTTTGTGTTTTTTTAATTTTGATTTTGGGGCGTGGCTTTCTATGGAAATGGTTGACTCATGTTTTTCACAGAGAGAGAGAGAGAGAGGGGTGGGTGAGTTGGGTTGGGTTTGGTAGCACTGTTGACATGGCCATAAACAGAAGCACAAACTGTGGCCAAAAACCCAATCAAAGGCAGAGCCAAAAAGGTTCTCAATTTATCCTATCGGACGGAAGTAATTACAAAAATGGACAAATTGTAGCCACAATAATTTAGTTGTTTTTGTTATTGTTGTTGTTATTTTGTCGGTCTGACGTCATACGCATATTGATGATGTTCTGTCCGAATCGATCAATCGATCGCGAATAGCAACACAAAAGACAACCGGCAGCCGACCAAAGCGGCAGTAACTACAACAACAACAACAACAACAACAACAACAACAACAACAACAACAACAACAAATCGACAAATGACAAAAGCTCACAAATTGATTGTTAAAACGTATTTAACGATTCAAGCATCGTTTCGCACACCACACAAAAAAAAGCCAACAGCAACAAATTAAAATATATAAAAAAGAAAAACGAAACATTAACAAAAACAACAAGAAAACCAAAAACAAAAACAGTGAGAACTTTGAGAGTTTGATGGTTGTGTGGAGGGTAGGCGAGGGGAGGGGGGGGGGGGGGTGATTTGTGCAAAGTGCAAAGCAGTTGACACTCCAATGGAGAGTTTGGAGAGCGCTCAAACTGATAATTAAGAAGTAGGAGTGTGGTTGGGGGTGGTGGTGGGGTTGGGGGTGCTCTTGGAGAGTTGCGCTCATAATGACAATTAAGACACTCCAGTGGAGAGTTGCGCTCAAAATCATAATTAAGCAGTAGATGTGGATAGTTGTCGGGTATGGGGAGGGGGGTCGGTGTTATATTGAGTTCATGAAAAATGCTCAGCTTGGAGAGTTGCCGTCAAAGTGACAATTAAAAACTAGCTGTTGCTGGTTGGGGAGGGGATGAAGGTGTTAGAGTGAATATAAAGTGACCGATGAAAGCATACTGAGAGTTGCGCGAAAGAGACAGCGAGAGTGCGCTTCGCGAGTGAGCGAGTGAGCAGCAGGAATTTTGAGCAAAGTGCAATGCTGGCGTCGTCTTTCGTTAAGTCGCTAATAAGATGAGTTTTTTTCTTGATTTTTTTTTTTTTGGTATCACACTCTGAATTACCATTTGAAATTTTTATTTAACTGTGGGAGCTCTTCCGCCCAGCTGACCTACATCCAAAAATTATAAGCCAAGCGTCGAAATGCTTAGATTTCTGTGTGAAGCGTGCAAAATAGTCTACAATTTGATTTTAATGCTTAGTCAAGTTTAGAACCAACAACTTTGCTTCACTTTTGCCAAGTTGAATTTGGCAAAAAGTGTGTTTGTTGTTTTCATTTTTTTATTTATTTTTATTCTGGATTACATTGCTTGATTTGAGACACAAATAATGAAAAAATGTCGTTCAGTTTGTCAATTGCAAGCGGCGAACATTTCCAAATTTCATCATTATCTGTATTATGCATGCTCTGCTTCTTTTTCTTTGTCTTCTTCTTCTGGTCACGTACTTAAAACACAAACTTCAGTTATTGAGCTGGGGAGGTGGAAGGGGCTTGTCTAGTGTCTCACAATTGCTCGCCCCCCATTTGGCTTGGTTAGTTGGCTTAATCAGCTGCTGACTGCCAATGGCCAATGGACAAAAGGGTTCACATTTTAGTTGTTTTTTCGTTAACCACTTTTGGTTGTTTGTTTTTTTTTTTGTTTTTGGTAATTGTCGTCTGTGGGCGCGACCTTTGGCCGCATTTGAATTGGGTTTGTTGCTTTTATTGTGGTTTTCGCTAAGTTGTTTTCCATTTCACCGCCTTGAACTATGCACGCTGCCCTTTGAGCCAACAACAACAACAACAAAAATAACTCGAGCAACCTTTTTGGAGTGCATTTAGGTCGTGCGTTGTGCAATAAACCAACTGACCAAAAGCCAGCGAATATGTGCATGTGTGTGTGTGTGTGTGTGTACAACTCTATACTTCATCTTCAGTTTTTCTTATAAATGGGCTCCTAACTTTATGAGCCGTTGCCGTGTGTGTGTGTGTGTGGTTTAAGCCAGCCAACTCTTAATGAGCCAAACTAGCTAGTTTTATCGGCTAAACAGAAATAAATAAAAGAAATAGCGTTTTTCAGCTTTATATAAGATACAACTATATATATATTTAAAAATCAATTGAAAATAATGCCCAAAGCCATAAATAAATGCTCTACAAAATAATAATTTCCGATTGCAATCTTTTGCATCAATTTCTAATTTCGGAAATTTCGAATAGTTTCGTGGTTAGTTATTTTATATTTGTGTTTTGGTTTTATGTGTTATTTGAGGCTTAGTTTTGGTTAATACCTTAAATTATAAGAGAAAAAAATGCGCCAGTTTGGCAACACTGTTGGATAATTTGCTGGCAACGGAGAAAACCGTTTTTGATCTAAGCCTTAACGCTTGCTGTGCTTTGAGGCCGGCAACTTTGTTGTGCTCTTGATTGAAAAATTCACACTTGCAACCGATTTCCAGTCAAAGTCGACGAAACGCTACAAAATTTCACTGGCAGAAAACAAAAAGATATAAAAATCACAAATAAGACTCTCGGTTCGCCCTCACGTTCCAGTTTTTTGTTTTTGTCGCGTGTCGCGTTGAAATGTCTTGTGCGGCACAAGAAATTCAATTCGGTTGCAGCGAAAGTGCAACATTAATTAGGCAGCAACAGGCGCCCGAGGAGTAGCAGTAGTAACAGTAGCAACAGCAGCAGCAGCAGCAACAGCAGCGGCAGTAGCAGCAGCTAAAAACAGGCGGCATCAGGTGGCAAACAGCAGCGGCAACGGCACCGATGTAGTCTAAGCCCAGCGCTCCCACATTGCACGCCGCCAGATGATCGAATGGTGGTGATCCTTCTACTGTCGCCATGCACGTGCAGCCAAAGCAGCAGCAGCAGCAGCATCACTCGCCACGCCCACCAACAGCACCAATACCAATACCAATACCAACACCAACACCATCAGCATCACCAACAACATCACCAACAGCATCACCAACAGCACACCCCAGCACCAGCACCACCGAATGCGCGCAGCTCCTCGCCAGGCAACAGCAACGGGAACAGCAATGGGAACAGCATCAGCAGCAGTAGCAGCAATAATGGCAACGTCTCCTCATCGGCATCCACGGGCGATACGGCAATACCGGCTCGATTGTATCGCAGCACGGTCACGCCCACTACAGCTCCACAGTACCACCACCATCAGCAGCAACAGCAACAGCAACAGCAACAGCAACAGCAACAGCAGCAGCATCAGCACCACCACCAGCACCACCATCACCACCCATGGCCTAGTCATAGTCATAGTAGCTACCAGCCACTGTCCACTTGCTGGCAACCGCCCTTGCCAGCAACAGCAACAGCCAATGCAGTGCCCAAGCCGCCCCGCAGTTACGCCCATACCCATGCCCATGGCCATGCCGATGGGCACGGTCACGCCCAAATTTATAGCCACGCCCCTGGGGCAAGTGCATCGCTGGTGTATCGCATCTACGCACAGACTCCAAGTGGAGTCGACACAAGCCTGCCACAGCTACAGCCACCTGCCAGCTACACTAACACAAATTATAAGAAACCAAGTGGCACCACCAATTGTGGCACCACCACCTCTGCCACTGACTACGTGCGTCACGTGACCCGCGTTAATTTCTACGACGTTGATACTTCGCAGGTCGAATTCGAGCCCAAAGATGATGACGACAGCAACGAGGCAGCTACAAACGATACAGAAGCTATAACCAAAGAAGGTAAGTGAATCCAAACTGCATCCTACAAACATTATCTATATATTGCCGCTTAAATCCGCCAAAAGAATCAAAAATTCTAGCTAAATAAAATCGTATTTAAAAGGATTTTTTTCTTCAATTTTAATTGCGTTTTCTTTTGTTCAAACGTGTCCAGAAATAAGTGAAAACAAAATGTTTGCAACAAAATTCAGTTCATCAATTAAGAAGCAGAATTAGAATTCTTAACTTTAGAGTGTGGTTTGAACTAGGTTAATTTAGGTTGGGTTGGGTTAGGATGGGTTACCTTACGTTAGATTAAATATACATAAGGCACGCCAAAGATTAGATTCCCTTGTGAAAATTTCATTATATATTAAAAAAAAAAATATATATCGATTGTTCCTTTGAATGCTATATGATATAGTAGTCCGATGTTGTTTACTTGTTGCCCAAATCTTAGGAGCATTGTAACATGTATAACTGTTGAGATGGTTCCGATCTTAATGGTTAGAAAGAAGCATAATAATACACCCAATATATGTTTGTTTGTTCAACAAAAAGTTTTTCATACAAAAACGTATCTTTCTAATGATTCTTCCTATGGCAGCTAAATGATATAGTGATCCGATTCGACATAGATATACTGCCTGTAGTAAAAAGAAGAAGTTTCCTCAAGATTGTTTCCAAACTGAGAGACTAGTTTGCATAGGAACAAACTGACAGACGGACATGGCTATATCGAGTTGTCTACTGATGCTGATCAAGAATATATATATATATATATATAACTAACCAGCTAGCGAAAAACTGCTAGAATAGATATTTTGGGAAAATCATACGAATTTGTTTTTGTAGTATTCAACTGTAATACAAGGTGAATTCACTTATCGACGATCTTCGCACCCACTCAATCCCTCTCTATCATTCTGTCTCTCTCTCGCTCTCTCTCTCTCTCGGTCCATCATGCTAATGATCACACCCAGCTCATGTCAATATAGCATTGATTGCTTACTCATTGGATCGATTTGGGTCTCTGTTTCTAGACAATTATGATAATTATCCGATTGAAATCGGCACATATATATATATATATATATATATGTACATCTATGCTATATATGTATATTAATTCGTCATGCATTTGCCTATGATGTGATTGCATCACAGCCTGCATTGCATGCATTCAGAACTCGGCTGGCCCTCGATTTGTAATTCAAATATCACGTATATGATTCGTGTATACAATTCGAATCAATTTCTGATTGCCAATATAATTATTTGATTTAGCGGAAGGCAAATAATCTCAACCCCCTCTCTCTACCCCTACCCACCCTTCCACCCTTCCTCTCTCTCTCACTCTCTCACTCTCTCACTGTCTCTGGCGGTTTCTGCATGTGAATTGAACCCTTTCGCTATGCAGTATGCGAAATGCATATCTTTTTATCTGAGATCGGTTGAGTCTTATCGTTTTTATCGTATTGTTGCGGAAATCAAAGAAAGTTTTGATTTAATTATGTGATTAGCATAGCACAAAGGCGCCTTGAGGCTACTGCAACAACACCAACAATAACAATAACAGTAATAATAACAATAACAATAACAATAACGACAACAACAACAACAGCGGCAGACATTCGACGGATAACTTGTAACACTGTCAAAAAGTGTAAAAATTAAAAATAACAAGCAGGTACAAGCAACAACAACAACAACAGCAGCAACGACAGCAGCAGCAGCAGCAACAACAACAATGGCAAAATGGTAATGTAAAAGAAAATGTTTCGAGCTGCAAATTTCCCACGTTAGTAAATCATTAAAAATCAACGCTAGCAACACGACAGCAACAAACAACAAACAACATTAATAATAACTGAGATTTGTTGTTGGAGTCTTTTTGCATATGCATAAATATTAATAATTGGAGCTCACTTGTTATGCTTGTTATGCCATAACTCTTCACACACTTGCACACAGACACACAGACACACGCACACACACACACACCCATGCAAACACAAACACACACACACACACCAATCTCCAGCTATTTTTGTGACAGCAGCTCCCCTCCTCGAGACATTCTACAGAATTTAGAAACCTGGTCTCAATGTCTCATATCCTACAGAAATCGGTGGAGATTTGCCGGAACTTTGAAAGTGGAACTCAAAATACGTATAGGCAATAAAAATACCTATTAAATTAAGTAGAGTTGAGTCTGTTTTTAATAGTTGACGATTTATGAAAGCTTAGAGAGATCAACTACTTGAAGATCTCGAAATACTTTGGTTGGGGATAAAGTATTAACTTAAAGTTTAGCAGCAGGCAAAAAGAGGTCCAAAACTTAATTAGCGTGAGCACAGGTGAGATTTGAGGAGAAAGCAGAGCTTTGGGGGGACGGAGGATGGTTTGTTGGCGATATGTTGTTGTCGGTTGACAGCTGGCGGTTAGAGATTGTTGACGGCGCTGCTGCTTTTTTTTTTTAGACACTTAACGTGGTCGTAATTGATACCACAATTAGCCCAATGAGCGGCATGTGCAACAAGCAGACAAACGTAATGAAATCTCTGTGGCACTGCTGGTGGCAGAGGTGTGCGCGGGGTGTGGGGCGTGGCATAAATAACGATTACATGTCATCGACAATGCTGCGCAATCGATTGAAACCGATGAACGAAACGAGAAACAATGCAAACAATAAACAATAAACAACCAGCAACAAGCAACAAGCAGCAGGCAGCAAGCAACAGACAACAGGCAACAAAAGTAAACCAAAATCGAAGACCGAGAGTGTAGCCACCACCCAAAGCCACACAGGCCAACTTTCAGCACCACCCGCGCACCACTCAGCATGCGTCTCGTGCTGTTTGTTTGTTTAATTGTTGTTGCAGTCGTTGTTGCTATTGTTAATGTTATTTATGAAGTGCTTGGCTGACTGTCTGGCAGCCAACTTGTCTGATGCAATGCGGATATATGCCCAAATGATAAAGATAAACGCTTCCAAATGGGGGATGGCTTGCCGAGGGATGGTTAGTGGAGTGCCGAGTGTTGGGGTATCATTTAAATGGTTTCGATCAAGAGGCCCAACTGACCGGGCCAATTGCAAGTTTCGCGCATTGGCAACCACCTCAACTCAACAGCAACAGCAACAGCAACAACAGCAACTCCAAACAGCTTCAGTTTTCTTAGAGATCTTGTTGCGGTTTTTCTAACAGAGGCTGCAACTGCAGCAGGGACAGCAACTGCAACTGCAACTGCAGATAAATTATATAAGCGACCTTTAATGGTCCAGCGATTTCTGCTGCAGCAGACAGCAACAGTAACAACTACAAAAACAAAAACAACAACAACTAAAACAAATAAAAGCGGAGAATAACAAAGATTCAATACTCTTCATATTTTTTTAAAAAAAATTTATTTGTAATATATATAAAATTTAACAGAATGTAAAAGAAAACATGCTTTGGTATTATCATTTTGCCGTGACGTCTCCAAACTGATTAGCTATACATATACATATATATATACATACATATATATATATTCTGGATCAGCTTCAGTAGCCAACTCGTCTGTCTGTCTGTTCCCATGCAAACTAGTCTCTCAGTTTTGAAGCAATCTTGAGGAAACTTCTTCTTTTTACTACAGGCAGTATATATATGTCGAATCGGATCACTATATCATATAGCTGCCATAGGAAGAATCATTAGAAAGATACGTTTTTTTATGAACAATTTTTTGCTGAACAGAAGATGCAAACCATGCGAATTATTATTGAAATCGGACCAAACTCATCAGTTATGCATGGTTATTATAATTTAGATGCTGTCAGGTTGGCGTGCTAAGATGGTCAAACAGCTTTTCAATTAGAGGATTAGTTTTAAATCATTCTTAACTATATTTGGGTCCTACTTTATGTATATATATATATATATATATATATGTATATTTGCACTTATTATTAATGGAATTGGCTGAAATATCCCTTTAAACCAAACGGGTTTCAATCAAGTAACAAATGTAATAGTTTCAATACAATATTCAATTGACTCTCTATTAAATAATGAATTTATTTTGAATTGTAAGTATTTTTTTGCTAGAAAACAATTCGATTTCAATATGTCGAATTAGGTAGATATGCAAAACATATATCCGAGAAATATTTACTCCATACTCACTGAGTAAGTCATAATACCATTTAATAGGGCATTGTGGAAGGCAAAAAAAAAATCAAGTCAGTTTTTCATTCAGTAAATCTGCAGTAAGTCAGTCTTGGACACAGACAGTCGTCGGATGTCCGTGCTCAAAGCAATGCTCTGTGTGTTGTTGGCGTCACAGGTTGCCACACACACACACACACACACACATACATAAATATATATACGTATATATATATATATATATATATATATATATACACTCATAGTACAGTTAGTCTAGTGGCAGACAGACCAACTTGGACTTGGGTTACGTAATTGGGCGACCAGCTAAGCAACCAAATGCGGCAGCCACTCAGCGAATCGCTCAAGCGCTTCGCTATTTTTTCTTCTTCTTCTCCCACTTCTTCCTCTTCTTCGTGCTCGTCGTTTTGTTGCTGCTGCTGTTATTGTTACTGTTTTTGCTGTTGTTGCTGTTGTTGCTGTTGTTGTTGTTGTTGTTGTTAGAAGCAGGCACACAAGTGGAAATGCTAAAATACAAAATGCACTTTATCTGCATGCAAATATGCAACATGCAAATCGCAAAGTTTGCGGCACCAGCTTGGCGAGGTGTTGCAATCAGAACTGCTGAATGGATGCAAGTGGCAAGCAACATGTTGCAAATGCCCAGACGTTCATTCAATGCGAAATGGTTCATTTAATTGCACTCATAAAATTATCTTAATTCCATTATTTATGGCTCTAGCAACACTCAAATCTCGCAAAGAGCTCAACTCTTAAGTGCTTTAACAACTATTTTCGATATCAGTTATGTGCCGAGGCAAAGGTCTTAAAACTGTTTATGTTGAACATATACTACAGATTAAACGATCCTAACGACTTGCTTTTGAATTGCTTAAGCAAAGCATTTCAAAATTTAATTGTTCGAAATACACTTTTAAAACAATTGACGAGAATTAAGTGATAAGTTTAGTCTACATAAATGTTCCACTTACAATTTAATTAAACTTGCTGTGCAAAGGCAATATTTTTAAACAATCTACTCTTGCTGTTAATAGTTTTTTAATACTTCCAGCCTTTTGAATCGTTGTAATTGTAAAAGGCCTTGCATATTAAAAACATTCTATTCAAATTGTATTTATGCGTATATTGATATAAGTCAATCTGAAATCAAATGAGTTCGAATTATTTTTAAGCTGTTTTAATTGTCGCAATGCCCTTGAAATATGAAACGCGAAGATAAAGGAATTGTTTGCCGAGCTAAAAGTGCATTTTGGCTCGCTGTTCATTTTGGCGCTCTCTGACTGTCTCTATCCAGCCAATTGCAGCTGAACTCGAAAGCTCATCGAAATGCTGTGAAGCGCACTTTTGGGGCTTTGCTCAATTGAAATGAAGCCGGCGAAAGCTTTGAGCAAAGGCTGGAAAGTATGCAATGCAAACATAAAAAGATATATACATTTTCTTGCAGAGGAATGGATAACGAAGCGAAAAACAGAGCTGACAACAACGAGACAAATCGAGACACGGGTGAAACGCCAGGTGAAGCTGCAGGATGGCAAAGTGATAGAGGACTCTGGACCGATGGTATCCACCAATACGACCGAGGACACAGATAAACAGGAAACGGAGACCACTGAGGTGAGTTTGCCTCGCCAATTGTCATCGAGCCACATTTATGTATTGATTTATTGCATTTTCTTTCGCAGAAACGCGACTTGGGTCTGCCTGATGAACTGGATGGCAATGCGCAGCTGATTGACGCCGCGGCTTTGGAGGCGGGCGCCGTCAACGAAACGCAGTTGGCCCAGTTGCAGGAAGCGTTCGGCGTTGGAGCCGGCATCGAAGGCGGCAAGCTGGTGAAGCGCATGGTGCCGCGCCCCGTTGACGGCCTGGTGCGCCAGGTCGACGATAAGCGCATCATATCGCACGAAGAGATCAAGGACTATCACGAGACGCAGGACGTCAAGCATTTGGGCGATTTCACCGACGAGGTGAGCAAATAATATTAGCCGCTCCAGACGCTGTTGTAATACAACACTATCACAACAACAACAGCAGCAAATTGGCATGCAAAATAACTGAAAATCAATTTGGCGTGAACAAAAAACAACAAATATGAATGCTCCAATTGAGTGTGCTCGACTGTTAGATGACCTGTTGAGTCTGGTCTGTACAAACTAAAGGCATATATTCATTTCAATATATATATATATATATATACATATATATATACATATGTAAATATGTTCTGCATTTTTGTATAATGCAAAAGTTTATTCATGCTTATATCTATGATACCCTATGATACAAGTTTAATTACAACAGGGTAATAAATAAAAGGTAACAGCGCCACTGGGCGGTTGCTAGCAGCAATCAGCAGCAGCAAGCAGCAAGCAGCAGCAAGCAGCAACCAGTTGAGTCAAGTTGTTGTTTCTTTAAAGCTCATTCGAAAGTTATAGGCAGTTGTTGCTGTTGCTGTTGCTGTTACTGCTGTTAGCGGCCGCAACAAGCTGGCTAGCTGCATCTTAAGCTGTTGCTGCCGCCAGTTCAGTCGCCGCCGAGCGAGCGCCGAGAGCAGACAACAACTCGTTTCTTGCTAAACGCGTCGCGCCCGTAACCAACGCGGTTTATTGTATTTAATCTTGATCTTAACTTTTGGTTTATCTTAAGTCTGTAACGGTCTCTCTCTCCCTCTCTCTCTCACTCTTTTTCTCAATCGGCCGCTCTGTCGACCGCTGATCCTCTCGCTTGTGCCCCTTGTGGCTCTGTCTCTGTTTAAATTAAAATTGTTTTTCGTAATTTTTGTTGTTATTTTGTTGATGAATTTTGTTTTTTTTTTTCCTCCGCACATCCGCGCGACCGCACGCCTGTGATTTAGTTTATACTCGCGCACACACCCCGCTTAGTTTAAAGCACACACAGTTATAGGTCTCATAATTAACTAAAGTTTATCGTTAGAAGCAGACTGAGTCAAAGAGCCACGGCTAAAGCAAAGACAGCAACGTGAGAAACATACACAGAGAGAAAGACACCGAAAGGAGATAACAAAGAAAAAAAAACTACAGTTTTTGTGTTTTTTTTTTTTGTTGTGCGTGGGGCGCTAAACGATTGGCCAACGGCATCGCTCAATTTGCTTAATTAACCCAGGTGCGAATACAAATCTGAATATATTATGAATATTATGTGAACCATTTCATAAGTTGCACAATTCAACAAAATGTGCAAAAAATTAAATGACTTAGGCAACGAACTTGATTAGAGGTACTATATACAGATCGCTGCGTGTGTGTGTGTTTGTGTGTTGGTGTTTGCATGCGTATATGTATATGATATAGCTCCTCCTAACTTACTTTTATTGTGTAATCGATTTCATAGGATCAAAAAAAAGTGCTAACTAATAAATAATATTGCTATAAACAGATTTCAGGTATTATAAATGTGCGTATGTGTGTGTGTGATAGGTAACAGATCTCAGAACATTTCATAAAACCTCAAATTAGTAAGTGTCGAAATGTATGTTAGCAACAGTTGCCTGAAAACCAGTCAACTCTTAACTTCATTTGAAAGGTTATATTCTAAATATGACGTGATATTATTGGAAAACAAAACAAAAGACTTGAGCAACGAACTTGTGCAGAGGATTTACATTATAAATGTAGATGCCTGCGAGAGGCGACCCTATCTCTACGTAAAAGTTATTAATAATTGTAGTATAATACAATTAATAATTATAAATATATATTACACATTTTGACTTAGAAGACGTCCCAAAACTTAAGCAACGAACTTGATTAAAGGCTTATTGTTTAGATATGTAAATGGTAAATTATATGTTCTATGCGAAATATTACGTGATCCAGTTCAGAAGTTTCCTCAAACGAAAGACTTAGGCAACGAACTCACCTACAGGCACTTTAAATGTACTTTTTATGTGTATGTGAGAGGCAACAGCTTCTAACTTCTAGCTCCATTTGAAAGTTCTTTTGCGGCTTGTCAATAAATGTGCGAGATCTTAGAAACTCCCTTCTTCTCTTACCACACCCCACCCCCCAGCCTGCTCCAGCCTGCTCGTAGCGCATTACTGGACTTGGGGAGCATGTCTTTAAACCGGTAGTTGGCAATTACCCAGGCAGCAAAAGGTTGTGTACCACAGCAGATGATGTTGTACAAGGTATACACACAGTTCATTTACACACAGATAAGCACACACACACATACACACACACACACATAGACAGCTGAAGACCTGTTCTGGAGCCCAGTTTAATCAATAGACAGCGGCTGCTCCTGCTTTGGCTGCGACTGCGGCTTGCCATGCCTTAGCTTTAGTTGGCCTGGCTCGACTTGGCTTGGCTGGGATTCTAGGCGTGTCTGCAGCAGGTCCATGAACCTAACTACACACCAATACACCTATACACACACACAAGCATATATATATATTTATTCAGAAACATTTGGATTTGTGTTTTGTCTACGAAATATTTGTTGAATTTCGAATTTGAATTTTCAGTTTAAATTTGTGGACTTTTGTGTGTGTGTGTGTGTTTGATTGTATGTATGTATACTTCTTGTCATACAGTCTCAGCTGGAACTGTGTGTGTGTGTGTGTGTGTTTGTGTGTATGTGTCTGTATGTGGGTACTTGCTGCCTGGGTAAACTTGTTTCTGCTTTGCGCCCATGTGCCCACATTGAGTTGGCGCACACTCTAATCAACGTATACCAATCGGCCCGAACTCCAGCACAACTGAGGTTGCGGCAGAGAGCACCACTCTGCGAAGTTGGTTTGGGGCCCCCAAGTGCTCTGGTCAGCTGCAGCTGCGTTGGCGTTGGCGTGCAGCGCACACTAACTGAATTACAATAATAATAATAATCATAATATAATCGAACGCGCTTTCGGTGCCCGCTGCGGCTGGTGCTGGTGCTGGTGCTGCCTAGGCTGGAGGTTGAGTAAACTGCCAAGGCAAACTGGTCTGCTCGAGCAGCACACGCACGAGAAGTCGAGTGTCTCTTGGGCCCAGGCCCAGACCCAGCAGCAACAGCAACAGCAACAGCAACAGCAACAGCAACACTAACAGCAGCAGCAGCAAAACTTCTCTTGAACGTACAATAAAAACAACAATAACAAAAACAAAAAATACAAATCAGCAACTTGGCTCATTTCTCTTTTTGGCCACTTGGCATGCCAACGAGCCAGCAATTCATTTGAATACCTTCAAGCTGGCCAAATCGTTTCTCGAATTGAAATTATGCCCCAGCTCATGTGCGTGTTTGTGTGTGTGTGTGTGTGTCGTGTTCAATCTTAACTCCACTTCATTCCACGTACTCCACACACTTAACTTTAACTTTTGGCACTGGCATTCAGCAAACTGTTTGTGATAATCAAGCATTGCTTATAACCAAAATTCAAGTAACGGTTATTCACATTTTTGGCCAATGACAAAGCTTTTGACAATGTCCGTTTGCCCTTGTCGCCTCCGTCTGCGTTGTCTGCGTCATCATCTTCAACGTCATCACGACTTCATCTCGGCCATAAACATTTATCATGATCTTTATTGGCGCCAACGCCACGAAACTCAAGCCCAAACCAAAACGAAAACCAAAACAACAACCTCCGAAACACATGCCCCTCTCCACCTCCTCAATAATCCATCACTAGCCGAGCTACCTAAACATATCTCCATATAAAGCTTAAGATCTATTATTATACCCTGTAATCGTATCAAATGGCTAAGAAGGTTATTACAAAAAATCATTTGGGAACTTTAAAAGCTGCACTTATTATTTATAAAGTTTGTTTCCAATTTTCGAATTTAATTAATTAAAAACAAATCCTATTAAATATATGTATACATATATATATATATATATATATATATATAAAAGAAAAAGATGGTTTTCAAAATTGAATAGGATCGGACAGTTGGATCTCGAACTTAGGAATATAGTCGTGCACATTCATTTCCTTATTAAGATATGAAATCAATGACTATTTGAGATCGAGTTACTATATTTAGTATGTGGGCTCTTTTGAGATAAGTCAGCTTCCAGATTCTGTAACAAGTTGAATGTATAAGTTTGCATTGCTCCCACACGCTGATGGAAACACGTATATCGCATAAGATGATGACGATATATATTACGGGGTATCTTTCAGTTGTCGTTTGCTTCTTATTTTGTGTGTGTTTGTTTCTTTGAATGTTTTTGTTGGATTCATATCTTTTTCTTCTTTTTGTCTTGTATCTGCCATAATGAATTTGTGTCCATCGATCGTTCAGTGAACAGTCAAATTGAAGCAGCTAGCGGAGTTGCTCGGGTAGAGTTTGGTGGGGAGACGACTTTCATGTTATTATTGTTGTTATTGTTGCTGCTGACATTCAAGTTTTTCAGCTTCAAGCTAAAAAACAAAACACTTTCTACGCGCGTTACCGTTAAACAAGGTCGCCGACAACAACAACAACACAAACGACAATAATAACGACAACAATACAAACAGCAACAACGAGTTATGTATAACTGAATCTTCCAAAGTGGTCAAGTGGTGCAAATGATGCTCATAGCCATTAGCTGGATTCCCAGTCTGGAGTCAACTCCAAGTTGGTTTCAGTTTTAAATTTAGCTTTCAGCTGCAGCTTGTCCAGCGGTGCGTGCATTTTGCTTGTCATCATGCCACAAAGGGGCGGGGATGGTTGGGGAGTGGCAACCAACAGACTGACCTTGACGCATTGCTGGCGCTTCTGCTTCTGCTTCACCTTCAGTTTCATCTTCTTCTCCTTTTTCTTTAGCATGGTGTCACATTCTTACCGTTATTTCCCTTTCCACGCTTTCCTCGGGGGTTTTGTCTTTTTTTGTTTTTTTGTTTTTGTTTTTCGGTACCGCCCCAAACGCTACTTCACTTGCAAAACGGAATGTGGTGCATTGTGGTTTTTGTCTTGCTCTGAATACCATGCCGCTCTCTAAGCTGTGTGTATATGTGTGTGTGTGTGTGTGTGCGTGTGTGCGGTTGAGGCGATTGCATCGACTTGAAGCGAGAAGCATTTGGCGATACCGACGCATCTACCATGTCGATGATGCAACCTGATCAGCATTCAACAGCATTTCAGGTCTATGCAGAAAGAGAGAAGAAGAACAACAATCTTATAATAACAATAAAAAATAAATAAAAAAAATTTGAATAAATAAATATATAAATCTATTGTCAGCTAAGCTTCTTTTCTCTTTTGTATAACTCTTGTCTATTTTAAATGCGATCGCTACAAAACTCGTTTAGGTAATAGGATTAAATATGCGACTCCCCAAATTTCCAAACTATGTATTTATTATGTCGTTTATTATTTTCTACAAATTATAAATGTACGTAAATGTAATAAACAAATACAAATCATTCGATATACAAATTGATAGATCCAATTTATTGTATCTTGAATTTTAAACATTTAATTTGTATATGACCGGAAGTAGATAGCTGTCTTGCCTAAATCGATTAAGTTTTTGGTCATCAACTCAGATTTTGACCCAGAAAATTTGTTAAAACTGTGAGAAAGTCTTTTGCCCATGCAAATCTAAGTTGCTTTTAGGTCAAATGTTAACCTTAATTGTTGTTCAAACTGACCTCCCAACACATATGGATATACAAGTAGATCTATAGCTATCAAACAGGCCGCTATGTATGAGGCAGAAGAACTCATGTCCGATATCATAATGTATATATATATATATATATATATATGCCTGATCATGTCCGCTGATCTCAGAGACTAGGTAATTCAAATTTGGATTTTTAGTTTTCGTATACCATGTGCAGATGAAGATTATTTCAATTTATCAATAGCTGCCTTCGCCTCCTCAATATCGATAAGAATCTATAGCCAATAGCAATAATAGCCACAATTTGAAATTTATACTGTTAACATGATATAATATTGTAAATAGTTGAGCTCCCTCGACTAAAGCGTTTTGTCTTTTCTGATTTGTATCGGATATTTATCTAATATTGAACATATTTTAACGTTATAAATTTGCATTCGATTCGGTTTAGACATATGTGAAGGCGGTGCGCGAGGGTGTTGAGGATCTTGAGGCGGTCCTCTGCTCACCGGAGAGTCAGCAACAGTTGTTAGCACTTGGACCGCAGCTGGTGGCTAATACGAGTCGATCGCGCAAGACCATCGATTCGGAGGATACGCAAAAGCGTTGTCTAGCCCAGGAGGACGGCACACTGGTCACCGAGAGCAAGCGCACCACCGAACACGAGTTGATCCTTGACGGCGACGAGGACGAAACAGAGACAGAGGCAAAATCAAAGGCAAAGGCAAAGGCAAAGGCAAAGGCAATAACAAGGACCAGGCAAAAAGCCGGCAATGATCTGGTTGTTGGTCAGCAGGGCGAACAGTTGACCACAACGGCGGCGAGTCAACGCTACTTCAAGCAGCGGGACGAACAGCATGTGGATCTGATAGCCGACGGCAAACTGGTGGCCACCGAGATGCGCTACGCTGCCGAGACGACCCAAATGGAAAAGGACGGCTCCCTGGAGCGACCCGGCGACTGGGACAGCCTATCGGATCGCATGCGCAAGCTCCGGCGCTCCCAGCAACAGCAGCAGCAGAAAGGTAAGCGATCTATCAACGAAAATAATTCCAAATCATATATCTTTCGATCTCATAAATATTGATTCTTCTACTTCTTGTTTTCAATTTGAAATTCAATTAATGATGGCATTTTTTGTACAGAGGTGGCGCTGCTGGCGGATCGCAAGGATGCGCTGACGAAGCGTCCGCTCGACTTTGATCGGGAGGAGGAGACGCGCAAGGGCGAGACAATGAAGTGGCTGGAATCGCACTTTGGCAGCGAATCGACCGCCTCCAATGATTCGCGAGATGACGAGGCCAACGATGTGGATGTGGAGCCCACTAAAAAGAGCTACTTTAATGTGATCATCAAATCGCAGAGCCAACTGCCGACCGGGCTGCCCAACAATACAATATCTGGCCAAGCAGCAGGTGCAGCTGCTGCTGGAACTGGTGGTGGAGCAGGAGCAACCACACAGACACAACAGCACCATCCGCAGACGCTGCCGCGCAGCGCCGAAAGGGAGCGGGAACGCGAAAGGGAAAGGGAGCGTGAAAGGGAGCGCGAACGGGAACGGGAACGTCTGCCCGCCACTCTCGATCGCAAATATGTTAAGGAGGTGAACGGTTTGTCAGTCGGTCGCGGCAAATATTTCCAGGGCATCTCGAACTGGGCGGAGCGTCAAGAGGCTCCCATCAATCACTTCTCCAGCCAAGCATTTCGCGAGGATCTGCAGGAGACGATACGCCGCAACGGGCTCAAGAGCAAGGGCAAGCAGCCAGACGTGCTGCCGTCCAGCGTCGCGGACAGCAGCTATGTGAGTCGCGAGGATATCTTACAGCAGAAGCGCCAGAGTTTGTCCTCGCAATTTTTAGCGCGATCCACGCGTGGCTCGCGCGATGCCCTCGATGATCTGGATGCCATACCGGGACCACGTGATCCACCGCCACCAGCGCAAATGCGACATCATCAGCTGGCCGCTGTTGGCAATTCATCGAATGCACCACTGCAGCCCAATCGCGCCGAGGAGCCATCACAGAAACGGATGGCCTATGGCCATGGCCGTAGCAGCAGTAATCCGATCAATTTGCGCGGCAAGAGCTATGAGCGCAGCTCACTGGAAACGCCCATGGAGTTTGCGACGAACAGCAGCAGCAGCAGCTGCAATCTGGGCCGGCCCACTGTTCCCCAGCGACGACGTGCCATCGAAAAGAAGATCGGCGAGCAGACAACAACAACAGCATCAGGAACAGCATCGCACAACAGTCATCAAGCCGTTACCAAGCTACTCGCACCACAGCCGCCACCAGCACCAGCTCCAGCAACATCTGCTGCGACTGCTGCTGGTGTGGTTACGCACCTGGAACCGCCACCGGATTATTCGCCGCCACCGCGCAGTCGCAGTCGCAGCTCATCGCCGCAGGTGGATTATTTGCGTACACGGCCACGACACGTTCCCGCCAATGCCCATGCCCATGGCCATGTCCACTCGCATCCACATGGCCATCAGGCCAACTTGGAGACGGCAGCGAGCAGCAGCAGCCTGACCCTCAATCGGAAGCAACAGCAACGCACCCGATTTGCACCAGCCGCCAGCTATAATAATCGACAACCAGGCGGCAATTCGGCCTCCACCTCGAATCTGTCGACGGTGAGCGCCAGCAAGCCTGCCAGCAAGATGGGTCAGGTGATTGGCAACTCGCTGCGCAAGCTGGTCAGTAAGATACGCTCGGCGAGTGCGGAGCGTAAATTTCGTATGAAAAGTGCAGCAGCAGCAAAAAGTAAATCACGTGAACAGTCGCCCAGCCAGGTGGCGGGCAATGTGAATGTGTCGCCCAGTGTGACCACATATCAACAGTATAATGTCATCGATGGTCACATTGGTGGTGGCACTACCAACAACAACAACAACAACAATAATAATGGACACATGCGGCACAGTAGCAACGAATCTGAAGGCTCCATTAGCGATGGCCAGCGACGACGCAAACCGGATATTCCAGCTGCTGTTGGGCAGCCGGTGCGGAATTTTAAGCCCACCGTCGCTGAGCTGGAGTCCACGGTGATGAGTCCACGACAGCGTTACTATCTGGGCGAGGATCCCTATTCCAGTACGCTGTACGGCAAGGAGAACATCTATGAGCGGCATGCTCACGCCCAGGCCCATGCTCAGGCTCAAGTGCAGGCGCAGGCGCAGAGTCGAGCTCGTCAACGGTCCACAGAGCCCCGTTTCGAGGATGAGGATGAGTTTTATGAGTCGCGTGCGCCGCCAGTTGGTAGCTCCACGCACACACTGGGTCGCTATCAGAAGCATGGTCAGCGGTTTAGCGGCTCCACGCCCAATTTGCATGTGCAGCCGGATTATCGATCCACACAGACGCTGCCCCGTAAACTGCACGAACATGGACAGTATAGAGGGCCACGATATAATCAGACGCTCGAGAAGATTACAGGCACCAGCAGGCCCAGCTACAGTACGGTCTTGACTCAGCAACAGCAGCAGCAGCAGCAGGCAACGCCTCCTCCTACTCTGACAACAGCAGCAGCAGCAGCAGCAGCAGCAGCAGTCACTGCATCATCTGGAGCTGGTCCTGCGAAACCGGCGCGCACATATGCCAAGGTCTTGAATCGCAGCAAGAGCTTCAATGTGCACGGCATGAATGGCAGCAATGATCCTAGTCCCATTTATATTGAGAAACTGACCCGTAACAATTATAGCAATGGTCGCCACGAGCTCTTGTCAACGCAAACCCAATCGCAGGCATACAAATCGAATCCGCATCTGTATTCCAGCGGCAAGGATAACTCGCTGAAGAGCGGCCTCAAGAGTCCATCGATTGTGAATCTGATAAGTCGCAGTCAAAAGGATTTGACGAAAATTGCCAATGGCAATGATGATGATCTCTATCAGCCGCAGCAGCAGCAGCAACAGCAACAGCAACAGCAGCAGCTGCAGGAGGACAACAATAATAAAAATAAACAGCTATATTTGCGCAATCTGCACCAACAGACACCCGACCTATATCGTGTCATTCATGGCGATGAGGATTATGGACGCAACAACAATAAATATGCATTGCAGCCAAAATATTCACTGGACTCGCGCTCCCCACCGCCCGTTGAGCTGAACAAGGATACGGCGAGTATTGTTCGGCGTAGCAGCGATGATAACAACAGACGGCTCCTCTATGCTGACGACCATCATCATCATCATCAGCAGCAGCAGCAGCAGCAGCAGCAGCAGCAGCAACAGCATCAGCAGCAGCATCATGCGCAACAGCAACAGCATCACCATCAGCAACAGCAACAGCATCTGCATCATCATCATCAGCAACAGCAACATCATCATCATCAAGTCCAGCAGCAGCAACTGCGTCGCGGATCCGGTGCCACAATTATTGAACTGCGCCAACGCAAGTGATGTCTTACCCTGCCCTCTCTCCCACTATTCCACTCCATCTCTCTTTTTCTCTCTCTCTCTCTCTCTCTCTCACACACACACACTCTGTGTCTGTCTCACTATATTTGTTTGTGTCTCTTTCTCGACTTGGCTTTTAGTTTCATTTGACAAGCAGCAAATAAATACAAAAAAGGCCCATTGCACCTATTTGGTTACGGATATCAAGCTCGTTTTTGCTGCTGCCACATTCCAATCATATATGATATATAAAGAAATATATATCTATATACTTTTACATACGCACACACATTTTTTTTTTGTTTTTTTTTTTTTAATTGTACTAATTAATTGTAACTTTTGTTGTATAGTTAACGTTAACGTTAAAACTTTTGATCGAACAACTAACTAATTGATTAATTAAATAATTACCCTTATTTACAAACACGTACTTATACAAAACTTAATTAATTCATATGGGAAAACAAAAGCAAGAACAATAATTATTAATAATAATTTACTTACTTAATAATAATTTGCTTAATAAACCAATTCCAATTACAATTATAATAAAACAACAAAAATAAAGTGCCAAAATAAATAATTCAAAAAAATACAAAAATTGTTTTTATGTATTACAATTATCTTTTCACACAGGTACATACTATTGCTACTATTTCCGAATTTGAAAACTTCAACTTTCGATATTCTATTTTATATCCAACTTTGCCATATTATTTATTATTTTCTTTCTTATTGTTTCGCTTTTACAAAGAAAGTGCGCGTCAAGCAATAACATTGTTTATACCCTGAACCCATTAAAAATGAGTAAAAAGGGTATAATGTATGTAACAGGCAGAAGGAAGCATCTCCGACCCCACAAAGTATATATATTCTTGATCAGGATCAATAGTCGAGTCAATATAGCCATGTCCGTCTGTCCGTCCATCCGTCTGTATGAACACGCAGATCTCAGAGACTGTAAGAGCTAGAGACATATTTAAAATATAGGTTCTCGTATACCAGGCGCAGATCAATTTTGCGTTATTTTATCGATAACTGCCTCCGTTTATCGAATATCGATTAGTTAAATTTCCGATAGCAATAAATGCCACAATTTTAAAGGTAGAATCTTCTTATCTTATCTTACATAATATGCATATGCATACTATTGTCAACTATTCGTCAACATCGGATAAGACTCACCCAAGGTATAGTCGAAAATGTATTCTCATATTGATCTCATTTCTATCAGCAGCCGCCAGCAAATTCTCTATGCATAAATATGCGAGCGTATATGTGAGAAAGAGATGGCATGATAATCGACGCGAGCCTCAATATGATTTTTTGTGTATTGCGTGTGTTTGTCGGCAGAGGTCGCTTCCAAAGCTACTCGCATTTTAGTGCAAATCTTTTTAAAGGGGAATTTGCCAATAATAATAGAATATATTTAATAACTGGGTTCAGGGTATATCGTAGTCGAGTTCACTCGACTACAGCACTCTTACTTGTTTTATTTACTTATCATAAATTTTTTATCCTCATACCTCATTGACCTAAGAGATTATAAGGGCTACCGAAATTAAATTTGAAATTAGTTTTCGTAGTTTATTATACCCTGAACCCATTAAAAACGGGTAAAAAGGGTATAGTTGTTTTTCCATTTTAAAGGTACCAATTGATACATTACATTCCCCCGACATATTATTTAAAAAGTGCAAGAATTTAATTTCAAATCGATCTCTTTATTATTATTATGCGATGAAAGCATTGCCTGTTCTTCTAAATAAAGGCATGTACATGATAATTAGATAAAGGGTTATATATGTATGTGTATAATCTGCAGCTATAGATATTTACATCATGAATGAATATTTAAATGAATGAATTCGCATTCGTTTAATGCAAGTCGGTTGTTCCAGTTCGGTCTTGTGAGTCTTTGAGTGTGCAAAGCTTTAAAATAATATATATATATATATATATAAACTAGAATAATATATTTAACAACTGGGTTCAGAATATCTTGTAGTCGGTCTCATTCGACTACATCTGTTTGACTGGTTTCTTATCATAAAAACATAATATTTTATAGAGTCTAAATTGCAGACGACTCTGAGTAAATTCTAACACACTTTGACCGACCAAAGTTTAACCTTCCGGTCAACATTAAATTTTAACAAATTTATTCGCTTAGCATCAGAGTAGCGTTGTAGTATTTAGCCGGCTTGCGATGCGAACGGCTGTCACAAAGTCTCAACCAAGTTATTATGTTGCAGTCACTGATTCTCCTATTCGTGATCGGGGTGCTGGCTCAGCAGAGCACTGGTCTCGAGTCAGACTCGTTGCTCACGGGTCTGACGAATCTTGTGCAGCTACAGCAGAATGACACAAGTCAGACAACGACATGTGTTAAGCAACTTCAGATATTGCACAACGCTTGGCATGAGCGGCAAGGATGGGCACTGAAAGGTATTTAATTAGTTAGAATCAATGTCATGTTATTATTATTTATTAATTTTAAGAAATTTTTAAGATAATACTCAAAATTTATTTATTTTTGTTTTGTTTTTGTTTGTTTCTTGATTCTGACACATTTTTTTTTTTCCTAAAACATTTTTACGTAAGCTTAAGGAAATTGTAGGTTAATTTAAATTGAGCTTCATAGTCATTGAAGTATGGACGCTCTGAATGATTTTATTATTTGATGAAGAAATATATCAAAGATAATCATTTTAAACATTTGCAGTCTTTGATGCTTCCGGTAGTGGCTATGACAATTTTATGCTGGGCAATAGTCTTTGGCTGGGTAATCTTCAGACCTGTCGTGCTGTCAATGAACAACTGCTGCGAGAGGTTACGCAGCGGCAGCAGCAGCTGCTACAACAATTTGCGCCCTTCGCATTCGATTATCGCGTGGTCTATCTGCGGGCCAACTCACCCTGGCAGTTGGCTCTGTCTGTTAAGGAGACGCCACTGTTGCATATTGGTTTGTGTGTGCCGCGCGCCTGTGCCACAAAGCAGCTAGAGGGGCTGCTGCAGGAGACGCTTGGCGCAGCGGGTGCTGGAGGACACGCGGATCGCCTGCAGATGCGAGTCGACCTAGTCTACACCAAGCAGCCGGAGCTAAGCGCTAAATTTTTTGCAAACAATGCATTTCGTATGCTCGCCGCACTGGTGGCTGTCATCTTGCTGCTGATGCTGCTTGCACATAATAAATGGAATCCTGGCAGCCCAGTGGTTGGCTGCTTCAATGCAGCGTCCAATTGGCAGCGGCTGTGCCAGCAGTCAGCGGACCCGCAGCAAATTGGCGTCATAAATGGGCTGCGTGTCTGCAGTGCCTTTGGATTGCTTTGCTTACATGTAGTTTGGTATCAGCTGCAATCGGTGAATCACTCGGTGGACTTGGTCTCAAAACTGGTCAAGCTTAGTCAACTGCCCTATTTTTTGCCGGTCTTAGTGGAGGTGTTCTTCGTCATTAGGTTGGTTTTTATCTTTAATTTAGCATGCATAAGAAAAGCTGATTTTGTGCTAATGTTGCTGATGTTTCTTTTCGGCAGTGGCTTCCTCACCGTGACCAACTTCTTACGTAACGAGTCCTTGCAGCGTTGCATTGCAGAGGACACGCTATTGGGCAATGTGCGCCGCTTTGGGCGTCAATTGGCGCACCGCTATCTGCGCCTGGCACCTCTACAACTCGTAGTGATACTGTTGTCGGTTGTGAGCATTGCCTACCATCGTGAGACTTCTGTCTTTCATCTACATAAACCAGCGGATGAGCTGTGCACTCGGCATTGGTGGCGCAATCTGATCTTCGTGCAGAACCTCTTTCCGTGCAAGGAGATGTGCTGCGATTGGACCTGGTCCCTCGCCTGCGATATGCAACTCCACATTGGCGCAATGGTGCTACTCTATTTGCATACCAGGTACGTGTGATCGGCTCCAGACGAATCAGGAGTCAATGAGAAAATACCAAAGAGTGTATTTTGCTCCCGTAGGTATGCCCAATTGGTGCGACGTCTGGTTGTAGGTCTGCTGCTCGGAAATATAGTGTATACGGTACTGCTGCTGGTCGTAATGGATGTGCCACTGATATTTGAGCGTCTGTATGAGATTGTTGACTGGTTGTACACAAAACCCACGGTGCGCATGTTGTCGTACATCATTGGCAGCCTCTACGGCTATGCACATGCAAGTGGCACTGGTTCACCATTCGAAGCAGTTTTCCACAACAATCTGGCCAAGAGCGCGCTGGCTGTCGCCACTCTCTGGCTGGGCGCGTTACTGCGAACATCGGAAGCGGTCAGCCCACCTGTGTTGGGCTGCTCTATGGTATTGTTCAGAGCGTTAGTATGTGCCGGCATTGCTCACCTCATTCTCTGTAGCGTTAGGCGAGAGCAAAATGCTACACCGACTCGATGGTTGGTGTGTTTTTTGGAATGGAAATATTTTCAGCGTATTGATCGTGTGACATATGCCTTTTATTTGCTCAATCCTCTTATTATACTCCATTTCAACTATTCACTCAGCAATGCAATTCCCACGGATGTCGGTATTTTGGTGAGTTACTTGGCAACAGTTATTTATAACAAGTTTTATTGCTAACGGCGCTTTTGTTTCAGGTTTTCCTGTGCGTTGCTTACATAATCATAGTTTTAGTTTTTTCTTTAATGCTGACTTTGCTCTTTGAGCTGCCCTTCAACCGGCTGTCGAATCTGCTGCTAGGCTCCATTAATCCGAAACGTAAAGGTAGCACTATAGAATAATTTATTTTGAGAATTGTCCGTTAATCAATTTAAATTAAGGACATGTATTATAACGAATTTTAAATAAAATAACGGCAAACATCGTTGTCTTGCTCTGCTTTGCGTTGAAAATGCTCAATTTGCGCTTGCGTTTTAATATCCGATGCGCAAAAAATTAAAATCGATAAATAGTATCGAAAATGTTTTCGATTGTTTAGCCCATGCAAATAGCAAATAAATAAAATGTAATTTTTTTTAGATAGGTGCGAGCTAAATAAATTAATACACAAAACAAGGCTCACAGTACACACCTCTCCTCACCATGACGTCACGCAATTTGACGGAGGTCTTCATTATCATGCGTAACAATGCCAGCAAAAATCGCAATCATTATGACGATCGGGTAAGCATATGGATGTGAACTAATTGACTTATGGACGAAATGATCAAAGATAATGCATATTGTCATCAGCGTGGCAGCGACTCGGAGCGTCTGCTCAAGCACACAGTGCGCGAGGCCGAGGAGGGACTGGAGCTGCATGATGAGTACGGCACGCCGCCCGTTTGGCTCGACAAATTCGAGGAGGCGCAGTACACAATGTCCAAGTGAGTGAGAAGCATCTATATATATTTCAATAATATACATATTTCTATTGCCTTTGCACAGAATTAAACCCAAATTAGATGAGCTGGGCTCCCTACATGCGCGCCACTTGCTGCGCCCCACCTTCGATGACCAAAGAGATGACGAGTGCGAGATTGAGGTGTTGAGCCAGATCGTTGCCAAGCTCATCGCCAGCACCCACCGGCACGTACAGTGCGTCCGCTCCAGCCTGGGAATGGGCAGCAAAGTGGAACAGCGCCTGACTGCCAATGCGGTGCACTGTGCCCTGCTACAGCTCCAGGATCTGACAGTGAAATTCCGGAGTAGTCAAAATGCCTATTTGCTGCAGCTCAATTCGCGCGAGGAGCGCTCCCAAAAGTACTTTGACAACAATGAGTTCACCAATGTGGAACTGGACGGCGGCCACAACGACGAGCCGGCGAATTTTGTCGACTCCTTTGACAATTTTCTGCAGCCACTCGATGGATCAGTCATTGGTCGTGGCAAGAGCACAGCGAGCACATATATCTTTGAGGACGATGACCAGGAGATTGATAATCATTTCAAGAAACCCGTCGCCAATCGAATGACACAGCAGCAGTTGCTGCTCTTCGAGGAGGAGAACTCGCGAAATGCACAACATCGCGAGCAGGAGGTGACCAAAATCGTCAAGTCCATTTACGATCTCAACGACATATTCAAGGACCTGGGCCATATGGTGCAGGAGCAGGGCACCGTTCTAGATCGCATCGATTACAACGTCGAACAGACTCAGACACGCGTCTCAGAGGGATTGCGGCAATTGCAGCGTGCCGAATTGTACCAGCGCAAGAATCGCAAAATGTGCATCATTCTCGTCCTGGCGGCCGTCACCTTCCTCATGCTCTTGCTACTGATTCTTACCAAGCTGTAGTTTCGGCCCAATTCCACCCTTTCAAATGGGCCCAGCCAGCAGTTTTTCCATTATTGCGTGTTGTTTCGTGTGTACATCGTAATTGTGTAATGTAAAATATACGTATTATTTATTTATTACTAGTCAATGGGGCGTTTTTCATTTCGTCATGCAACTACTCCGATGATGTCTCAATACCTTTTTAGCTTTAAACTTGAACCACTTTTAGAATTATATATATAGATGATTTCTCCGGTTATATATACATATATAAACGTGTGTGTATCTGCAACATCAACCATGATCAGTTCTTCAACCACTTAAACTGCCCAGATGTGTAGTTAAATTTATATATATTTATAATTATTCATTACATCGAAGCGAAAAAATATATCTTAAGTTAAGAGCCCGCCCAACACGATCACATGCGCTCCGAGAGGCGCGTCGCAACGGAACGCAAATTGCCATAGACTTTGCTGGGCGGCGAGCCGAGGATCAGGTTGCAGATGGCGCGACGGGCAAGCTGGATATTCTGATAGCTGCCTAGGATGTGAATCTTGCTGTCGGCGAGCACAATGCGCGTCTTTGTGACGTTCTCAATTGTGAATTTAGTGCGACCACCTTTGCCGGCGAGTCGTCCAATCGCACGCGACTGATGATCGCCACGCAGTGTCTTCACATCCTTGATCTCGAACGTCTCGATGAAGAGATCCTCGAGACGAAGCAGTGCGAGAGCATCATCCACTTCGAAGCCGCAGAGGAATGCCTTCACAAAATCGGCGCCCCGCTGCAGATTCGAAATATCCGGCGTCTCCGGCCCGATGCGCAACTCAACCTGGCGTGCTTTCATGTTGAAACGGATCTGAAGCTTCATGTGCTCCACGACGGGCGTGAAGATTTTCATCCATTGATCCTTTAGCGATGAGTAACGGTGCGGTGGCACAGACACCTTGCGCAACTCGCTGCGAATCCGTTTGGCTCGTGGCGGTGCCGCCTGTCCGCTGCTGGCACTTTGAATTCCTTCGATTCCTGTTGCCGCATCCACCTGCATTTCGTTGGAGTCCTGCGCATCGGCAACGGCGTTTCGCTTTTGCGCCTTTTTCGCTGGCACAAATGCGTCCACTTGTATGTTTTCCATATCTATTTTTTGCTAGCTAATTCTATGGTATTATGCGCTGTAGTTTATTCTTCTGCTAGTTCTTTATTTTGGGTAATATTTCTCCACGTGTGGTGCGTTCGCCACTCAGCGATGCATTGGGGAGTGTTATCGTTGTTTTGTTATCGCTGTGTATGTGCCGTAGCGGTCAGCTTTGTACCGTGTGCTACTTATCGATTTGTTGCTATTGCCGTTAATTATCGTTGGCGCGAACGTAACAGCTTTTCATGCAAGTTTAATTAAATTAGTTTCTTTAAATACTTTACTTACATGTCAGCAATAGTGAACAAATTCTGAATATCCACTAAAAAATATATATTTTTAGTTAAAGAAATGTTTTCAACATTAATTTTGTATATACATAGTATGTTTGATGCTTTTTTTTTTAAATTTTTTTTTGAATAATCTTATTTTTTATTATTATTTAACATTTTTGGTCGTATGGGATAAGTTTACGTCTGCAATCAACGTTAAATTCAATTTGACAACAGAATACTTATTGTAAGAACTTCAAAAATAATGAAGATAAAATTGCTGTATCAATCGAGCAGAGAGAAATTTATACTCATACTGTGTATTTCTTATGAGGTAAATGTGGGAGCTCCAAAATGGAAACCCAAAATGGACTTGGTTGATGTGCAATCTAATGAACTTATGTAGATTGTGTACACTGCATAAATGGCAATATCTAAATGCTTGTACCAATGACACTGCTTGTGACTGTGACTACGTCCGGTGACCATATCCAACAAAAAATGCAAATAATAATATTGTCCCAAAGAGCTCCTCTCCAGGATAGCTGCTTTTGCTGTTCTGGTATGCACTTTTGGCACATAGGCATTTTTTGGCCGTGACACCGCCTGTTTAATCCACAATGTTCGGACAGTTTTAATACAATTTGCAACGTTGTAGCGTCTCCGGCTTGCAACCCAAACAACTAAAATTCATACACCATCCTGCACAGCTCCCCTCCCTACCCCTCGAGTCACAACCATACCACGGCTGTCCTCATATCTATATCCATGGCCATAGCCGTAGCTATAGCCATCGTCCGCGTCATCGTCATGGTCATAGCTATGCCGTTAGTAGCTATAGTTGTAGTCTCTCTTTTGACTCTATTGGCAACTGATTAGCATTTAAATTAAAACGTCGCAAAGTGGTCTTAACAAAATGTTGCTTGCAACATAGAATAGTGTGTGCTTGAACGTGTATGTCGGTTGCATTTGTATACCCTATAAATGACATGTGTACAAAATTGCAGCATTTCGTTAAGCAAAAATAAGTAATAGTTCAATATTTCAATGTCAATCTAAACTTAATTTATCTATGCGTCTTAATATGTATGAAATTTGGCCTTTTTTTAATCAAGCAAACATATGAATATCTCGAAACAAAATTAAAATTCCTATTAAATTTATGAATTCCAATCTTAAACCTTAAATAAATGTTTTGTTGATAATTTACTTAATAAGTATATACTTCATGGTGTTATGTGTAAGGTATAGGGTGTATCTGTTAGTCTGTTATTATATTGGGCAGAGCATTTGCACTTGCGTGATTGCAGCTTATTGTCTCTGGTGTCACCTGCTTATGTTGCTGCTGCTGCTGCTGTTGTTGCTGAGATTGGCAGTCGCTTCGGCAATTGCCTTTGTGCCGCGTAACTGCAAACTGAAGCAGCAGGGAGAGGGAGGATGCGGATGCAGATGCAGATTCGTATGCCGAGGCGGATGCTGATGTGATTTTTGCTGTCCACTTCAAAGAGCTCAGCGGGCGTGCTTAATTATGAAAATTAATTGTATTCGAATGAATAATGATAATTGACTGTCCCCGGTATCTCTCTATCTCTCTCTCTTTCTCTATCTGTCTCTCTCTCTCTCTCTCTATCTGTCTCTCTCTCTCTGCTCTCCTCTCCTTTTCGCACTCGCTCTCTCTGTCTCTCTCGTTGTCTTAACTGTCACTTGCTGGCTTAACTCTGACACGGCTTACCTTACCAGGTCGCATAGTCAAGCCACCTTCCCCGCCCAAGCCCTCGTCCCCTTTCTTACAATCTTCTTGTCGCATTAATTAATTAGTCAATTTTATTGTTGTGAGTGAAAACAACGTGAAATCAAATACAATTTCGCCAGGTTCTCGCTCGCATCTTTTGAAATTGCCGTTAGTTAAACGATTCAGTCACGTAATTCATTTGCATGGCGCGCGTGGTCAGGATACGATATCCAATGGGGTGTGAGCAGGATATAAAGATGGGGATAGCGGAAGGGAAGTAGAAAAATAGATTTAATAGAGAGAATTGACCCACCTGTTTACAATATAATCCTTGAAGTCTTCTATTTGTAGCTTTAAGTATGCCATTCTTCGAAATAGTACAAATTACAGAGCGAGCAAGAGAGAAAGAGCGAGAGAGATAGAGAGAGAGAGATAGAGAGAGAGAGAGAGAGAGAGAGAGAGAGAGAGATAGAAACAGAGACAGAGGCACAGACCGCAATCAATAAGTCTTTTAATTTTTAGATTCCACGGACTTAAATGAATTTTCCTAAACATTTTAAATTTGATTTACGTGGCGTGATTAACAATACTTTAATTAATGAGCTTATTTAATATTCATTGTACATAAATGTTATTTCATGAAAAATAATGCTTTAAGCCAATTTCTAAATTGCAATATACCCTCACACATACATACATCTAATAATATATTCTCTACATATTAATTTTAATATCCTCTACTAGCTTTAAATCTATAAATTGTAGCTTTAAACTTTAATTTTTTGGTCTAGAATCAAAGCAAAGGCTATATATACATACGTATATATATATATATATATATATATATACAGCTACTATAAAGCAATAATAACTAAACGGGAGTGAGATCTCTGTTTAATCTTGATCTTGATTGATACAGTCTCGTCACATAATTCATCTGAAAACATCATCAAATTTGTGTCGCATAAGTCCGAAGTTGTCACACCTTAGACTTGTGAGACAGGGAGACAGGGAGAGGGGAGGCGATATATGGAACTTAGCCAAGGGGCTGGGACGCGATTTCCCATATGGCGTTGACTTTGTGCTGGCCAAAAACTGTTTAACCAAATTGATGCGTGAAACTTTCATGCCTTGGCATTGTGCTAACAAATTTGTCGGCTATTTTTTATGCGGCATTTGGTCATTTTTCATGGTCAGTAATTGGCACGACTATGACGTTGTCCTTGCCCATCAGCTATCCCTCTACATTCCCCCCATCTCACTTTCTCTGTTGCTATATACTTATCCATATAGAGCGTCCTGCATTGTCCCCTTGGGCTGATGACAGAACGCGCGCTTCACTTTTGCGTTGATTCTCACACCAAACAGGCAGGTTTTCATCTTAACTGTCCCTCGCACACTCAAATTCACATACACACACACACACACACAACACGCACAAACACACACCCACATATGTACGTAGCGCCCACGCAGGTTCTATGCATATATATGCGCAATTTATAGAGGCGTGTGTGTGTGTGTGTCATCTATGCTCACGTATCAATAAGTGCTTGGGACGTGAACTGAATTTTTTATCACCGTTTGTCAAAGTATACGCAAAAGCGAATGCTGCCTGACTGGCTGGCTGGCTGGCAGCGCCGCAGGACGCAGGTTACCGGACTTAGGACACACAGAATATGTCTCTCAGCATGCGAAATTGCCTGTGAAATATTTTTCAAATTTACTATAAGCATATATATATATATTGTATATACACTGGAAAAAATGAAGAAAAAAAGACACATTAATTTAAACTATTTTGTGCTGGCAATTAAGACGAGAACAGGACTTTTTTTTAGTGTAATTCAGATAGCAGTTCTTCATTCGATGCGATGTAATCAAATTGAAATTTGAGCTTAATTTAAGAATTTGGCACTAAGTTTGAGATATTCCAGTTTGAGGCACTGAGTTTAAATTTCACTGAAGAGCTTTAATTTATCTCTTTGAGTGTACAGTCCTTAATTTTCATTTAAAATAAATCAACATGCATTCTCCTTGCCTAGATATGTAAGTTAAATACTTAAATATTTGTGAGTTTTTTTTTTGTTATTGTAAACTTCAAACAAAAGCAACTTTTTTGTTATATGAATTTCGTAGTGTGATCGAGAAGTGCTTATTTTAACAAGGTTTGTATTCTCGAAAAATAGCTCTGAGTGTACGTCGATGGAGCAAGAAGAAAAAGGCCGAAGAAAACCAAAATTTTAAAGAATGTGACGTTAGCTGTAAGCTGTCGGCTGTAAGCGTGGCATAATCAGGCATTCAGTCAGCCAGGCAACCAGACAATTGGGCAAGAGATGAAATCAAATCAATGAGCCAAACTCAACTTAGCCCAGAGACAAGTGGGAGTGGGAAACAGACGATTGCTCATGGCCAATTGCGACTAATCTGAGGGGCACTCAGCATGCCATTTTGGCCTAATCCCGCAAAACGGGCTAAGAGAAAGGCGAAAGGCGGTCTGGAATACGCATTCACTTTAATTGTATGCGGCCATAAGCGGTGTGTGTATGTGTGTGTGTGTGTGGGAGGGATTAGCTTTGAAGTTTTCGGCGGGCCAAGCAACTTGCAGATGCCAGTAGATACATAACAGGACACTTAAGTGCGTCAAAGAGCGAAGGACGAGGAAGAGGGACGAGCTACGGTGCCCGGTCCCCAAAGGCTTTAGTGCCAATGGTTTTCAGGTAATTTCTCTTGATGGCAAACTGGGTTAAGTGAGCCAAAAGGCTGTTTAAGTCGCCCGAGCGTTAATTACTGCCAAAGTCAGGACTCCAATCCGCAACCCTTAAGCGAAGCGCCTGCCCCACATATCGTTAGACTTCGACAAGAACTGCAAGTGATAAATGGCCTGGATGTCTGCTGAGGTCCGGTCCTGACCAGCTCAGTGTCGTGCAGAATCTGTAAAACTGTCTCGGGCTGCTCGCAATTGATTTATAAATCAATAAAAATATGTGCATAAATATTTACTGAGACAATATAAATAAATTACAAACCAATGTGAGCAGTGGGCTGAAAAACCTTATGCAAAATGCAACTGAAGACGACCAGGACCAGTACAAAGACCAAAGGCGAACAGGCGAACAGGCAACAACTGGACAACAGACAGTCAGACGAGCAAACGTGCAAACGTGCAGCTGGAGAAGCGTATTGCTTGTGGGCAACTGCAGTCATTGTTGTGGTTGTGTGATGGTGTGGATAGTTGGATTCCAAGTTGAAGATGTAGCCAGACAATGGTGGAGGCTTATGAGTAACTGCAGAGATGCTCGTTGCTCTTCTGTGTCTTATAACTGCCAGGAACAGTTAGCAGTCAGCAGCTGGCTGCTCGTGGCTTCTTAGGTTAGGCAGAACCCGACGGTCGTCCCAGAAGTATGCAATTTGTATATTGCCGTTAAGATCTGTTTGTTTGTATATTCACGATTCGATTTTCCAATATAAAATCATTAATCGGCTTATATCATTATTTTTATTTATATGTATGGTTGCTTTCAATCTATCCCTGATACGAGAGTACTAATCTGGAGAAGAGAGTTGCTTTTAAAGCTGGTTGAGGCATTACAATAACTAGATGGAAATAAAGCTTACTCGGCTTAACAGCAAACAGCCGTTAATAAACCGCTAATGGCTATCAATACACTCTAAACACCGTTTGGTAACATATCAATCAACCCATCTGCGTATAGATATGAAAATTGGAAGCAAGATTTGATTTGGCAACATCATTTGACGTATTGTATGCAATGTGAATGCAATTTAAATCTGTGTCCAATTACGTAAAATGTTTACTACAGAGCACTGGCCAAAAAGGCGGACAGAAGACCATATCTGCCAGTTGGGTGCCAACTAATCAAAAATGCGAGCAATTATAATTAATTAAAATGAGACAGACAACGAGTCGAATCGTGTCGATGAGCTGTCGATGCAGCCATCCAACCATTCAACCAACCATCTAAACGCATAACCACCCAACCGTCCTAACTGTGGATGTGTTTACATAAAAGGAATACCCACACCTGTACCGTTGTGTAATTGAATCAGTTTGTTGATGGCAACCATGGACTGCAATGCAATTACATTTATATATCGTTTTCATACAGCATATTCGAAAATACTCAAAAAAAAAAAAAAGTATTTCTAAAAAATGCAATTAAGTGGGAGAAATTGTCCAAAAATAAATTAAATATATATTAGAGTATTGCGGAGCTCATGAAAATTTGACAAGTGCATAACAAATACATATCAGCATTTAAAGTGGACGCTAACTGCCCAAAAGGGTCTAGAGTTGATTACATTAAATATAAGAAATATTTGTATGTATGTAATTTTCGATCAAAATAAAGGGATTGGTAATGTTGAAAGATCTTCGGACTTTTGATAATTATTGGCAAAGATATAACAGTTTGTGTTTGAATTTTTCCAAACCAAAACTTAAAACGTGAATTTCTGAATTTAATTGCAGTGTGCAAGGGCCAGCACCGAGGCTTACCGCATGCAGTGCTTATGCAATTGGCCCGCATGCACCTGGCCCGTATCCAGGTAGTAGTATTTTGGCGTGTGGTTGGAGGTTGGATGAGAGTTGGCAGGGAAGATGGGCAGGGCCCTTAAAAGAGACCATAGGACTCGCACCGCACACGAAACCCGAAAATGTAATTGAAAAATTATTTTGTTACACATGTCCGGCTGCAGTTGCAACGGTTGCAGAGCGTTGCAGCAATCTATCCGTCCATGCGTCTGTCTGTACGTGTGTGGCGGGGATGCATCCTGATGTCTGTCCTTGTTGTCCTGGATGTCCTGACTGCCCTGCCATGGCGTACGATAATTTCGTGGCTTGGCCAAATTTTAATTAATTTGTCGAATTGCCAAACTCACATCAACTTCAAATGCTTTAGCTGCAGAGAAGGAGAAGGATTTAATAGCTAAGCCCCAGCCAGAGTGGGTTCGATGTGACATGTCTCTAGGCGGTAACGCCTGGATAATGATTAGCATATAAATTACTATGCCATTGCCCCCTCAGTCCCCGAGTCGCGACCAATTGCAATATGTTTTGCTTATTGATTTAGCATTAATTGTTTATTGTTAATAACTGAGCAGAGGGCAAGCATTTTTCAGGCAGTCTCAAAGCCCTAACTTTGCCTAAGCCCCTCTCCCTCTCTCTCTCTCTCTCTCTCTCTCTTCTCTCTCTGTATCTCTCTCACTCTCTCTATTTTGTGGGGTCGCGTTCATGGCACGAAACTCAATTAACTTGTTAATTTATTTGTCATTTGCTCTGTTCGCATCGCCTGTGTCGCCAACAAAACACAAATTCCAGAGCTTTAACAAGGGGCAGCAGAGAAAGACAGAAAGAGAGAGAGAGAGAGAGAAAGAGAGAGAGAGAGAGAGAGAGAGAGAGAAAGTGGAGAGTCTAAAGTGTGGAACCAATGGAGGAACTCAGAGGATTGCCTGACTTTGTGTCTGGGTTTCCAAGCTCACATGCAAGTGGGACCCCATTTGATAGATAGTAGTTACTTGGAATATTTGCTTGGCTAAACATTCTGAGACGTTCCCTGCGGTGGTTGAGTATGTGTGTGTGTGTGTGTGTGTGTGTATGCTGTGTGCTTAATGGTCTCTCTTAGCCGTATATATTACATCGGGCCATGCAGATTGGAGGCTCTCCACCAGGTTGAAGAGAGTCTTCTTTTCTCGCTTTAGAATAGTTCTTCTTCCGATAGTATTATTATTCAGTTTACGATTTTGGGCAATATACCTATTAATATTGCAAGAGCGATAACCAAAGGCATTCAGAAATGATTTAAGTGGTCCTTAGAGTGGGTCGGAGAGTATGTGGGCGGGTGGGTTTGCAATTGGAGAAGATATGGAAGAGTGGTCCTCTAAGCACTTACTGCTGACAGAAAGCTTGTTAAAATCCTTAAACAGTTGCACTCTTTCAACTTTGAAGTTTGCAAAGTTTTCGCTTTGCATAATTAAAACAAGCAAGTAATGCTCTAAACGAGTGTTGGTCTTTAAGCTCCACGGCTACCCAGCTATAGATCATATTTTAAGTTTATAGGTCGTAATAATGAGCAGTGTGCATATATCACAAGACCATCTAAATTACGTTTGCTTTAATACTTTTGAGAACAATGCTTGAATAGTATTTACTTTTCGATAGCCTAATTTTTTTTTTCTTCATTAATTTTCTAAATTGTTAACTCAAAAAAATCGAGCCGCTTAAAGTCGATATCTCCCGAGTATGCCCTATTTACAGAATGTGTATAGTGTATGACTAGGCGACGTTGCACGGGACGAAACCAAATTGTTTACATGTCTCTTTGTTACAGTTATCATTGCTGGTTTGAGAGACAGCATCTTCCTTACCCGCTCTGTCAATAACCCTGTATCTCCCTCTCTCTCTTTCTCTCTCTGTCGCTGGTTTTCATTCGCTTTCTGTCTCTGTCGCGCTTCTTCATCTGTTTGCCGCGTCTTTCGGCTTCGTCGCATTTTCTTGCTTCTCCCCTTGCGCGTTGCGCTATTTACATAAATGCACATGCAAGTCGCTGACACGCCCACAAAAGTTGATGTACGCCCCCTATCGCAAACTCCTACCCACACCACCCTCTCTTTTTACCCTGGGTGCTTTTGGTGACGCCCCTTTTATTTAGCATTTTGTTGTTTTTTTCGGTTTCCTGCGGTTTTTAATTAAAATTAACTTTGTTTATTTTGCGCTTTTCCCATTTGGTTCACTCTCCCAATAACCCACCCCCACCACCCCTGTTTAGCCCGTTTCTTCTGCGTCCCTTGGCCACAAACCCGCCTACTGCATATACGGCTTGTCTTCCGCCTTAAGAGTGATGTTTACTTTTCTCGATGCTGTTGTTGTTGTTGGTGTTGCAGTTGTCGCTGCTTGTAATTGCTGCCATTTGTGTTGTCGTCAGAGCCATCAGCCATCAGAATATCTCGTGTTGTTCCTGTTGTTGTTTGTTTTAGTATTACCTGTTGGCAGACAGACAGTCAGACAGTCAGGCAGTCAAGGCTCCACATCCGACTGTCAACAGACAAGCTGGCAAAGTGGCAACTGCCAGCTGTTGACTGCCAAAAGCGCTAGAGGAACTGAGTTTTGCAATCATCGTCATCTCTCGCGCTCGCTGCTGTTCAACTTTTTTAGCAAGTTTTGGCAAAGTTTTTGTTATGCCTGCCGGCTTGCTAAAGCCTCCCACGGGCTAAACTCCCACACCTATTTACCTCAGACCCAAACTGGCTTAATTGCTAAACCATGAGCTACCCAGCAGCATGCTCCTGCACATTTTTCAAATCATATGTGCAGTATGTGTATATGTATCCAATTTGCATTATAGAGGCAATCTTGTCATTTATGAAATATATTTAAATAGCTCTGGTAGTAGGTCAATTAAAACCGTGCTCTTTTCCTAAATAATATATACATTAAATAAGTTTGTTCGTCCAATATACCCATATAGGCAATTAAGTTTGCAGAGTATAATTATCCCTTAGACATACCCATAAATGGGTGTAAGTTGAGCATTTTGATTATCGCATTTATTTGCGTTTTGATGTATTTCGTGTTTGTGTTGTACTTTGCGCAAAGAAACCGAAACCGAAAACGAATAAAACTAACAAATTACAACTGTAGCATGAAGAAATCTTGCGATTCCCAGATCCTTGTCGGCTCCTTCTATGCATGGCTTTCGGTATAGTAGTTGAGATTGACGCCATTCGTTCTGGTCACCGAGGAAGTGGAGCTGATGTTGTCATCATTTTGATCATCATGCTGATCCTGATACTTATCCAGATTCTGTCCAGATCCTGCTTGCATGCCATTCGCATTCTTGAAGGTGGCGCTACTAATCTCCGCATAGAGCTGCTCCAGCAGCTCACGAAAGAGCGTTGGATTTACATTGATACTGACACACATGAGGACAAACCAATCGCCATAGCAGGCGCTGGCCAAAACCTGACGCACATGCGACTTGGGCATGCCGCGCAGATGGGTGCGCAGCAGCTGCAGACGCAGTTCCGGGCAGCACACAAGCAACAGCCGATAGAGTATATTGATGGCAGCCAGCATGGCAATGAAGAGGAACCACACATAGAGTACAGCGAAGAGCTTCTCGTTCAAAATGTTAAGCGGCAGGAGGCAGAGTATGTCCAGTATATTGGGTGTGCCGCTCGGTCCATAGATGAACATCTCGCATTTGGCCACCTTGGGAAATACGCGTGAGCTCATCAAATTCCACAGATTCCAATCGTAAACGGGTATTGCAGCTAGTGCGTGAATGTACTTGTGCCAGAATCCATTAAAGATGACATCCATGAGCCAAAAGTTGAGCAACTACATAAAGTATATAGATAAAGATATAATCTCTGTGGCATAATTAAATCATTTATCCCCATTGCATTAGTTTTAGCTGATGTTACTTTCACCTGCTGACAATTTCGATACTCACGCTAATGATCAGATTCAGAAGCTCGCAGAAGGCATACTTGATGGCATAGCAACAATGGATGGCGGAGAAGTGGGCCAGAAAGTATTTGGTTAGCATGCGGAGTCGCAATTGATAGGTCTCCTCCAGGATGAGGGCATGGCCGATTTCGCAGCAGAGCTGCTCCATGCGCTGCCCCTCCCACACCTTCCACAGGTACGAGGGGAAGTAGAAGAGCAGCGACTGAAACAGCAATATCATAAATATCCACTGATAATAACGCAAATACATGCGCTTCGTAACGCCGCGCGTCTCGGGTCCAACTCCCTCCGCTATGGAAACGATGCGAGAGTATTGCTCATTTTGGGCCAAAAGGAGGCGCATGCTGCCTTCATTGAGGGCCATAGGGCGTGGCGGGTGCTGTGACTTTAATTGTTCCATCTTTGCATTCATCGGAAGCGGTGATTTGCTAGCATCAATGCTATTATTATCCAGCGACAGTATATAGGTGCCCATGGTCCAGCAATAGGATTGAACGTACTCCGTATGCTTTGTGGTGCTGAGGCAGAGTATTGGCTCGCCAAAATACTGTTTGGCCGACAACAGGAATGTGCAGGTCAGCAGGATGACAATGGTGCACTTGGAATGCAGTGTGAATATCGGATCGTAGATGCGCACCGTCTTCAATCGAAGGTATTTCGAAAGGGGCTTCACAGCGGCATACATAATGCACTTGTTTTCATTTATTTTTTATCTATTGCTTTCTTCTCCTCTGCCTGTCATCTGTTCGTGAATAGTTTCAATTACGTCTGGAGTGACAAGCTGGCGAGTGCGAGTGAGACAAGTGCTTGAGCACACACAAATGGACTGCTCTGCTAGTATTGCTGCCTCGCTCTGACACAGGCGAAACACATGCTAAACAGTGTTGGTTAATGCGCTGCCTGCTCAGCTTTTTGCCCAAATCAAAATTCAACAATTCAATAATGTGGCAAATAAAAAGATGAGCTTAACAGTTAAGTTTGACAACGTTTAACGTTAAACGTTCCACGTTAAACGTTAAACGCACCACGTTAAACGCTACTAAGTCATAAGAGAGAGAATAAAACGGCAAATGTTTGTTTGCACTAGTATTTACTGCGATCGAGTTAGATGATGGTTGGGGTTGGGGCTCTTCAGCATGAATTGCGTGACTTTTGGTATTTGACACGCATAATAATATTGTCTACAGCCAGCCACACCCTCCAAGCTACGCCCCTGTACATCCATCGTATGTATGAGGATCACGAGCGCTGGGAACGGCAACGAATGGCGGCAACAATAATAATAAAATGATTAATCGATGCTACATGACTGCATATACAAAATACGAGGGGGGCGCCCAGTAATTCCCAATGCTGTGTTGTCATCCAGCGTCATTACTAGCTACTCCCTTTGCCTCCTCCTTAACGCCACTCCACTTCATCTATGCGATTCTCTGCCCCCCCTCCCACACCTATATCATTATAATCATTGTGAACATTCAACATCATCATTATCATTGGGCACGCGGCTGCCGTGCAAATGTTTATTGTGGGAATTCGTTTGCTGCCGCTGCCACGACGTGTCCTCATCCTCATCCTCCTACGACAGCCTCAACCCATGACGTAACTAGCGCCCCTCCTGCTTCACACGCTTGACGGCAAATTAAATTTATGAATTCTTTCGCTGGTGCGTGACCAGAGATTTACTATAATCAGGCATCGGGAATCAGCGAACACGCTCAGGAGACTAATTAGTCGAGTACTCATTGCTAGCTAGCGCACACACCAAACATTCCTCCATCTCTCCCTTCCCCCAGTCCCCCAGTCCCCCTCTCCCACTTCACCTTGTGCTTAAATTGCTCAATGCAATAACAATTACATATTATAAATATAATTTGTCGTCGTCCATTGATTTCTTTTCGGTGTCAAATGATTGCCATAAACTGCACAATATAAAGCAAACTAATTTTGCAAAAACGCCACGACTTGATCGCTTGCCACCAGGTGGTACCACTTACTCGACCTGCTCGTTGGTGTGTCTGTGTCTGTGTGTGTGTGTGTGTGTGCGTGTGCGTGTGTAATGCTGTCATCACAATTTTAAATATTTATTTACAGTTTCATATATATTGTATATTGCATATTGCATCATACATATATATACTGTTTCACATTGACCGCAATAACCGAGAAATGTTCGTTGACTGTTGCCACGCCCATAATGCTCACATTTTGATAGGGGACCGGGTCATTCTGCAATTGGCGCTTAAATAAATAAATTGAACAATTATGCGTGGTTGCGGTTGTTTTGGCTTTGATGGAGTCCACCTCTACGCCCTGGCATAATCCTATTGCCGAGCTGTGTAACCTCGCCTGTGGTCACACTTTTTCTCTGTACCCTGTACGCATATTTGCAGAGGGTATTAGCACTTTGCCGTTAAGCTTCATACGCATTACAGAAGACTTATCCGACTCCATAAAGTATATATATATAATTGATTAGCATCACTAGCCAAGTCAATATAGCGTCTGTCTGTAAGTAATCTTGATAAGCCATCGTCGCATATGGCCAGATCGGTTCACATAATCACATTTGCCAAAGGAGTGATCGAACGCTGAGTTCTTGGATGAAAAACTTTTTGTTTTACAAGATATCCAAAACAATATCCAAAAGCGTTCCACATTTTTCTTTAAAGTCTTCAAGTTCGGATTATACATGCACAAGTATATATATAGCTCATATAGCTCCCATAGGAACAATAAAAAAATTGTTTGTTTAACACGTTATTCAAACCAAATTCAAATCTTTGTCGTGCCTCAGGAAGTTTTACTTTTGATTTGAAATATTTAAAAATACGATATTAATTAAATTTCTGATACCAAAACTTGCTGTTGACAGATACTTTAAAATATTTCAATCATTGATTTAAACAACTGTCGAGAACCTCAAGAACTTGTGATTGCATTGTAAATTTTCAGACTGTCAGCATGGATTGGTTGATCAAAAGATTTAATTTGTGATTTGTGATATTTGAAGTGTAAAAATATACAAGAGGATGTAATCAGTCGAGCATTGGCAGGTGGAAAATACTTTTATTTGTATTTATAATTTGTTATTTTTTAAGCCGAACAGGTGCAAAAAATTAACAACAATTGAATTCAGATTGTGGATGGTAAAAGTTGGGCAGGAGAACGGGGGGCAGTGGGTGGTTGGGTGGGACATGGGCACTGCGTGTTGGGTGGGATTCGGTTGGACTGGGTCAGTAGGTGTGGGATTGTGGTGCGACGTTGTTATTGTTGACACTGCGCCGGGCACTTGTCAATTGCACTTGAATTCCAATTGCGACAGCTCAGAAAATGGCACCGCAAGACGTCCCGCAAGTCGTGACCGCACATGTGGTCACTGGCGAGTGGGTAGTTGTTTGGGGGGAACGAGTAGTGAGTAGTGTGTGTGGGTAATATGCCTGGCAACGCTTTAGTTGCGTCTTGACTTTAATAATGCAGCCGAACAACACTCAGATGTGGTTGAATCTTTGATTCTATGTGACAATGATTGCGATTGCGATTGGCATTGTGTTTGCCCCGCGGTTATTTGAGACAACCACCAGCCAACAGGATCATCATTATTATTAGCATTTAAAGGGGCATGAAAGGCATTGCCATGGGAAGTGCGGGTGTGGCAGGCGCTGGAGCTGGCGCTTGTGCTGTTATTATTATGTGCCAACATGGTCGTCAACGTGATGGCGTCAAGGCGACGAATTCAGCATATGTTACAGCACCATGTGTGTGTGTGTGTGTGTGTGTGTGTCTGTATGTGTGTGTGTGGTGTATGTGTGTGTGGTGTGTGTGTTGGTAGGGAGGCATCTTGCTGCCGTGCATTGTTCGATTAATGACTTAACGACGTGAGTAGAATAACTTTAATTTAGTGTCATCTCATTTTGGCAGGCCACTCAGCGGCCGTTCCAGCTAATTGTATTTATTTACTAGACACACGCACACACGCAAGCACACTCGTATACAATACACACACACACACACACACACACACACATGCACATACTCACCAACTCACCGATTTTGATTAATATGCATAATAAATCATTTATATTTAATTCTAAAGACACACTTATCTTTGTATAACCATACAGTCACTATACTCGAGACCAATCTTTATTAAAATAATTACATATATTATTGGCTGACAAGGCTACGCTTTGCCTACTATTGCACAACATCATTATACCCTCTATACCCATTTTGAATGGGGTCAGGGTATACCACGAAATAATGGAGATCAAGGTACCAATACGAAACCGGATACCATACAATAGTTTCAATAAATATAGGAATCTGATCAGGAATTTCCATACTTTTCAAACTAGAATCAGATTTGGAACGTAAATCCTTTTCTTTTTGCGATTGGCCGTTTCTGCAATTTTAATTTGGCAAATTCTATCAATTTCACAATAACTTAAAATCATGAATTTTCCAATCAAATTGCACCGTTATGTTGGAATTTGTTTTTGGCCGACATTCATGTGTTTCATTTGTTTACTATACGACATATCCGATTCGTTAACAATTTTACTGACCATCTCGCCATGTATACACATTTTATTAAATGCAGCTGCCATCGCCTCGGTATTTGCCCAATTAACTTCCCACGCTGCCCAAAACTAAACCGGATTGACCAGTTGCATGTGTTGTTACACTTGGCCAGTTGTTTTGTTGGTCAGTTAGTTAGTTGTACGGTTACGGTTCGTCGTCGTCTCCGTTTCTACGTCTCCGTATCCGTCTATTTTTTCGACAACGAGTGTCTGTTTGGTGCTCTGCCGCCCGGGGCAGATCATGTTTAATTAGCTCTAATGAATATTTAGCCGGCTCGGTCATGGCACGTTTTCCATTGCTGGCCAATGCAATTTTCCTACACGCTTTTCTATTAGTTTCTGACCAGCATTTCCCCCAAACCCACCAACCTCCACCAAACTGCTCTCAAACCCCATTTCCCACACAGACAGACACTCATACGGTCCTGGCTCGTTATTTGTAATTTGTTGTAAGTTTTTGTTTCAGTTTTTATTGTTGTTGCCAGTTGCCGGTTATCACTAGCCTCGTCCACATTCTATTCCCCGTTACCCGTTTCCCGTTCCCTATTTCCCACTTAACATTCTCGACATTGCCAGATTCCTTTTCCTTATTATAACCTATCCGCATTCTGATAACATCTGTCAGGCTTTCCCTATGTAGTATTTAGATAATTTAAGTTGTTATATCAAATAGGTATATATTTTATTCGGATTTTCCATATGTGAAATATTTAATTTGTAGCTTACAATATCGAACATTTTTAAAACGATTTATTTATTAAATATAGGATATTTTAGAGTACAGGAATATATATCTATTTATGTGTATTACAACAATTGCAATGAATAAATACCGACAATGTTTTCAAAAAGGTATTTGATGTCCGTCGTTGTTTTGTTGTTGTCAGTTTTGGTTCTGTTTTTGTTTCAGTAACCGGTTCCGGTTCGGGCTATGTTTTGAATTCGGATTCGGTTTCGGGTTTGGTTTCGGGTGTTGTGTCCGGTGCCTTGTTGTTGCTGCTGCTGGCCATCGTTGTTTTTATCGACATTGAAATGTGGCCCCAAAACAGTTTCAGCTCATAAAAATACAATTTGCTGCTGCTTATTTTTTACGATGCACATGAGGGCGATGCTTGGCCTCCTGTTGGTCATGCTCCTGACCCTAGGTCCTGCTCGAAAGGCTGCCTCTGCCGCTATCCATGAGTGTTTTTGTTTGTGTGTGTGTGTGCGGCTTTGGCAAAAACTATTTTCGAGCTTGAAACGACGCACACACATGCTCCAAGTGCGTCCAATGCCCAGTGTCCAATGACAATCGGGTTGCCACCAAGTTATGTGTCTGTGTCTCTCTCTCCGAGTGTGTGTATGTGTGTGTGTGTGTGTGTGTGTGTGTGTGTGTGTGTGTGTGGCAACGTTGCACGTTTTGCGGGGCTGGGAAGGCGTGTCATTGCCAGCTGCTGCCTGCTTCGGTTGCAGGCATTTAAACGTTTAAGGGATTTGTTTATGTTGCCGCTCCATTTTGGGTCAAGCGATCTGAGCAGCGACAGCATCTCCCTCCACTCCCTTTCCCTACATTCTTCAGCTGCAAATTGGCAAGTTGCTTAAACATAAAAACAATGCGGCCAACTGAACGGCCCATGTATTCATAATCCTGCCTAATAATCCACACCAACTATGCCCTCCCCACCCACTCCCTCCAACACACAACCACCCGCCAACCCACAGATGTTGGGGAGAGCGGCTTGTTGGAATTCATAGAAAAAGAAATGAAATGAAATAAAATAGGGAAAAACGTTTTAGCTAAATAGATACAATGAGCGCAGCTGGATTTTAGGCAGATATCAATTCATATATGTAAACACATACACATACACATACATGGACAGATAGATAAAGGTGAAACTGCTTCTACAGTTTCAATTTGTACTGCACACAATGTTGAATAACTAAGTTGCATACTAATAATTAATCAATATTTAAAAAGTATCTGTTTTGGTTAGGCGCATTTTAATACAGACACTTGCAACAGTTTTAAAAGGAGTGCACATATACATAAATGCATATTTAGTTTATATAATTCACTAATGCATATTTATATCCACTGGAGTCTGTCAGACGCCCCTTTGGTGTAGAAAATAGCTGGCTTAAGGGGATGGTTCGGTTTAAAGTCAAAGCTATTGCACTTATTGTATAATTATGCAATTTAATGAATACTAAAAAGCTGCATAAAGGCTAACAGCGAGGACGGTGGTGGTGGTGGTGGGGGGATGGTTGGATTAAGAGGTATTAGGTAGGGTGAAGTGGCGGTGGCAACGGCTGGCAGACACATCCAATAAATACAAACAGCTCCAAAGAAAATGAAAATGCAACAAAAAAAGCTGAAAGCAAAGAAACACCCACAGCCCATAATGTGTCTACTGTGCGTGTGTGTATGTGTGTGTGTGTGTGTGTGTGTGCGTATGTGTGTTTTGCCACTATGTTGATTATTATAGTTATTATTGTGCACCGCCAGTTGCAGTTAGCAACGATTATCCGATTCCTACGCCCTTCCACCCAGAACCCTTTTGTTACGGCATTTTAGGCTGCCAACTCACTTAACTGCAGTGGCTTGCTTTAATAACGAGACAGAGAGAGAGATACAGAGAGAAAGAGAGAGACAGAGAGAAAGAGAGAGAGAAAGATGTAGGAAAAGTGAGATGGGTAGGGTAAGATAATGCTGCGGTATTCAACATCACAAGTGTGTCTATCTACGTTTCTGTTACCGGTATTTGTATGTGTCTGACAAAATTGCAGAGTCATTTCTGAGACTATAAGCTGCTTAAATGCTTAACGATTAAAGTTGCAAGGAGTAATTTAGATTGATTTGACCAGCTCAAGTTCTGCTTTTTGCGGTCCTCCAAACTGAAATCCAATTACAAATAGATTAATAGTAGTCAACGAACTTAACTCTGATTTGACCATTTGGCTATAGACCGTTGTTCATGGGACAAATGCAGTTGTTTGGTGTGTTGTATGTAAAGCAGAACGTTTTTACCTGGCGCAAAGATCAACCTGATAGAGTATTAACTTTTAGCTGCGTTTTACCTTCAGCACTGGCATTTTAATTTTCTTGCCACGCTTTAATCTGCATGTGTGTGTGTGTCTATGTGTGTGTGTGTGTGTGTGTGTGCGGGTGTGGCTGTGTGTGCGGGTGTATGTGTGTCATTTTATGCATGAATTTTTTAATAGCTTAAATATGCGGCAATAAAATTTTAGCACGCTCATCTTATCGCCAACGCTTGGAAGTTCTCAGCTATAGTATAGCCACCCCCCCTCTTCCGTCCCGTCCCCCTCCTTTCCTCAATTGTCTGTCCGTCCTACGTTCTTCCTGGCTGACCCGACGTCGCACGTAGCTAATAAAAGCCACACCACGGCGTCGAGTCGACTCAGATGCAGATGAAGATGTGGAGTTGCCGCTGGCAGTCGTCGACAAGGTGCTCTCTGCATGTGCCACGCCCACACCCATGCCCACCTTAACTCAACTTAACCACCCACTTACCCGCCCGACTATCTGACTGTGCCGGTAGCCAGCATCTTGACTTTTAACTAGCTAACTTGATAAAACTACAAAACTATACAATAAATATGCAAAGAAAACGCTGGCAACAGAAAAAAAGGGGAGAAGCCGGAGAATGATGCAAAACGGTGGCAGGGGTAGAAGTTGTGTGTAGGGAATGGCGGCGGGGTGAGAGTTGAATATGCTCTGCTGCACATAAGTGTTTTTGCTGGCCGTTGCATTAAAGATGTCCACTAACACGAAACGGCTCCTGCCACTGTCTCTGCCATTGCCATTGCCCCTCCAATCTCTAGCAATCCATGGTCCAATGCGCACTCATGGTCAGATCTTTATGGCAACCTTATGTGCGCTTTTTTTTGGTTGCTGCAAGGTGTCGCTTGGCTTTTTCCTGAGCAATTTAACCCATACACCAATTTAGTCTATTTTGTTTCTCTTTCTCTCTCTCAACTAACTCAACTCAGGGTAAAAATGTAGTGACGAAAGAATCTTTTTTTAAATCGTTGATATCTTATTTTGTGGCGAAGAACAATAAATTGAATAAAATGGAATATTCACAATTAAAATAAGCTCCAGCTGCTTACTATCTGAAAGTAACTGATTATACTCCCTACCAGAGTATGATACTTTTTCATCGTTTGCAAAGGACGATAAAAATTGTACCGAGTTATTTTTAATGATTGTTATTGGCTTATGGCTACATGTGATGAAAGTTTATCACTGACTGATACAATTACACAATATACGGAGTGACTCCCACCCAGGTTGTGTGGACTAACCAAAATCGGAGACCACTAGTCGTAAGTAAACTCTCAAATATATAGATTTTATGGCCCTTCTTCGAAGATACAGGTCTTAGCAAGAAGGGAGAGCCACCATCTAATCCGTAGTGTAGCGATGCTTAAGCATATCTAAGCTAGTATTCTAACCTTTTTTGGAACAGTGCTTTCAGCCTCCGTCGTCAGCTTTTTTGTACGTGTTTGTTTCAATATGCTGCTTGCTTTTATCCTCAGACCTTGTGGGGCTGCAAGCGCCGGAGGGTGAGAGGGAGTGTGTGCGTGTGAATGGGCTTTGGCATAGTTTTTAAGTTTATAGGCTTGTTATTTCATTAGCATAATCAAATGGCTGATCGCCCCCAGATGCCTTGAGGGGTGTGCCAAGTGTGCGGGGACGAGTCAAGCGCCTGTACACATGCATGCATACATGTGTGTGTGTGTGTGTGTGTGCGTATGTATATATTTCTTAATTCTATAGTTAGGTTGTTGCCTTTATTTACTTTTCAATCAATTCCCATCGCTTTCACCGTTTTCGCTGCCTTTGTGCCTTTAACTGCCTGCCACCTTCCCCTAAACCATCGCTGTCAGCAAATCTCTGCTGAAAGCCATCAACTCGCAGGCATTGTCAGCGACATAACAAGGAAGCTGTTTACACTTTTCTCGCACCAACCTCCACCCACCCGACCTGTACCAGTACTGCAGAACTTTGGGCTGTGAAGGACGCAAAGCAGATGGAGACAAGCAGCACATGAAAACGAAGAAACGAGCAAGTAAAAAGTCTACTCGACTAGGAAATACCACCAGCTTTAATATCCAATTCTGATTCTCGAAACCCTTCTGTGCTTATCTAATCTAATCAATTTTTACAGAACAATATTCTAAAGACGCTTACCATGTTTTTGCACTACATTGTTTAGGTCATCGCTTAAACACACATGTCACTTCATTAAAAAAAACCTTAAATATTATACAAAAATAATACAAAATAATTCAAAATCATGTGTCTCTAGTTAAACGGTTTATCAATTTCCTTATACATCTAATTCAAAGAGTTGGGAATTTGTGGTTCTGTCGCCTACATTCAATCTTACAAATGACTTATGCCCTTTATACGTATTTTGAATGGGTATAGGGTTTATTTTTACAACAACCAAAAAACAAAAAAAAAAAAAATAAAAAAGAATTCCAAAAGAAACGAAAGAAATCAAAATGGAATAAAAGTTGTGCGTTTTGCATAAAGTGCGCTTATCCCCGCAGGATATGACTGGCAATGACGCCCCGACTTCTCTCATCTGTACACATACGCCCCTTTATCCATCTATCTACTCAAAAAGTGGAGGAACAAAAAACTAACGCTAGAGGCTCTATGCGCTGTCTAATTTTGCACAAAATTGCGCACCTTCTGGGCAAGAGTTCCCCAAGCTCCTTCCGCATCTGCCCTGCTCTGCGTCTCAAGTAGGCAATATGTCAAAAGCGCTGCTCGGCTTTTCAAGTGCACGTGCCGAAATGAAGCTGGATGTGTGTCATCTCCCGCCGTTCTTCTTTCTTCCTTGCACTCCTTTCAATTCACCACTACCTCTATGCCCCTGTCCGCATTTGCGTTGCATTGGGAACGCTTTGTGTGCGCCTGTCGCTTCCTTTGAGTTTAGAGCTTTGATTTATGTTAACGCTACATGCAGCAGCATCCCCTGCAGCAGCATCCACGGCTGCCCCATCCAATTCCTCTATTTCCAATTGCCCCTCTTACACTTTTGCAATGTGAGCTGCCACAAATTGTCTGCATCTGCATACAACAGCGGATAATGGCGCACTAAAATACGAGCTAGCCACACAAACAATGCCAATTGACAACACACTACACACATTGAATTCTGGCATATCAGATATTTTAAGCTGCCATTGTTGTTAGCCAAGCAGGTAATAGCCACTCAACCAGACTAAAACTCAACATTCAAAGCCATCGAATGTCGAAGATTAAATATCCTTGGAGACTAATCATTTGCTTGGACTAATGGCTTCTTATGAGGTAATGATTTCTACTCAGTTCAAGTTATTTTTTATGTATGCAGTTTTAACGAGCATAGTTTACAAAATGGATATCTATGTTATTTAAAAACAGGACGATTTTCATTTATAACATAGCACTAAATACAAATATTTATATTTTAAAGTAATGAGAATGGTTAGGGTGCGTTTCAGCGCTGCTTACCAAACAGAAATGTCCTTCACCCCGGAGTAGGGGTATGCCAAAAGCACTGGGCATTCAGTCATCTACTGCAATGGATGCCGAGGTTAACGTTGTTTCCATTGCTGATGCAATATGGGCGGCATCAACAGCAACAACTATAACAAAGGGACGTTGAATATTGGAGGCCATTCATTGGATGCTGGTGGGAGTGTCAAACATGCACCATCATTAAATACCTGTCATTTGATACAATGAGCCAAATAGCCACGTGTCACCGATTATTATCCGAACGGTTATTACGAGCATACGAAATTCCACAGTCCAGCAAGTAGCAGGTAGTCTCTGACCATCTGATATCGATCTGTATATGGTGAACAATAAGACTGCACTGCTGCACTTTAGTGGGTGTGTCTCTGTGTGGCTGCAGTAACAAGTACAATTTTTCCAGTTGAATTTGCTCAACATTTAATTAACTTTACTGGTTCGGCATAAAAAATTCGTGAATATATACAAATTTTACATATGCATAAGCTTTAAAAACAATAATATATGTAAGAAGAAAATTAACTTAAAATTTAATTCAATTTTTCCGTATACGAGGTAATTAAAGACATTTTAACTGAAATTTGATACGTGTTGGATTAACTGCAGATAGGAAAGCGCGTGCCAAAAGGTATGTCAGACCCCACACATTCACCTTGCGTACACAATAAACACACAAACACACACACACACACATACACAGGTTTACGTCAACAAGTACATATATATCTACAAGATGCAAAAGCACCTATCCACTTGGCCAGGCCAGGCGCAGCGCTAGGGGTGTGTTCGACCTGTTTTTGTGCGTGCTCGGTCCGCAACAAAATGCAATTGAACAATGCGCCAATCATTGTAAACAACTGCGACCGCGAGGCGGCCATGATAATGAAATGAAAATCTGCTATTGCTCAGCGTCTCCAACTTTAAATTAAATCAAATCAATTTCACTTCATTGAATGTTTACTATTTGGCCTCTTCGGCTCGCTCCGCCTCCTCGATCTTCCTTGTCCATACTGTGGTCCTTACAGCTGCTTTTTTTGCTTTCATTCCGCTTTTCTTTTATGATCTGTACTTATGAAGGCATTGTTCTGTTTTCAGCCATGCCACACATGTACGCCTTCACCTCTCCACGCCTTTGTTCGTTGGAATGCATTTCTGAAAATGTTGGAGTAATTTGTCAGTCTTGAATCAAAAGAAATGAAAGACATTACGAGTTAAAATAAGGGCATTTGGTATACTCTGACGGAAAGTCAACCTACATATGTACATATGTTGCCAAAATCTGTGTCTAAATACTAATGTTTAATAATAATAGTGTAAGTAACAAAAGACCTTATATAAGAATGATTCTATACATATAAACAAAGTTTTCGTTTTGCAAAGTTTTGAACCGTCGCTCAGCGAATTTTTTGAGGGTCGAAATTGGATATGAGTTTCGAGGTAGGATCGTGTTTCCAACTTTGAATGCAGTTCTCATATAGAGGTCAAGCAATGATGGTTCGGATATGCTTCCCTAAATGATTACAATACATTTTAGAAACGTACTTTCTAAGTTATTGGGTGACCAACCATCTATAGTAAATATGATTAATTTGTTACAAGTTTTTAATAACCCGATTCAAAATTTGTAGTCCTAATTCATTTATCAATCTTATCTGTACTGTTTGTACTGAGCGACTATACGAGCTAGAGTCAGTAAGAAAAGTAAAGCGAGACGCATACAACCCAAGTAGTTAAAAAGGAGTTGTTAAAGTTGGGTCCGAGTCCCAACTATCAAAAGTTCCAGCGTTTTGTGTAATTGGGGTATATTAAGTAATTAAGTAAAGTGATGCATACATACACCAACAGTCTCACAGAGTCCAGCAAAGCAATACCAACTAATTACACAAATCCCAGATGTGTGTAGGTATATGGTACATATGTATGTACATACATATATATATATCTAATTTTATCCACCTGTCACAATTTGAAACGTGGCAGTTATGAGACGTTTCAATTAGAGTTCCTCAGCCAAAGAGTCTTAACAGCAGCGATCTGTTCAACTTTAACCACTGGGATCAGGCATTACCGCCCTCCATCCTGCCGTGTTCTCTGACAGATATTCAACTACTGCTGCTGTTGTAGACGCTGTGAAAAGTTTTTATTGAGCAACTAACTGTGAAATTAAATTGTGAATTAAAAGCTGCCACCATGGCTAACAGCGATTACGAACGAGTTGCTACCACTGGCAGCCTGCTGGTGTCGGTGTGAGTAGCGGCATGGGGTGTAGAGGGTGTACACTGGGGACATGTCGTTAATGCCGCGCTACATTTGTGTCGATGGGAATGCGGCATTGGCATTGGGATTGAGGGTATTGCCAATGCCAAATGGCATGCTATCCACCAAACTCCTCAATACCTCAACCTCTTTGCCTCACTGCGAACCGCTATATGGCTGCTGCTGCAGTTGCTGGCACAGTTGCTAGTTATGGCTGAGACACACAACCGCATGGGTAGCCTTCTTCGGCTATTTGCAGTAAATTGAAAAAGTATTAAATCAATAAATAAAAGTTACGCACACACACATCGAAAAGCATATACATATACCAACATATATATATATATATATATATAAATTATAAATATATATATACGCTGCAGCCCGATACGTGTATCTTGATTCTTCTTTTCTATTTGGATGGGGTTTGACTGGAGTGTGTGTGTGTGTGCGTGGGTGAGTGGGTGGGCATGAACTCGGGTTACATTCAAAGCTTACGCTGCACATTTACACGCCCATAGAGAGAGAGCACACTCCACGCAGCTACAGCCCCGCTGTTATCCAGTAACCAGTTCGAGATTCACATTCACATTCACATTGGCTGTGACCATTTGGGGTTACACGCAGCGCGTGTTAATTACTCGGAACATTTTAAACGGCAGCAGCAACTGCAACATCAGGCGCGACCACCAGCAGCGAAATTTGTTGTATTGATTTAAAACAACAGTAACGTTGTGTCCACTGCCCACCTGGACAATGGACAATGGACAATTGTCCAGGTGCTGCAAAGCCGGTTGGCAATCAATGGTACGACAGTGTGCAATGTACAAAAATTGCCAACGCGCACAAAAAGCAGCCAACATCAAAATCAAAATAACAAACCAATGCAGCAACAACAACAGCAACAAGTTGAAAGTCAAAGTGATTGACTAGCAGATACCCTAATGCGATTTAAACGCATGCATTTAAAGTAGCTGACCATGTCTCATCCGAATAATTACGTGAATTTTGACTAATGCATTTTATTATATTCATCACAAATAAATATGCACATATCAACATTGAACATTAACTATTATTTCATATATGAGTAAAAATATATTTATTTTATATGAGTATTTTGTGTATTTTAAATAGTGCTTATATTGGTTTCTAAAGATGCACACTCAGATCTGGAGATTATCATTTGAGAATACCCGACTTGATCGATAGTTATAGTATCAGTTATGTATTTTGTATTATCGCAGTGTATCAGATAGTGTCACCTTGTTATGATACCCTACACAAACCATTTTATGCTTACAGAGCATAACAACAAATGGTGTTTTGGGTCAACAGTCGTTGTGGCCACAGTTTTGGGTGGCTTCTGGTGGGTCAGCTACAATTTTATAGTAGTCGCAATAGCTGCGCATCGTAAATACAAGCATCTGACAGATTGTGGTTCCGCACATGGCCCAATTTTGTGCCATGTCAGGGATAAGAATATTAGCGCCTAATGAGGCTAAGGGCATGACTGTAAATCTCTATCTGGAAACACGTCCTTTTCAATGGTCCATCTGCACTTTATTAAAAGCGAATGCAAATTTTCGGGGCAATTTAATTAGCAGCAAATTCAACAATTTTCATATTTACACAACCCGCTCGTAACTGTCACGACACAAGACAAAAAAAAAAAAAAAAAAAAAAAAATGTGAAGGAACTTTGGGACTCTCTGCAGCACTCTGTGGACCTGTGGATTGGCGGTGGCTCAAAGTCAAAGGAACGTCCAACGGTTTTTATTAGAATCGTAAATAGTCTTTACGAGTTGTACGTGCCCAAAATTTGCAATAGGCCAACAATTCGTTTCCTTGCCTCCGTCATCTTCCTCTTCACTGTGTACAACAACAAATTATCGACCACGCCTTCTCTTCTCTGCTTGCTGTACTTCGTATCAAAATCATAATCATAATCATTATCATAATCATTATCATTATCAAAGCAATGTTTATGTCCTCAGCTATTCGAAAATGTTCCTCATCTTGGACGAGAGTTTTGAACCCTTCAAAATGCACTCACTGGCTGAAACTTTAAGGCTCGATGCTGCATTTTAAACAATTGCACTAGTTGTGGTACATACATATGTATCTACAGCCTTAATGGGTAAGCGACTTAGTTGATTTATTTTGTTTTGTGAAATAACAGAACCGATTATGTGTATGACTAACCGAAGAGATTTGAATTTAACTTTAATATTCCAGTATACATCTTCATATTTCGCCACTGAAATATTTCGAGTATCAAGATGTAAATGTTTGATTTAATCAAGGTTAAACTAATGACATATTTGCATTAATTTCAAATGAAAGAGGATACGTTAACTCACTAGGTAATCAAATATAATGAGAGCCTATAATTAACAATTATCTCCAAAGTTACTTTATTTGTTAAGTTAGTGCCTCATTCCCATAACATTTTCGAATGAACTGGACTCATTTGCATGCTTGAATTCTGAAATGAAGAACACGGATGCAGCCATAGGGCTAAGTGCTTGATGGCATTTCTTATATTTGGAATGGGTCGTGTTTTAGACCCAATGGTTGTTGTTGCTTGCTGTTGTTGTTGTAGCATATATAAAAGTGTAAATATTTATTGCATTAAATAACGAAAACAAATAGCGTTTTGACATTTTAATTGAATAAAATCGTTTTGTGGTCTTTTAAGGATTATTTCATGGCCAACGGTGGTGCGGAGCTGAAACGCTAACACACACAAGCACATGAGTACTTAAATATATGCACATATTTATATTTATATATATATATATACATATATATGTGTGTGTGTATATGTGTATATCTGTGCGAGTGTGTGTTTGTGTGCGCTTCGTCCATCTGTTGTCCAAATGCATCCATGGAATGAATTGAATTGCGTTTGTGTTTGTGTTTGCGCAGTAAGGTGAAAACATGCGCAGACACAAACCGGCTGGCCATTTGTTAAATTTTCGGCCAGACGGCTGAATAGACCACTAGTGGCAGAGTACGGGCTAGGACTAAAGAATATATATAGGTTAATATTGTGTATATGGCAGCTACAAGCTTGCATCACATTATGTATAAATGATCAGTGGTATATGCAAACATGTCGACAAGCAGACACCCTGTAACTGCTGCATAATACTTAATTAGCAATCATTTTATTTCATATGTTCAGAGTAACTTAAAATATATTTATTCCAAGATACACTTATGGACAACACATTTGAATAAATAATTATATTTTGGAAATCTGTTTAAGTTGGAAGATATAAGAAGATAATGTCGGATATGCTGACACCGTTTAGGTATATATTTACCTTAGTTATATACTAGATACCTGTATCTCATCAATTATATTATCATTGATATATATAGATATAGATAATGATGTGGAATATATTAACTATCTAAAATTTAGATGAAATGCAAAACTTATTGAAATAAATATATTCAGCTCTTATATACACTTCATATATACATATGTAAATAGAATATATATGCGTGAATTTCGAAATGTTGCTTACATAACTTGTGTATGTTTGAGATGCGTTTATCCATCTTATGCTGGTGGTCCTCTTACTACATTTACGCTTACGAATCCCTTTTATGCATATACTATACAGAATGCGCCGCATTCATATTTTAATGGTATACAGGGTATGGCGAGTGTGTGTTTACCTGAAAATGACAATGTAAATGTGAATCTGTACGTGAATGCATGCCTCGGCGCTCAAACTAAACACACTCGAGCAACGGCACAAGTTGAACGTTGACCACGCCCAATGTTTGCTTCAGTCCACACATAAAAGCACTGCAATTGTGGTGCTCTCTGTGTGTGGTGCACGGTGATGCGGTGCTCCTCTGTCTACTTTGTCTGTGCTGTGTCAGCTGATTTGCATTTAATTGCAGCGATTCTAAAATATTTACTTTTTTTTTACATAATTTTTTGTATTCTCTTTAAGGGGGGGGGGGGGGGGGGTGTAGCAGCATTCTTTTGTGCTTCGTATAAAAGTATAAACAGTCTATATAAATATATATATATATATATATATATACATGTATGTATATATAAATAAATGTATACATACACACACATATATATATATATATATATATGTACATATACGTTTGTCGCATATTTTAACGCTGCAATGCCATCCAGCGCTCGATGTTTATTGTTGTTATTGTTGTGGTTGTTGTTGCTGTCGCTTAAGCTGCTTTCAATTTATTGGTGTGTACAGTTTAAGCGATTTCGTTTTGTATTTTTTAGTGCTGCCAATTGCAGTTGCCACTTCCTCAGTTCATGCCTCTTGGCTTGTGACAACCCCTTTCTGCCTACCAACAAAAATAGCTACAAAAACCGGGCCATGGATAAAACTTGCCAATTATGCCATTGTATGCAATGAACTGAACTACTCAAACTGAAACAACAACAGCAACAAAAACAATATGCTGCAGTTGTTCCATGCCACGTGCGGTCACCTCTTTGCAAAGCTTCTCAACTCCCCACCTCTTTTCGTTGGGTGTCTAGCAATTTTAAAGCCGCTCTGCCATTCATCGTGCCTTCCGCAGCGCCGAGTGTGGCATTAAATTTGTGCCACCAGCCACAAAAGCAGTAACGACAGTGAATCTACAATCACACACACCCTCACCCACACACACACACACACACACACACACACACACAGCACACACACATGTCTACCAGCTGGACATTAAAAATATGGTCACAACGCGAACTCGAGTTGCAAAACATAGATAAAGAAAAATAGAAAGAGACAAAGAAAAAAGAGAAAGAGAGAGAGAGAGAGAGAGAAAGAGATAGAGAACAAGTGCATTCAAATACCCTGTTTTCATGGGATATTCAATACATCAAATTTGATTATGCGTTACAATGTGTGTTCTTTTGCGATTGATTACCTTTCATATTGATAGCTTATATATTATTAAATAAATTCAATATATTACAAGTGTTACTGGCAGATAAAAGAGTTCCGATTTTGCCATCATGCAAAGCTGTAATATCAACCGAATTGTTGGTCAATTAAAGTAGAGTTATTGCTTGAGAGGAAGTCATTTTGATCATGATTTATTCTGTGCGTCTTAATTCAGATGCCAGAAAAAATTCATAAAAAATCTCTATTCCATGTTTTAGTTTCGATAGCATATATCAACGCTAACTTATTACAGGTTAAAGCAGTTACAAATGTATAAGGTATCTTTCAGCAGTCGATCAGACTGCTATACTGTCTGAGCTATTGATGCTAATCAAAATAATGAGTAAACACACAACATTCTTGCTTGGTAATAATTAGATACAACCTTTTATATCAGGCATATATATGTACATACATATAAAAAGGTTAACTGAGCTATTAGTCAATTTTGGCTGCTCGGCTCTACGACAATTTAATTAATCGATTATGGGTAATCCACCCTGATGGGCGATAAACAGGTGGACAATTTTGTTCGAGTTTTTGTGAAAGTTTTGAATTGAAATGAATAAATTTCCCTGATTTTAGTGCGATATAACAGACGTATTTGCAAGCATATGCTAAATACTTTAGCTGGGCGAACGATTAGTGTTTAGTCGAGCACACTCTGCAGCAACTTTTAAGGTGGGCATCGCGTGCTGCGAGCTATTGTTGTTGCTCTGTCTGTGCTGCTGGCAGCTGATAGTCGCTGCGGTTCCATGCGCACTTAGCGGCACTTTCGACTAATTTTTAATGATGCGCATATTGTGCACAAAAGCAACAAGCAACTAACGTGAAAATGGGGAAAACAGGCTGCCAGCAACGCCTGTGGTCGATTATGTTCATATTGTTGTTGTTGGTGGTGCTGCTGCTGTTGCCATACAGGTGTGGACAATTGTAATTGCTCAGAGTGCTGACTGTCATGTAGATGCGACATAATACTAGATTTCTTACGCCCATCAATTAAATGGTAGGCGTGTTTGTGTGTGTTTGTGGTGTCGATTTGCTGACTGTTTTGTGCGTAGACTTTTATGGGCAAGTGTACGTGCTGCACCAGTCCAGTGAAATGTTGCAGCCAACGCCTGCAGCTAGTTACTGCAGATAGGGCTGAGGTCGCTACTATAGCGCCTTTTGCATATGGAAATACTTACATACATTTGACTTTTGCGCCGTCTGCTTTTTCAGCACGTTTGTGTGTGTAAGTGTGTGTGTGTGTGTATGTTTATGTGTTGTGTTTTCATCTGTTCTTGCATTTTGCTGTGGCTGCGGCTGACTCGCGATATTTATTATTGTTGCTGAAATTGCTGTGTGTGTCCTCAACGAACTCCTGCTTCTTATCCTACTGCTGCTGTTGCTGCTGCTGACGCATTTAAAGCTTTTGCGGCATATAAATAAAAAAAAAAAAAAAAAAAAACAAAGAAGAGGAACTAGCAGAGCGGAACAAGAAGCAGCGACAGCAGCAGTATACAAGTATAAAAGGAAACAAAAGTTGGGGCAATGACGCCGGCGACAATGGCAACAACAAATGTCCTGCCCCTGTGCTTTTTGGCTTTATAACCAGACTTGGCAGCGTCTGATGATGCTCCCAATGCTTGATTTATGGGTGGCCCATCCATTCTCCGCATTCTCCCTGGCCACGCCCACTGTCCAATGAGCTACTAAAAGAAAGAAACTTGTTGGTCTTGGCTTTTGAATTTATTATGTTTTTATTTGGCTTCCTTTTTTTTTTGTTGTTTTTTTTTTTGTTTTGTTTTATGATCTTTTAGTTGTCGTTATCGATAGTTATTTAGGGGCTGTATTATGTATTCAATTTTTGGTGGCTATGTATTGTTATCGTTATGCATAGTTATCATATTTGACATTGAGTATTATACCATATATGCATGTATGTATATATTATCTCTGCAATGCACACAATATTGTCGTAAAGAGGGGTCAATAGCTCTTGAGATATCGTCAATTGTATAAAATATATACATATTTGTATTGTTTTCTTTTTTGTTTCATTTGGATTCAATTGGAAAAGCTTAAAAAATATGATGAACACAATGCAGGAATATCAGATATGGAATATTTGTGAAAATGTGCTACTTTAATTAATTTGTAATGCGGAGAATATAAAATTTGATTATGCAGTAAATCATATTCACAAATTAATCAGTTCTGTATAGATAGTTGCAGCTTGGAATTTTCAAAGTACCCAAATTGAATCAATTGAAATCTAAAAGTGTATGACGAGTAAGATGATGATGAATGATAATAATGTGATTAATGTGACCTATTGACCGCCTCCTCAAACGATGCTTTGTATGACTAATGATGCTAGATTTCGTTTTCTTTTTATTGTTTCTGTTCTAATATGCGTTATGTGTTTGTAATTTGAATTAGACACACAATATTTAGGCTTAAATTAGTTATACATATATAGGTATTTCTCATATGGCATGGTATAAATTATGTATTTTACATGATGTAGTGGCAACAATTATTTAATAAGTAGCTTTACATTTACCAACGTTATAAATTTGAGTTTAATTTAGTTTTTAGACTGCGGTTAGTGTTGAAAGGGATGTTATTTTGGTTTTTTTTTGTTCGCTTTTCGTTTTTTCTTGCTTTTTTTTCGCTTTTTTTTTTTTTTTGGTTAGGTTTTTATAATGGGATATAAACATTCAACAGAACCCTTGGTTTTAGCCAGCTAGGTTGGTTTCAAGCATAATGATGAGTTTTTATTCGATTTTTAATTTGGTTGATATGTACAGTCTGCAGAGAGTTGGCTAGTTGGGGAGTCTGCTCTCATTGAATGCAAATTGCAAAAGATTCGCTCTATATCACATATTTATTTATAGGTATAATATGTAGTATTTTCGTTTCTTAATTTTGTATTTTTATTTGCATTAGTTATAGTGTCCTTTTCTATTTTATAAAATAAGTACAAATTTTGAGTTGCGAATTGCATTTTCCATTTGCCATTTTATTATTAGGTTAGATTTTGTATATGTTTCTCTGTTTTTATTAATTTTATGCCATGTTTGCTTATGTTTAGATTAGCTAACAGTGTAGATACAAGATACAAGATACAAGATACAATTTCACTGGCTTTAATTGACTAGACTTGTGTGTGTATTTAACTATCATTTATGTTTGTATGTGTTTCTCTGTGTGTGTGTGTATGTGTGTCAGTGTCTGAGTGTGTTTGTGTTTCTGCATTATTTGTGACTAGGGTAATTAAGATATTGTTATTTGTTGATTTTTCTTTTATTTGTTTTTAAATTGCTTTTTAATAATTGGCTAATACATTTATTCAGTTTCTGTTATTAATAGACTACGTACTAGGACAAAAAAATTTCCCAAAAAAAAACCCACATTCTATTTCGTACATATATAGGTACATACATATGCTTAAATACGATTTAAATTGTTTAACTGGTTGTTGCTTCACTTGTTTTTAGTTTTAGTTTTATGTTGTTGTTATTTACCAATTTATAATTTACACATTAGATTCAAATTCGATAGATACAATAATTTAGATTCATTCACATTGATTGCGTGCGCTTTGCTATAACCTCGAAAATGCCATGCAGCACACGCAGGCATACACACACACACACACACACACAAACACTCTGCAGTCCTGAAACCCCCTTGGCTCCATTCGATTTTAGTTGCCAGTCTTACCAGCTCGATGCAGGATTAGCCAGGAGCCTGGCATTTGCTGCATAAACATAAAATAAACATAGATAAAACAAACTCAGATATAAAACTGCAGTCTTTTTACATTTGACAAATTTGTGGTTATGCGATACCCTGTACAGGCACATAAGCATTAGGCATTTCACATTTCGCATTTCAACAAGAATGTGCTTCAAAGCTAGGACAATACTTTAAATCACTCTTGACTGGATAACGCTTCAGACTGGCAACAGTGAAAGTATATATCTAAAATGATTGAGTTTTGATATCAGTTGACAGTCAGACAGCAACATAACGCTTGCATTCAATTAAAAAATGAAATAGAAAATAAAATACGATCAGATGAAGATTTGATATAGATAAATTGGACATTTGTTAGAGATAAATTGTTATGAAATACAGCTAAATGGATAAGATGATATTAGGTATGCTAAAGTTGGAAATGACAGATTGGTTATGGTTCGGTTATGTCAAGTTATGTTGATCTGAAAAGGACGGAATTGTTATCCAGGTACTAAGCCTGAGGGTTGCATCTTGAGCATGATTTAAAAAAGGACAAACAGCAGAGCACAGTGATGAGATGGAAATAGGGAAAATGTATCTGCTTAAAGTTTGGATTGCAAGATTTTCAAAAAGTTCAATTATAGGATATCCACAAGTCGTATGACGTTTTTATTGTGTGCGTGTGTATGCGTGTGTGTGCGTGTGTGTGCTTTTGCGTGTGTTTGTATGTACAGAAGAGTCTGTTAACAACAATAAAATGCTTCGTTGTCATAGCTCAGAGTGTACGTCGTCAAGCAGATTGATGTGTCAGCAAGCAGGAGTAAGCGAGAGATGGGGTAAATGCCAGGAAGGAAGGCAGTCGAGACTAGAAAGGATATTCGAGTGCACTTGGATGCCTATGCGAGCACTCTTCGGCATCCCCACACACACACACACACATACACACACACATGCATATACAAATGTATCCAACTATATAAAGCTGTTTCCCTGCCATACCACAGCACCCACGTCACCCATTGGATACACGCCCCTCGCTGTGATTTATGTGCAAGTTGAACTTAATGCTGGGCTATGTTGTCGTATCCGTTGATTTCCTCACAGGCACCTAGCAGCTAGGAGCTATCAGCTTTACGCCGAATTCCTGTTTGGACTCAAACGCAATCTGTTCGAATTGTGCGCTAGTTGTTTGCTGATACCAAACACTGTCGATTTGTTTGCACTTAATTCTGATTCGATTTTACGAGAACGATCGGTAAAGGACTTTTTGAACTTGGACTTCAATTCGGACTTCGAGTGTATAAGTAACAAATGTCAGTGCAGACTAGAGCCCAGGACTTGAACATTGACTCGAACTTAACCTAAACATTAAAGTCTTGTTCCATTTCGCGCTCAGCGATTGAATTGGAATTGGGCTTCAAGTATTGCTAAGAACTTGGACTGTAATTACATCTCAGACTCTACTAAAATTACTTTGGCTATAACTTAAGCTCGAACTAATCCCCTTGAAGATTTGAGGCTGCCTTCAATTAAAATATCATAGATACCGATACGGGTTGTCAGACTTAAGCTCAAACTGCGTCCAAAGGCTTCTTGTGCTAAAATTTCGATTAAATGTCAAATCTGAGGAGCGGTAAATTCCATTACGCATTTCAACTAAGTACTCGTGGAATTTGAAATACAAGAGCACTCACACGATGATCAATGTCTTTACGATTAACTGTGACGCTATCTGACTGACTGACTAACTGACCGACTGGCAGTCTGTTAGACTGAGTGACGGCCGAGCACTTTAGCTGTTGTCGACTTCTTGGCCTCGTGTCGCCTCTAAGCTCATTTGCATGTGTCAAATCGGGTTTGGTGACATCATAAAACAACACAGGATATCACACACGCACAGACGGCTTGGCAAGTGTTGTGTGGCATTTGGGGCCGCAGGTCGGGTGCGTCGCAGCAGTTTGAAGCAATAACAGGGAGGCGCCCACAGTCTGCATGAAGTGATGCGTTGGCATAGGCGATTTTTCAATTAGTTGGCCTGGTTTGCTGTTGCTGGTAGCTACAAATTTGCTGGGCTTCGGCCAACCTGCCTTAGATAAGGAGAAAGAGAGAGAGAGAGAGAGAGAGAGAGAGAGAGAGAGAGAGAGGGGAGATAGAGAGGGAGAGAGTGGAAGCCTAGTTGGCAGCTGTTTTAGCTTTTAGCACAAATCCTATATAATTAAAATACTTAAAGGCTTTAAGCGAAGAACAACAAAGTTTTTCACTTTTCAATTGTTGCAAGCGGCGGCAGGAGGCCAAAGCCTAAAGGACGCACATGTGTAGAAATCTTTTATATGCTGCTGTGCATGTGGGGTGAGTGTGTGTTGCGGGTGTCGGGGAATACGCGCGTGTATGCTCTGCAACACTCACACACTCTAAGCTTACTTAAGCATTTTTGCGTGCTGGCAGCCTGTTCGCCCCACCTTCTGTCGACCTTCTGACATCTTCAAGTCCTCTCATCCTTATTTACCAACGTCCTGGCACCCTGTTGATGTCAGTTTCAATCGCTTTATACACTTTGCAGCGGGTATCATTCATTTTTCGCCAACTTTGTTTTGCCATATATTGCTGATTAGAGCGTTGACTCAAGTCGATATACATTCGGTATAAATATGGCATGAATTCTAATGACTTGATCGAGTCACTATATAATTTAAGTTAATAAAGGTAAGAAAAGATTATACACTTGACCTAATCAATCGCAAATGTAGTACTTTTTTTTTGAAGACCATACTCATAAATTGAGATGATATACAAAAGTGGACCCAACTCATCAATTATTTAATATCAGTCTACTTTGTACATATGTATATCAATTTGTCAGCTTTAAATAATGAAAGGATATTCAATATTTTTTACTACACAGCTATCGGTAATTGTCTTCAGTTAGGTTCTGGGTGTGGGCATGTCGCGTCTCTAAAATGCTCTCATGATTGAGCTTAATTGGGGGCGGGCTTGTGGCCCGCATATCTCTCGTACGCACCGTTGGCCACAGCTTGCTTGCGGCTGGTCGATTTGGCCACGTTAATTGACACAGGTAGCCCACATAGATTTTCATAATTTTTCGTTTTGAGATAAATACTCACACACACACACACACACACACGCAACACACATGTGCAATATAAGCACGCATGTGTGTGGGGTCAGCCTAGTCGCATATTTAATTACTTTTGTTGTTGGCATTTGGCCCGCTGTTGGCGCAGCTGCTATTGGGGTGCTGAAGCTCCTTTGACCTCGATTCAACGATTTTGCTTTGTCATTTGGCCGTTTAATTATGTGCATGGAAATTTATGTGCGACTGCTTGACTTTAAATGAAGTGTAAGGATCCAAGTGCCCTAGCCGAGGCCCAATGCGAAAGTCCAAAGTGCGCAGCAAGAACTGAACCCATTCGAATGCCAAAATCCAATCCTTTGCCGCCAGCTGTTTGGTACCGCCCCCAGCCCTTACTGTTATTTATGGGCGGCGCGCCTGATAATCCAGTGAGCCCTGCCCAAAGGCTGGCAGCCTGATTAAATTTTGTATTAGCTCAATAAATTTGCAACGCCAAACGGCATAACAAAATAGAAAAAAAAAACTCCAGCAGAGGGGTTGGACAAAAAAAATAAAATAAAAAAAATAAATGCGCAGTGAAACGCAAATGGACAAGGACTAACCCAGGTTTCTGCCCCTTCCCCCTCCAATCGCTGCCCAGTGTCATATTTCAGGCACAGATTCTTACCACTGGCCCAACTCCCCCCTCCCCGCTTCACAGCTAGCTTAGTTGACTCGCTCTGTGTGGCCTGGCTAATTGATGGTGCTGGTAATTTGCCTGACCTGCCCAGCCATGATGAGCTAAGCAATGAGAACTGAGAACTGAGAACTGAGCGCTCAGCGCTGAGACTCTCAACTTCAGTTACTTATCTACCTTTTTTTTTGTTTGTCACTTTCAACAATTGGCCAAACTGCTAAACATTTTAGAAGTTCAATACTTGCGCGTAGTTCTCACTTCCCCACCCTTCTATTTCCTTCCACGTTTTCGAACCATTGCCTTTTTGCCCTTACTCTTACTTGACCTTTTCAATTTCGCAGCGTTGCGATTTTTGCTTACGATTTCAATTGAGTTTCACTTTTTCCACAGATTTTATTTATAGCTATTCACATTCGAAGTGCCCATAATATCCTGTAATCTTTGTAGAACTCCTAATGCGGCATTCTCAATCGAAGTCTCTACGATAATAGACTATTTAATTAATTAATATAACAATTTGTTATCAATATTAAATTTAGCTTCTTAAATGTTCAAAGGGTTTCTCTAAGTCGTGATTTGAGTTTTCGTTTTCAGGTTGTCAAAATTTCTATGCGAACGTTATAATTGAATTACTTAAAGTACAGTCCAGCAATCCTCAAAAACAATCAATTGATTACAAATTTTTTTTATTAAATGTCATTCTAGGGCATCTTGTAGTCTGCTACAACTAAGCCATAGATCTACTAACTGTCTTTGTTGCTTAGTTGCAGGGTAACTACTTTGGCGAGCACAAAATCTGAAATATATCTAAATTGTTGGTTTTTTTTGTTGGTTGTGTTGCGACTTTTGGCCAAATTTATCACCCCTATAAAAGAGCTGGCGAGCTGATGGACAGACAGTCACGAAAGTGTCGCCCGTGGGGAGGGTATCAAGTTTTAATTTGGACTTGACTGGTTGGACAAGGGTGTGATGTGGATGCGTAACGATAGGGATGGGAGGGAGGTGCAAATGGGGGACAGTTGAAGAGTGGTTGGCGTTAATTACGCGACTTTTGCTGCGGTCGACCATTTGCTGATTGCACGACGCAGTCCCACCATTTACCCCAACACCAACCTCCACCATCTCCCCACGTCAGCAGCGACGTCAGCAGCGGCACGCACGACTTGCGACCAGTCCAGTGTGACCAGGCATCGTGGCGCCTCCATGTACTGTTAGTCACGCCAATTTTATTGCATTGCTGACATGGACTTCGACTAGAAGGGGTCGAGTGAGGGAGGGAGGTAGATGGGGGGGGGGGGGGGCGGTAGGAAGAGTGTATGTATAGGATGTGTAGGAGGTGGATTCGCCTATCAGTCCCAACAATGGCGAACAACAGTTTTCGCATTTCGAGCGGAACAATTAAGTTAACGATCTGCGGACATGCGGCGGCAAGTGACAGAAATCGTGTGCCAAAGAGCTCCAGCCACGTGCGGGAGAAACGTGGCAACGTGTTTTTGCCAACGGCGCAATGCAAAACGCAAAATGCAGTAACTGTTAAAGCTTTAAGCCGAGCTCTGGGTCAAGCTGTCTTCAATTAGCCAAACATCATTGGAAAACTGATTAAACGAATTGGCCAAGTGTGTGTGCACAGCAAGTGGGAAGGTCTCAAATGCAAAACTGTAAATCCAGCAGCTAAACAACAGCCAACAATGCAAGAAATATTATCTGCAGTGTGCCACTGACTAAATACTCTTATTGCTCTTATTGCAACGGAAACTAAACTTTGGCCAAAATTGTTTGCAGCTGAGTGTTCCATTGGCCTTATTATTATGTAACCAGATGTGGATAAAATGTTGCAGCATGCGAAGTTTCCACAGACCTAACTATAACGATAATGCCTTGAGGATACATGACTTATTGGGGATATATTCTTCTAAGAGTTACACATTTCAGTACAAAATTCAAATACTCTTCCGAAAAGGCATTAAATAACAGGCACCCACTCTGCCTGTAAAATTACAAGACGTGGACTTGAAAGTAAACAAAGTTTTAATTTCCTTCAATGATTTCTCTGCGCATTTGTTTTCAGGGGGGAACCCCTTTTACTAAATACAAAAAAAAAAAAAAGAAAAGGGAACACAGAACCACTCAGTCGAGTATATATATATATATATATATATGTGTGTGTGTGTGTGTGTGTGTGTGTGTGTGTTTATGTGGCGCAATGCTTAGCATCATAATCAAGTTAGATAAATCTAAGTCCTTTGCGATAAGCGACTAAAGAATAGACCCGCCTTTCGTTTGCCTTTCGTTTGGATTTTGCCTCAGTCACAGCCTAGCACACAACTCGTTTTGCCAGCAAAAAGTTTTGGCTGTGTGCGTGTGTGCATGTGCCTTTGTGTGTGGTTCTGAATGTGCCCAGGATTTGGTGGTGAGGGAGTGGGTGCGGCGAGGCGTCGGCAGGGACAACTTGGACCGACGAATTAGAGAGCGCCCCCTTAATACCGAAACGAGTGAATAGAATTTGTAATTTCCGTTCTCGTTTTGTATGCTAACCCATAGCAACAACAACAACAACAACAACAAAATCGCCCCTCTCCCTGCACGCCTCTGTCTGCAGTCGAGCCTGCCGCACTTTAAGTGCGCTACAAGCACAATAAAACTGTTGAAGCTGCGGTGCATCAGGATCAGCACGAGCAGCAGCAGATGCCTTTAAGGCAGAAGCTGGACTGCAGTTCAATTGGTTAAAGAAGCCGTTGCGATGGAGCCAAAAGCCAAACAGTCAAACGGCCAGATGGGTACCAAAACACATTTAAAATTTGGGTTTGTATTTGGCTAACGGTTCGGAATATGATGATGAATGCTATTGAATCTTTTTTTTTGCTGCTGCTGTTGCTGCTTTTACTGAAGCAGTTTAGCTGTTGCAGTTACTGTTGCTATTGCTGTCTGAATGCATTTAAAGATGAGAGAAAACCATTGAAACCATTTTCCATTTGCATTTCAAGTGAAACGTAAAAATTGATGACGCTGTGAATGACGATTTGAATGGGTCGGCGGGCATGGAGATTGGGCATGCGCTTCCACTTGCCTGAAGGTGTGCTATATGTGCATGTGATTTCAGACACAGAATGGGAGGAGAGAGAGAGAGAGAGAGAGATATATATATGTATAGAGAGGGAGAAATTCAAAGAGATAACATGAGAGCCTAAGACATGCGGTGCCACCAATGAAACTGGCTGGGAAACAAATAGTGTGTTTAGAACCTGGGGAATGTCACACTCCGCAACTTGATGGAAAATCCAACAAATGTTTTTTGTTTATTAATTTCTGAAGATGATAATAATGATGGCTATTCGCCTGCCTCAATAAAGTCTTCTCTTTTGTTTGGTGGCTTAGGATTACATGGAGCCTCTCTATTGAAACTTTATGCTTTCAAAACATATTCTACAGTTAATTAAAATGCCAACACTAATGTACTAAGGATGACACTAAGATGTGTACCAGCTACGTTTCAAATATGTGAGAAAATAAAAATAAAACATATATTTTTTTGTCTTGCAATTTATTGCAATCTGTTGATAAATTGAGAATTTGGAAAAGGTTTCTAAGGAACTTAAGTGCCGTACAGTCTTCTAGTCTAAGATCATACCCGAAATGATATCAGTTCGGTCTCTAATGCAGTGCAGTTGAGTCTTTTGGGTTTCCAAGACGACCAGTGGTAAAAGGTGGGTCAGGGGACATGGGATCATTGGGGGTCTTAGGCTGCTGCTTCACATGCATACATACGAATTGACTTACTCATTAAGCGGGAATAGATTTAAGTACAAATGGGGGGTATCGCTCTCATTTTTGTTGCCGCACTTGCTTGTGGACATTTGGCAGCTTAGTTGGGTCGCCGGCGTTTCCGGCGTCGACGCCAGGCGACTGTGTGACTGTGTCCAAACAGCTGGGCCAGGCGGGCGGCGATTAGGCGGGCATAGCGCCACTCCACACAGCTGGCGACAGCGATTAGGAGCATGGCATTTAAGCCCAGCGCCAGAGATGCAGCCGATGAGCCGAGATTACCCTTGGTTAGCTGATCGGCACAGCGTCCGATCGCATCGATGTCCAGTTCGCTCATCACACGACCGTTAACCTCCAACGGCGAGATGCAATAGTTCTTCTGCAGGAACTCGCTCAGATTGTGGGCACCCTCGGCGAGGGGGCCATCGAGCAGGGTGTGTATGTGACAGCCGCAAGGGAAGTGATTGTTTAGCAGCTGCAAATGATCAACACCATCGACAATAATTGCATTCGGATCGGGCGTCTCCAGCACATGATTGCCATGGAACTTTAAGTGCTTGATGGCCGCCGTGTTGGTAAAGTTGAGCTCCTCAATCGAGTCGATCTTGTTGTTCAGTATCTGTAGCGTCTCCACCTGCGTGAGACCCGTAAAGGCATCCGCACAGATGACGCCCAGATCGGATTCCTGCAGCGTTAGCAGCAGCACATTGGACAGACCACGAAATGTGAAGGGCGATATCTCCTTGAGATCCATATAGGCCAGCTTGAGCAGTCCGACCGCATCCATGCCATAGAACGCGTCCTGCTCAATGCTTCGTATGCCCGCCGGCAATATCAAGTGACCCACATTTGTCAGGCTGGAAAAGGCCGAGCTCTCGATCCGTATCAGCGGATTGTTGGTCAACAGTATCAGCTTAATGTTTGACGTGCCCGCAAATGCATTGCCCTCGATGCGCTGAATTTGATTGTGGCTCAGCAATATCGTCGATAGATTCTGCAGGCCGGCAAACGCAAACTGTGCCACCATTTGCAGCGGGGTATACTGTATGGAGAGCTCCCGGAGGCGGGGCAGGCCACGAAACGCAAACTGCTTGATGCGCGTTATGTTATTGCCATCCAGCGAAAGTTTCTTCAGCGCACGCAAACCCGTAAAAGAGTCCGGTTTGATGATCGGAAAATGGTTTTTCGTCAGTGCGAGATTTTCCACCGTTGCGGGCAACTGACGCAGCGGTATCTGCTCGAGTCCGCCCGTGTTACACAGCACCTACAATGGGCAGTCACATACAGAAAGAGAGAGAAATAGATAGATAGAGAGAGAGAGAGAGAGAGTGAGAAAGGCTGGGAGAAAAGTAAGAGATAGAGAGTGGAAAGTCTTAGTCAGATAGGGGGCAATTGCAGCGCGTGGCTCGAAAATTGAATTTGTGGCTTTATTGCTGCAAATAAAATTAAATCGAATTTTTTTTTTTCTTTCTGTTACTTCTTTGCTGCTTTTTTTTTGTTTTTGCTTCTGTTTTGTCGCCGCGTTCGTTCGCTGCTCGTGTCATTGTTCTTTTTTTTCGGGGTTTCGGTTTTAATCAAGCTCCCGCCCCACACCGCGCTACCATTTGCGTTGCCTTCTTCTCGTCTCTGCTTTGTGCTTTAATTTTTTATAACTATTATGTGCTGATGCGTGCGTCAGTGGAGAGACCACCCCCACTGCCCATACCCAATTTCCCTAGCCAAAGCATCGCAACAATGTTGCTGTCCTTCGGCTCGGGCATCTGTCTATCTGCCGTCGCATCGCTTTGTGTCGCTTGTCGCTGTCACGTTGATGTCATCGTTGTCTATCCTGATATGCCCACAACCCGTAGTCCACGGGCACCCGTCTCAACACTGGCGCTTCTTTAAGGGTCTATCACTACGTTCCCCTCTATCCGGGACTTAGTCTAGCCCCATATCTCCATCGTCTACGCTTTTAGTCCAAGCTGCGTAGACATTTACACAATTTTCATACGGTTCACCTTTTAAATGAACCAATTAAAAGTTTCATTTCTTTCCGCTTTTTCTTTGGCTCCAACCTCTGAGACTTCTGCTTCTTCCCTTTCAACTTCTTATTATTCTCTTATTTAACAGTTGTTTATGTGCATGTTTTCCTGCTTTATGGCTCAACGTTTCGTTGCAATGCGTTTCGCAGCGTTTCATTCTGAATTGTGCCGTTCCATTTTGTATTGTTATAACTTGTACCCATTAAATCTGAATCTGAAAAATGTATCAGAGTTTTAAGCGTACACCATAGGGATACTCCTAGTATGGCACTCTCAAACACTTTTACTTGGCTTTCGTTTATTGTCTTGCTGGCTTTGTTCGATTTAATGAAATTTCGTTTCGCAACGAAAAATTCAGCGACACATTTTTCCGCTTTCCACGCATTTCGAGCACTTTAACTTTAATTGGCCAGAAACAAACAAAACAAAAACAAAAAAACATGCTACACCTGGTTTTAATCAGTCTTAAATACCGCAAAGACTGCTTGTCTTTGGGAGCGTTTGCAGCTTTTTGTAATGAGTTGGAATGCCGCAATTTTTCGAGATGCTCCATTTTGTTGTGCGTGGGTATTTGTGTGAATTTTTCGGGTTGTTGTTTTGTCGAGTGCTGAGTAAATCATTTCATTGTTCATAATCTGGAATAATGAAATCACTTAAGTTCTCAATTTGGTAAAAATGACGATGCCAGCAGCGCTGAGCGCTCTCGGCCCCATTGGTAATAAGGATGCGCATTAAGCGAGGCGAGGCCTACTGTCATCCTCCCACAGTCCCCCCCCCAAACCCAAACCCAAACCCAACACCCCAACCCTCCCCTCCCACCTCCCTTTCCTTCTGCTGTGTTTCCAGCTGGCCGCAAAATTCTCGTGGGAGACAATTGAATACGAAGCAAACACACACAAAAAGAAAAGACAGACGGAAATGTAACAAGTGGTATGCGAGCTCCGTGCTCCTCCCATGACGAGTGTTCCATCTCCCTTCAATTGTTTTTTTTTCTTTTGCAGTCTGCATTTTGAAACAAAGGGAAATGACCATTTTACCCAGCATTTTGGATTTAATATTTTGTGCTCTGTTCATCACGGGGCTCCGATAGCAGCTGACCAGGCCAGGATCCCCCAGACGACCTGCTGCTCCTCAGCATTTCTTTTCTTTTTCGCCCCTGACGACGATAATGATGATGATGATGTTCTTGTTGCACACAGCTAACAACTATAAAACTACAAGTGGAATGGCAACAAATACAACAACAAAATACAACAGCAGCAAATCAGTTGTCTAGAGCAAGAGAAAATGAGAAATGGGCAGATAGAAAGAGATAGAGAGATAGAGGGAGAGAGAGAGAGAGAGAGAGACATAGAGAGATAGATAGAGAGAGAGAGAGAGAGAGAGAGAGAGAGAGAGGGGGGGAGAGAGGGAGACATTGTTAAGCTTACTTGAGTCTGGGACAAGCAGATGCACTCGGCTGGGCATGATTTGGATGTTTCGGTTTGTTGCGAGTTCCACAGGCAGACAACAGTGAGCGCAATTATGGGCAGCAGCCAGGAATTGCACATTTCACGTTGTTGCTGACACGACAGTTTGGCGGCGTAATTGAGCTCGATTCTCTATCTCAGTTCTACACTCTCCACACACAACACGCTCTACACGCTCCACACTCCACACTCTCCAGACTGCTGCTGCACACGCTGGCTGGCCGACGGTCAGACAGCAGAGACTGCCACACTCTGCGCTACTCCCCAGCTGCCAGTTGGCCTCTTGCCTTCGGCTCGTTGCGTTTTGCTGTTGCCGCTGCTGATGCTCCTGATGCTGCTTGCTTACTTACTTATTTATGTTTTTTATATTGCGTTATTTCATTTGAACTTTCTTTTTATATATTCTTAAGCTTAATCATATTTATTTATGCCTCTGCTGCTGCTGCTGCTGCTGCTGCTGCTGCTGCTGCTGCTGTTGCTGTTGCTGATGAAAGGCGTAATGCTGCTCCAACTACTAATTTTGCCAGTGTTGCTGCTGCTGCTGCTGCTGAGTGCGGCAATCTGCAAAGAGAGAGATAAAAAGAGATAGATAGAGAGAGCGAGAGAGAGAGAGAGAGAGAGAGATAGTGAGTGAGCGAATCAGAACATAAGATAAACAAATGACAATTGAATGGGTCTCATTTTCAGTTCAGCCCATGTGCAGCTATGCGACATTTCAAACTCATAGCTACACTTATATATATATATATATATATACATACATATGTATGTATTTATACATATATACCTAAATACAGACATGTGTATCTAACTGTCCATCTCTGTCTATGGGTACATAACCTCAAAGCCTATACTTAAAATTTGCAACTGATATGCAAAATTTATATTGCACATTAGAAGCAGCAGCAGTTTGGTTAAAGGAGGGGGACACACAGAGAGACAGGCAGATCGACAGCTGGTGGTAGTTGGTAGTTGGACCTACTGGCACTTGAATGCGGCTCAAAGTCTCTGGCTCAAGCACAGTGCATACCTCTTTCCCCTCCCCCTCCCCCTCCCCCGAACCATTCACTAAAAAGCCAAAGGCCGCATTCACGCTGACTTCTGGACACTAGCTGCTGGCTGGTTCCGGTCGGTCTGTCAGCTGCTGTTGGCTTGTCTAACAGCTGAAGCTGCTTGTTAATCTTCAATAATAAATAAGTAATGCAAGGTGGACGTCAAGCTGCATCTGCCAGCAAAAGCAACAGCAACAAAAACAAGAAGCACAACAACGGCAACTGGGAACAAAGCCAATGCAATATAATAACTAAAATTGCTCTAAAGAGAATTTGCAATGAGCGCTTTGCTGTTTGTGTCGCTACTGTTGCTGATGCTGATGCTGCTTCTGCTCCTGCTTCTGCTGCTGGTGGTCTCATAACGAAGGGGTACAAGTGCAAGGGGTGTGATGGTGGTGGTGGTGTAGCCAGTTTGAAATGTTTTAATGCACAAATCAAATATGCAAGCAGCCAAAATGACAACCAGGCAAACGGTCGGGGCAAACATGCAAACACCACCTGATGTCCAGCAGAGCTGAGTATGACTGGCTTTTAATTGAACATTGAGCAACGGACTAAGCTAAATGCCCGACACAATGCAGCTGCTGCAGATGCGAATGAGGGAGAGAGAGAAAGAGAGAGGCGAGTGCGGATGCGGGGATATCACAAAATGTTTTCGGGTCACCAGGCACAATAAATATGTACAGGCATAAATGCATAGCATTATAATTGGAAGCAACAAATACAAGCTAAGCACCTACAAAAGCGAGAGGGAGAGAGAGGGAGAGAGAGAGAGAGCATGTATAAAAAGGTATAAGTATTTAAGACAGCCGATCTGTAGGGGAAGGCAGAAGGTAAGTTGCTGTATGGAGTGTAGAGTTCTAATATGTTGTCATTTCAAAGTTTAAGCGGAAAGTGTAGAGTAGAGTTTAGACTGAAGATCTGCTGCAGCTTTAAATACACACAGAGATACATATATAAAGAGAGAAAGAGAGAGAGAGAGACATACATGCCTCCATTTTTGTGTCGTATATTGTGTGTGTGCTGGTGGCCATATTTTCGATTGTGGAATGCCGATCAGCTGCAATTTTAAGCAGAGAAAAAGGAGCTTTAAAAGATGTGCGTGTGTGTGTGTGTGTGTGTGTGCTGACGGCTATCTTTGTCACACAGCGTGACATTTTGGCAGCGCTGGGAAAACGTTCACATCTCCGATGTATGCTGCTAGCAGAGGAAATTCCGGACAGGGGCAGGAGGTTGTGGACTGAAGCTATAAGAACACAGGAAATCAGTGTGCTGAGGACGCGAGGCAAGACAAGGAAAAGCACGCGAAGCTCGAAGCTCGACGTTTGTCGTACCTCACACAATCGCATTACGTCGTGATCTAAAGGGATAAAAGCAAAATAACAAATGCCGGCACAAGCTCAAATAATGCACAGACAATTGTGTAAGCAGCAGCAGCAGCAGCAGGAGCTGGAGCTGGAGCTGGAGCTGTAGCTGTAGCAGCCAAATACTAAGAAAAGTTAAGAGGAAAAACAAGAAAAACAGTGTCAGCGTTGGCAAAAAGGAATCACAAATGGAAAGAAAAGCAGGCACCAGGAAACAGCTTAGTGCAACAGCAGCAGCAACAGCAGCAGCAGCATCAACAACTGAGTTTTTGTTGCTTATTGCAGTCGTTGGGTCAGTGGCAAGTGTGAAGACTGAAGTTGCTAGAGGGAGAAAGGACAGAAAGAATAACGTGCGGCTACTTGTGCAGCTAATCAATCAATTGTATTCACCATTTTATTGAATTAACGCAGCTGTAGCGAAGCTATCTAACAGCAGCAACAGCAGCAACAGCAGCAACAGCAGCAACTGCAGCAGCTTACGTTGTAGACAGAGATATAAATAACAGCGCCGCATTCCATGTTGCAATGCAATATAGATTGTTGTCTGGCTGTTGCTTGTGCTGTTGCTGTGGCCTTAGCCGACATTTGAGCCAATTAGTGTAGGGATTCAACAGCAGTGTAGATAGCTATCGATCTAAAAAATAATGATTCCATTAATGTGCTGTCGCAATACCGATAAATATACATGTCTCCCATTCTTGTAATCCAATATAACCAAACAAAGCGTAATAAAACACAGAAATATCTGAAACTAATATATATTAACTGCCAATGGAAATGCTCTCAATACACTTTATCAAGTCAATTTAAAAATATAATTTTATATAGAAATAGGTCGATAAACATGAAGTTTAGATTAACTTATCATTTAACTTGTTACGCGAGCTGTTGGATAAGCAACCAAAGAAATGGTTTCTATAAGAAATGTGAGCTAATAAGTTATCGTCCATTTCACAAGCAAAATAAATATCGTTAAATAGATAAGCACAGAAGCCAACAAATAGAATTATTTTTGCCACGCAGCACACAAGACCGATGCCAGAACCGACAACCCTCGGAACCCAGAGCCACAACGCTAACCAAAACGACAAACGACCCGCGACGGACAAAGGATACTGAATACAGTAGACACTGGACGCAGGACGATTGGACGTTTATGTCGTTTGTCGGTGGTCGCCGGGGCCACATTCAATTGCTGCCAACTTGTGACTGGCGACATACACACACTGATACACACTAACACACACACACACACATACACATCTAGTATTTTTGTCTATCAGCCGGTGAACTCCACCTGACAAGAAACTGGCTGAGCCGAGTGTTTGACTATGCTCCGTTGCAACCCATGGAGATAATTTAGAAAACCACACAAAGTACACATGGCAACGTTCACACATGCAGACAGTGGCACATCAGATGGTCGCAGTTGCAGCTTCGTGGCCTGCAGCAGCCCATCACTCAATCAGCTCGAGCCGAAGGGGAGAAGTGGTTCAGCAGTTAGGGATGCGCTGCTGCTGCTGCTGTTGCTGCTGCTGCTGCTGCTGTTGCTGCTGCTGCCGCCGCTTGAAATTAGAGAGCATTAGTAAGTAAGTTTTGTGGTTGCAATTGAAAAACGGGTCTGTCGGCCCCTACTTGAGCTCTTTAAGCGGGCAAAGGCAGCAGCAGCAGCAGCAGCAGCGCATCCCCAACTGCTGAACCACTTCTCCAGCAGCAGCAGCAGTAGCAATATGGCCGACACTTCATTAACGTGGCCCTTGGCCATTGGCCCTTGGCTCTTGGCCATTTTAATGATCAGCAGCTGCAGCGGCACTTGATCACAGCTGGTGTTGGGCAGCTACCAACATTGCATTTAATTGCTCTATATGACCGGCTGGCTGGCTGAATGGTGGATGGGGGATGGGTGAGAGAGAGAGAGCGGCTAAGGGTGATGGTGAGGGTGTAAGTTCACAACAATTTGGATGCTTGCCAGGCTAACAAGTGCAGGCGTGTGTATGTGTCTGTTAGTTTGTGTTTTGGTTTTTGCACGCTTATCTTTTCACTTAAATGCCTGTGCAAATGCCGCTAATCAAATTACGAAAACCTTGCAAACAACAATAACAACCTAACAACTCCTATGAGCAATGATGATGTGCATTGGGATAAGGGGTTCCACCAGGTCAGTCGCCCATGCGATGAGTTGATAACCAACACAATTTTAAACCTTCTAATATGTCTTGCATATTACATTAACTGGTATTAGAAAAGATCCGGCCAACTCCTCTTCTCCTTTCATAGCTCACAGCCTCTGCCGATCGGAACATTGCTCTCAGGCAGGCTTCCTTTCTTCCTGTTTGTGCTATTCAAGGATGGCGGATCGCTAACTCTACAATCTGCTCTCTACACAGCCTACGATGGCTATTCAAATCACGTGTTTATAACAGACACACTCTACTGGATGACTGGTGGAAACATGGCTGTTCTCTCTTCCTCTCTCTCTCTGCTCTCTCTGTCTCTCTCTCTCTCTCTCTGTCTCTATCTCTATGGCTTGCTTACGTACCATGTGCCTGTGCAATTGGCAGCAGTCAAACTATGATGGACTTGCCAACAGCATAAATTAACAGCAAACTACAAAAACTATAAGCAATGATGATGTGCATTCCGATAAGAGCTGAGGTCGGAGGAATTTACCTGCCCAGTCAGGTATGCGATGCGCTGATAATCGAAAAAGAGGAAAACCAGTAAACAAATTTGAAGCAAGACTTCAATTAACTGGATAGGGAGCGAGACAGAGAGAGAGAGAGAGAGAGAGAAAGAGAGAGAGAGAGAGAGATAGAGAGAGAGCTGTGTGTGGCAACCGTAAATATATGCTTTGAGAGTCTCGTGAGATTCGTTTGGGCTTCTGCTCGTTACATTTGTATCGTGGCAAAAGTTTGACTTCGTCTGCTTTCTATCAAAGTTAATATGACGCGTAACTTGGGGCAAAGTCCAAATCTTTATGTAGACGCCAAGGGGGAAGGTGTGAAAGACGGCAGCAGCAGCAGCCTGTTGACACCCTCATAAAACCAAATACAAAAAGCATGTGTTAAACTTTGGCCTACAGATTTACACTTGGCCCAGACAGCAAGCACTGGGGCAACTACATGGCTTAGACGCTGTCTATCCGTCTCCGAATGCCGCTCCTTCCCCTCCTCTTCAGTACATTCCCTGTCCATTCTATAGTCTATCCGTCTGTTCGTCATACTGTCTGGCCTCGGCTTGCCAAATTTGTGGCTGTCAACGTCATCGTAACGCCAGCTTTTGAACACCATTTCCCAGCACCACCTTCAGCTTTAGCTTTAGCTCCAATTCCACCTTCAGCTCCATACCCATCACCATCAGCATCGACAACGACAACGACAACGAGAAGGACATCATCCTTGTTATTGTACTCGTTTCTGCTTGTCGTCGTGTCCTCATCATCAGCAATTCCCAAGTGCGTGCAGGCGCCTTTAAGCTGCCTTTGTCTATCATTGTCTCACATCACCTACACTACACGCCAAACGGCTAACTTTAATAATATTCCACAAATGTCTGGGAGTACATTTGATAATTATGTAGAAACACTAACTGATAATCACTTCAATTTAGCATACGAGCACAGATTAGGCAAGCGAGACTATTTTATACTTCATTATCGAGACATTTATATACAAGAATGTGCAGATTTTATTAACAGTAATCGTACAATTAACTAAAAATCGAACGATTGAACTTTTTGCATTAGTTGAATATATTTATTTTAGGATTTCGCGCAGTGTTTGTGATGGGGTTATATGTAGCTTAATAGAAGCTGCTGCGTGTCGCATATCAAGAATAAGCAAAAGAAGTGTTAAAGTTAGAGTGAGACACACACAGGGAGAGAGAGAGAGAGAGAGAGGGAGAATGAGGGAGTTTAGTGAGAGAGGGGCTTGAGCGTGAGTTAAAACTGTGTGAAGAGGGTAAAACGACACATAAGGCATGAGATTTCCTGGCATAGCTTTGCATATGAAAGTAAACGAATGACGACGCTATTGCGTGTGAGGACCCAAACAGAGAGAGAGAGAGAGAGAGAGAGAGAGAAAGGGCATTTATAAATGTGTGTGTGTGCGTGTGTGTATGCATGTGGTTTTTGCTGGGCATCGGTTATTGTGTTTATGGGTTTTTATGCACGTCCCAAATCTGTCCAGCCTGAATTATGGGCCAAAGTGCAAAGGGCATTATGTTATTTGTGTGTGCTTATTTGGCGATTTCTGTCGGCAATATAAAACGGTATGCACATAATTCAATCATTTTGTGCGGCCGATTACCAATAATCAATCATTCAAGCATGTCATTAATTAATTCAGGCATTTAGCCAAACTGAAGCACTCACGAAGGCGTTCACATGCGCAGCCCAAACAAAATATCCAAAATCAGAAACCCAACGAAGCCAACCGCACAGATACAAATAAGAGATAAACCCAAAAACACTTTCATAAACACACACACCCACTCACACCCACCCACACACACACAGCCCGATGGATGAGTGGGGGAGGCTAGGGAGGGAGGGGGCGGTGTTGTGTGGGGACTTATAGCCCTGTTCCTTGGTAGGAAATTTATTTGTCTGCCATCATGTCGACGCCGCGTTTTCGGGTCGACTGGGGGTCGTGTGTATTTGTAATTAACTGTTATTTAATACGATTTGCCTTGATTTTGTGGCAGTGCCAACAAGCCAAACACACACCAGAGGGGTGGCAGTGGAGGGTGTTTTCTTCGAGGAGGGTGCTGCAGTTGTATAGACAAGTGGCCGACTGGCTCAGAGATTCTTAATTCTGCGGTTAGACCTAAAAACACACACACGCTCACAAAAGCCAATCGACTCCTAAGCGCTGTGTGTTGTTGTTGTTCTTCGAACTTTTGTAGACAAGCAACAAAAACGCTGCGATTTAATTTGCCAAAGTTTTCGACGTCTTCGCTATTTTTATAGCTCGTACCTTGGATACCCTACAACCACAGAAGCTGCTGAATTGGATAATTGGACATGCTGCACAGTTTTGTAACAAGCAGCAGAAAGCAAGCCAGCTTACTTATTGATCATTATTAATGGTCAACAAGCAACAACGGTTTGGAGCCATTCAATTTGAAATGTTAATTTGATTTCATTTCATCTACAGCCTGTTGCTTAATTTTATTTACTTCATATATTATGAATATTTTTGTTTCAAAATATCTTCAATAAAGTCAAATGCTTCTACAAAGTGCAAATGTAACATACAAAAAGCGATCATTCGAATAAAATTTGTACTTGCACAAATACTTTATTTTAAATTGAAATTTGAAGGAGTTTTCAAAAAGACAATATTTAAAACTGCGGAATATTGAAGGAAATAAATGTTTTCATATGAAAGCCTTCTTTTCAAGGCCTCCAATGTATCATCCCTGACGATTCTTATGTTTGGACCGCACCAATTAAGGAAAGTCTAAAATATTCGAGTGATATAGCTGTGTGCTACTTTTGAACTTGATTAAAGGATATCTTCTCATCGAGCACACACATTTCTATCATTGGCACATTTCTTATTTATTCGCTGAGTTTTTGTTGTTGTTGCTTTGTCTGATTTTGATAAATGTTATTGGGAGCTTGTTTGCTTCTCAATTATGATACCTCTTACTATCAGTCCAGTCACTCACTTGGTGATTTGTCACTGATAAGTAGACAGCAACAACAAGAACGGACAACAGGTGAGGGACTTAGGACAAGGACAAGAGCGCGCTAAACATCTGATAAGCTGATTTGAGATAAGCCTAATAACACCTCGATGACATCCTTACCTAAAGCTGTGCTTCCGGCAGCGAAGAGTTCATTTGCTCCTGCAAATTGTTTGCCAATAAGATGGCATTTGTGGTACATTTAAAGTTTGTTGGTACCTGAACAACGAAAACAAATGAGGGATTGATTGCAGTTATTGGCTTTAAGTAGTTATTGCATATCGTTTATTTCTGAATTGTAGAATATTGTTTAAGCAATGATTTTAAGCGATGCGCTTGCTTGTTAAAATAGGTGTGAAGCAATGAACTATATAAATACAAATGTAATAATATAAACTTCGCTCAAATATGTTTTGAATGCGACTCGAGTGCCAACTGATATTAATTTCAATTTGCAACCCAAAACCCAACTTGCAACTTTCAAATTCCAAAAACCAATTTCAATCCGTTTCAGGGCGACACGTGCCGTGCTTGGTGGGTGGACAGGAAACGCCTGGAGTGGGTTGAGTGTTGAGAGCGATGACGTTGGCAATATACAAAGGAAATGATGAGGTTGTAGAGCAAGCAGATGAAGATGAAGAGGCCACAATAACAACTACAACAACAATCAGAACAACAAGGCTATAAAAACATGTGTAACTAGACGGCTTACAAGGATCACGCACTCAGTGACACTTAATGCCCCCAACGATGAGGACGACGACGACGGTGCTGATGATACAAGCAGAATGAGAGCAAATGTCGCACACAAGAGCACAACACTAGTAAAACACGCACACACAGAGCCAGAAAGACAGAGACACGGACAGCGATACGGACAGAGGCACGGATAGAGACAGAGATAGAAAGACAGACGGACAGACAGACAGACAGACAGACAAACGCAATTAGCTTTTAGCCATCATAACATTATGAACGGCAACTGACAGATGACAGTGACTGCGACTTCGACTGCGACTGCGACTGCTAACTGCTAATGATGAAGAGGAGGACAAGGACACGACTCTGAAGAGGATGGGTGGTGGAGCAGCGAGCGGAAATTTGCAATGGAGACGAGGATAGAGACTGCCAGTATGTAGCTAAAGCCAACGGAGCGCGGCAGCGCTGCCTCAAACTAAGCCTGCGGGAAGAGTGAAGTGGAGTGCAGAGTGGAGAGTGGGGAGTGGGAAGTGGGATTAGGGTTGTGGGCTGAGGGGAATCTATGGTGGCTGCGGTCCAAGGGGCACTGCGATTGGGCGCCGCATAATGTTGATGTGCTGAGCTCACGGCGCTGCCGACAATGCCGTTAACTTGTGTCGTGATTAAAATAAGGACACCCTGGTAGAATGGCAACAAGGCACCACAATCTGGTGGCTAAGGGTGTTGGGTGAGGTGCTTCCAAGGACATGCGGCGCCAACTAGCAAACAGCAATGGACGAGACGTGCCACGTGCCATACGCGGTGTCGCTTTGTGTTTGTGTGTGTGTGTGTGTGTGTGTGTGTGTGTGTGTGTATGTGTGTATGTTGCAAGTTCTGTGAATCGCATGAGTTGCAAGCTGGATGCTTTGCTTATGATATCAACTGTGGTGCAGGGGCATGCAGAGAAGAGACAGAGAAAGAGAGAGAGAGAGAGAGAGAGAGAGAGAGAGAGAGAGCGGGTAAAGGAGCTGCTGGGCAGCTGAATGCCTACTTTTTGGGCTACGTAAATGATGATATGAGATTTAGGGACCATTTTCTGCGGTGTCATTTGGCTTCAGCGGAAGCGGATATATGTGGTAGACGGGGTGGAATGGGGTGGGATTGATGGGACCGTTGATGCTGTCAGGCAACGGAACCGGAAGGAAGTTATTTAACACATACCCACACACATACAGAGAGACAGAGACACACAGAGAGAGAGAGAGAGAGAGAGAGAGAGAGGGAGAGAGGGAGAGAGAAAGAGAGAGAGGGCGCGAGAGAGAGAGGGAGAGAGAGAGAGCCAAAGTAAAACACACAAAAGCACACACTCATGAAATGTTAGGTACGGAAACTGTAAGGTAGAGGGGATAGGGGGATGGAAGGATGTTAGCTGGTGGCAGTTGTAATGAAGTAGCGAGTGTAGATTATGTGGCACGATAATCATATTACGATTATGTCGCGTAAAATTTGCGCCACTCGCAGCGGCAGTTTAAGTAAAGTAACTTCACAACCAGACAGACAAAACAGAGAGAGATGGACTGAAAAGGGGATCAAAAACAGAGGTAGTGGGTTAAGTGGGCAGGGGTTGTGAAGGGGTAAATATCAAATGCTGCGCTTAGGGGAGCAATGGTTATACATGCATAAGTAACGGGGAATCAAGCGCGGGCTGCGGAAAGTGGTCACAAAGTTGACTTTTACCCGGCTAAACAAATTCATTAAAATGATATTTTACATATTTGTACGTGGCTGGGTGGGTCAAGTGGTTAGTGGCAGGAAGTGGTCGGAAATGGCTTAATAATAATACTCATATATTTATTAGATAGCTACAAAGCGCTGCGGCCAATGCTAATTAAATGAGAGGCAGAGAGAAGCTGCAACGGAATGAATAAATGAAATACTAAATATACTATTTGCAAATTAATACTCTTGATCGCACAGAGAAACAGTCTGTGCTTTTGTTTTAAACAAAAGTTGTATTTAAACATATATTAACTACAAATATATCCAATAAAATATCATTCAAAAATTCATTTTCGTTTTACATTACACAGCAATATTATAATACAAACTTAACAACGAATATAGCCAAATCTCAGATTCGTAGAATAAATCATTCTAACGGAAACATTCTTTCAAAATAACTTTTACAATTTCTTTATATTTATAAGTCTATAAATTATTTAGATTATGCTATACTTTTAATCTGTGGACAAATATTAAATAAATTCTTAGTTAACAGGTTTACATATAAGCTTGATGCTTAATCCCATCTAAAGTACAACAGTATTTGGTTTCGAATAGATCTTAAAAATTTCTTAAGCTAGCTTAAAAGAGCATTAGCATTTATTCCATTAGATATAAGAGCAATTGCTTCGAAATTAATCTCAGTTGCTCCATTTTCGCACAGTGGACAAAATAATTCACATTTGAAGTGGGCTCTTGACTGCCTCTAAGCTTATTTTTTGCGTTGTATAATTGTTTAAATGTTATTTCATTGAATGGCGAATGTTGTCGCAATAAGCGTCACCATCAACGTCAGCTTCGAGTGGCAGAGAAGTGTGGGAGTGGAATGGAGTGGATGGTTGGAGGGGGTCTGGGAAGGTGCGAGGGTTGATTAAAGACCGAGTTGTAGGGATGCGACAGCAATGGCATTTTTAAATGAGAGGGAAGGACATGAATCGCTTAGCGTTAATGTTCTTCATTTATTGTCATTGTTGTTAATGTTTTTTGTGTGTGCGTGAGAAAAAAGCGTTTGCATTTAAAACAGAGAGACAGAGAGATATTTTGGGGGGAGAATGGGTGACGGGAATATGGCTGCCCGGGTTTGTGGTTAGAGCAGAGATTTTGCTTGAATGATTTTTATTGCGCTCGTTTGTAGTAAATTTAGTGTGTAATTAGATAGGGACAGGGAGAGGGATAGCGAAAGAGTGAGACAGTGAGAATTGGGTTATTAAATCAAGCGTGTGCGTGCTCGCGTATGTGTGTGTGTGTGTGTGTGTGAGTTTGTGGAAGGTTCTTCGACGCAGTATAAACCTAACCGTTCCAAGTCCAAGTCAGAGCTAAAGCCAGAGTCGAGCTGTGGCACAGAAACAGAACCAGAAGCAGCAGCAGCAGCAGCAGCAGCAGCAGCAGAGGCAGAGACTGACCAAAACCGGAAGGATTGTGACAGCATAAGGAATGCCAAAATGCTGAATCCTAAACGGGCGATAGCACCGCCAAAATGAAATTGTGGTGTGGCAGCACATGAGAAGTCTGTGCATTGCGAACGCAACTAACCAGCAGTGAACCGGGGTGAACAAGTCTCCTTCGTTCCCCCTTGGGTCAGCAGGCAGAGCAGATGGAAATGATAAGCAGCAGTAGACGCAGTGCCATTTGATAAGAGCAACAGCCATCGAATGCTTGATGCCAAGCATCTGCTAACAAATACCCTTTAAACCTTCAAATAAGTGCATAGCTTCAACTAACAAGGGATCGTTTCGCAGTCATCCACCTTAAATGGCTTTAGTTTTCACACTATGAATACATACAAAATTATGAAGTAAGCTGATTTCCAAACTGTTCCAACATATATACTGTTGTATTTAATGTAACTCTGTTATATGTATGGTAAATATATTTGTATGTGTAAAATAAACATAATTCAATCAATAATCTGGTTGTTTGTGTACAACTTACTGAAGGCTTAATGGACTGCCTCAAATTAAAAAACAATTTAATATTTGAAAAACTTAAGTACATATACGAAGAGTTTAAAAAATATGCAAAAGAGTAAGCCAAGAAACATGTTCGTGCTTGTTGGCAATAAAGTGTCGAGCAGTCAGTGATGTCTTTAAATATTCTATCCAAATATCTCTATATGCCTGCAGGCGCTGTTTTAATTTAGTCTTTGAAATGTGTGTAGTGTGTTGTGTATTAAAATGCATTGAAGGCGACATCTTCGACTCGATAAAGTATGCTAATATTTTTGGTCAGTATTAAAAGCTAAGTTAGAATGGCCATTACCTTATTCGATCACATAATTATAGATAAACAAATATGGACTTTGAACTACTATACTCTATAGTTACAATCGGTTGAAAAGCGATAACCTGCTACTAGTGTATTTTCAGGCGTTTGTTAGCTTATAATTTTATTATAATATTCGATATTTAGAGTTCCTCGGATAGCGTTTTGAATTTCCGAATTCACGACAGGGTATTACACAGTCGTTTGCAGCTAACGGCGGTCTTTAACTTGTTTTATTTGTTGCATTTCGCACAGCTAAAGAAAATTACCCGCTATACACCAAATGTACTGCCTGTTGTGTGTGTGTGTGAGTGTGTGGAGGGATTGCAAATAGAGACTCCGTCTCGCATTGTGAACAGAATAGGAAGGGACAGAGCTAGGTTGAGGGTAAGGGAGCTGCAGTTGAATTTGGCCTGTGGTCTTTTGGTCGTGGTAGCTGCCAATTGCCATGTTTTGGCCAACGTCTGGTGACGCCTCTTTAAGGCGCCTGCGAAATGCGAATGCGACTGTGAATGCAGTTGCTATAAAATTTAATTCGCCAAGGGAAATTTGAAATGGGAAAAGGGAAACAGGAAGCATTACGTGACTCTCTGATGGAGTTGAGACGCTGAATACAGAGCCAAGTATTCCAAATAGTTGTCAAAATCGTATGGCAGCGATTCCGAAACGAGATGAAACACAATAGAAAATCTAGTGCCACCATTTAAAGATGGCCCTGAACAGCGACAAGATACCGCCGGAGAAGGCGATGTCTGTGGCCAAAATCACCAAGCAGCTTGCAGACCATTGAAATCGAAAGCAGCGAATGTAGCAACTCCTCCTGCATACCCTTCCCAAATCTTAACCAAACATAAACTTCCGATGTTGACAATGATATTGAGAGCTCGAAGGGTGAATGATCGTGCACAAAACGGAACGCGAAAGGATGATGATTTAAATGCATTGACAGAGGCAATAGCGAGAACGAGGCGAATATGAAGTAGATCGGCAAATAGCAGCAGAGGCAGCAGAAGGAGCAACACCAACTCGATCTCAAGCAGAATTGGGAGAATGAATCCCTGTCGAGCAGTCAGCGATTGCTGAGTCAACTAATTGGCAAGATTAACAATCAAACTAACAATTCACGAGATCTGCAAAATTTCTGAATCAATTAATCGACTTTTTGTATTTTTTTATTCGTTTTGTAATTTCATAAATAAGCTTTAAATAATTGTATTTTCCAACAAAAAAGCATACAATTGAAAATTCAAACGGATCGATGGTAGGAAGTGTTGACCTGTAAGGATTCTTAAATAAAGAGTAGGTAAGGAATTTTTAGAGAAAATTAATTGTAAATAAAACAAACATTTAATTGAGGTACAAAAGCTAAAATAAAGGAAACGGCTATATCCTAACAAAGCTACGGGAATTCATAACTTCACAAAGAGCTTCAGCTTTTGTGTTCATGGCAAACACTTGTAATGCAATTTAGACGCAAAATTCCAAATGGCAATCGGTTGAGCTTCGAGGCAGATTAAAAAACTGTGGTGAGGATGGCCACTTGAGGGAGTCCTTAAGACCTATGAGATTTTCTTCTCCAATACTCTGCCGTTAGCATCTTAAACTCATTTTACGAACTGGAGGGCATCTGACATGACCAACTTCCTAGGCCACTCAAAGGCACTCCAAGTGAGTTAAATCGAGCTCAAGTAGTTCCGAGTAAAGCAATTCTCGATACGCTCCGTTGGCATTTGAAGCGCGTCTTTGACTAACACTCGAGTCGCTGACGGCTAAAATTTCCGGCCTTCCGGCTGTTCACCCACTCATACACTCACTTCCCCATTGAGTCTGTGAATCACTGACTCACTCACTTACCTGTGCGCACATTGGATAGACTGACAGTTGCGTTGCGTTGCGTTGCGGTGCGTTGCGGTGCGATGTGATGCGATGTGATATATATTTCTCCAGGTGTCATTTACACTTTGCCAAACTTAATCAAATTATTTACAGTTGCACATCATTGGTCTATTAATTTTTATTTGTATTTTGTTAAATATCTAAAAATCATTTGGTTTAGTTTTTATTGCATCTGCTCCTGGTAATTACGTGTAATTACTAATACTACTACTAATACAAACAAAAAAATGTGAAAAAATATATTTATTTAATTTTACATAGCACTCGTTTTTGTTTTGTTTGTTGGTGTTGATGTGTTGACGTTCAAATTGGCCTGCAACCGCATCAAAGTGCACCGCAAAACTAGCTAAACGATGCCACCGACGGCAACCGCAGAATTCATTGACGATTGCAGCTGGAACTGTTGCCTTAGTCGCGGCCAACGGCAATGGCAACAGCAGCAGCAGCAAGCAGACAAAGTGGCCAATCAGCTAACAAAAAAATCACTCAAATGCAATGGCACAAAACACACACGTGGCACGTGGCACAACACAAAAAAAAGAGGCTAAGCGCAACAGCAACACACAAAAAGACAATAGCAGCAGCAGCAGCAACGACAGCCACACCAGAAGCAACGGCAACTGGGGGAATCTCTAACAAATTAGGTAGTTAGCAATTGCTAACCTGCCAAGAAGTTGGCCAAATGCAGTTGACATAGATGCGGTTGTTGCTATTGCTGCCGCTGTTGCTGTGTCTCGCTTCTTATGGCTTGAAATATATCGTGCTCGGTGTTGTGAGTGTTATTTGGTTGTTTGTCTCGCACGTGTTATTTTTATTTTTGGCATCCGCATCCGGTACCCGGTACTGATGTCAACAAGCTACCACACGCAACTAATTCAAAAAATCCCAGCGAACGGATTACGCTACGATGTTGCTGTTGTCGCTGGCCATTGCTGCTGTCAGCTGCTGAGCCCTCAGCACGCCAGCAACAGCAGCCAAACAACCGAGCAGTCATCGTGTCTTCTGCGGCCTTCGTGTCTTTAAATCGTTCGAAGTCGTTCGCATCCCGAGAAGATGCTCGGCGAAACGAGGCGCTTTCGTCCAAACGAAGCCTGCCACAATGTTACACGAAGCAACTTCGTCTGGCGGCTCGTTACCTCAGTCGCTGCTCGCATGCGGCAGCAGCAGCACGTGGCAGCGGCTAACATTGTACCATGTATGTATGTATGTATGCACGTGTGTGTCTGTCTGTCTGTCTGCCCGTGTACTATTAATGTGTTGTGCGTATCATTTAAAAATCAGCTTAACCTGCTTTTGTGACCTTTTCCCTTGGCCGACTCACAGATTTGTCCACTTCGCATATCGATGTTGCAGTCAATCCTCACAACAGTCTGCTTGTTTGTCTGTGTGTCTGTGTCTGTTGATAAATGGGTTTTATTTTAACATTTCATCATGTTCCACACCAAATTTGACACATTTAGCTGTTTCATTTTTTTAAATATCTATTTTGTGTGTCTCGGTTCCCAAATGATTTTCACTTTATTAGCAATCAGTGAAAATAGCATTTCAGAGCAATGCTTGAAACGAACTTAAAGCTTACCATCCTTGCGGTTAAGGTTGTGGCTGGCAGTGGCCATCTTAAATGTCTACGGACTTCCCTCTGTCAAATATGGCCAGCTTTTAATTACCGTCTGTCCCCTGTCAAGTGCAAGCAGTAATATAACACTCAACGCCTAAATAAACAATTTATGCTGAATGCTCTTTCAACTCATGTTTGGAAATAATAAAATATAATTGATTGGGTTTTAAGTGATGTAATGAATACAGTTCTGCTAATATCCCTTTTAAATTTATGAAAATTAATTGATTTTAGAGCCAACATTTAATTAACTACTTTAATTAACAATCTTGTTCAATAATTGTTATGCGTAATTTTGTTTATCCCTTGCGTGCTTTGTAAACTTTTCGTTATTTGGATACAGACACTTTAAAATTAGATGTCGCAACTAAATATATAATGAAAATTCCTGTTTATAGTTTATCACAGATCATAACAGTTGAGCCCTTGATTATTTTATTTCATTTATTTATTTCAAAAACATAAAATAGTTGCAGAACGCAGGAAAATCGCAGAAAGGACATCAACTCTATGGGCAACCACCTTACAGCCGCCAAAATATATTTAATTGAAACAAACACTCGAAAATATTTGATTATTAGATTAGACAGTGAAGCGCCTGACTACAACTATATCAGTATCCATTTCGATTACATTACCAGTGCCGCGCTAGCGACAATTGCCATCCTTTTCAAGCTATAAAGATCATTTGATGGCGTTTGCCATTACTGACACGTTCATAGGTGTTTGAACTTGGGTGCTGAGGTCCTATGGCTGTCCTGTCATTTTGGCCCCATAATTCGCTCAACATCCGATATGACCGCAAAACGGCAAATTGGTCAAGTCGGTTGCCTTTGCCAACATGTAGTTAAGGGAAACAAGAAAGCCTCAATCGACTTTGCACTCATTCCAGCATCCCTCCGCAACAACTTCAATGACTCCGGATCCTATTCCAAATTCAACTCCAAGACCCCTTGCCTAAACACAACCCCTTAGCACCTAACCACCCCCCCCCCCACCACCCCCCACCCCCACACTCACACACAGTTCAACAGCCACCTCCAGTTGCCGATGCATTCGATGTGTCGATACTGATGCAAATGGCAGGAAATGCTTGATAACGACCAGCGACACACATACAAAGTACAGTGCATCCCAATTAATAAGAATTATCCAAGTGTTTGAATTTGTGTAGCATTTTCAATGCAAGACACGCATTTTAATATGCAATACACATTTTACACATTTCTCAAATTTCTAAACTTCAAACCTGAAATTTTTCAAAGCTGTTTAAAATTAGTAAATTATAGCTCCCCTCAAATTGAATAAAAAGCTTAAATTATTATCATTTGCAAACATGTTTTGATGAAAAACTGCCGACTGGCCAGCATCAGTTCGCAAACGCGATGCGGTCTACTTAACGGGCGACCACTGTATCGGAAATTTGAATGAAAACACATGCAGACAGGCAGGCAGGCAGGCAAGCAGGCACATATATGGAGCTCACACTAGATTCACATAGACCAGAAGAGATTGGTGGGACACCAACTTCTGGTGCTGTTGCTGTTGCTGCTGCTTCTTCTGGTGTTGCTGATGGCTGATGGCTCGTAGCTGATGTTGTGAAAGTGTCGACATCAGTTTGGTCCAGGCCAAAACACATGGAAGCACTGCAAATGGCACGTGGCAGCTCTGGCAGACCAGCAGCTGCACTACGCCGCTTGCCGCTTTCCATTTGTCGCTTGCCGCTTGCCGCTTGCCGCATGCCGCATGCTCCATTCCGGATTCGTTTCGTTTCGTATAGCTCGAAATCGCGTATGAATCTGAATGTGAATGTGAATGTGAATGCGAATGCGAATGGAATGGGAATATGAAGGAGCGAGCATATAAAACCGCAAAATCATGAAATTGAAATGCAATAATGAAGGCTTCATGGTCGATCGCTCAAATACACACACACACACACACACACACACACACACACACACACACACACACGCAGATACACTTTCACACATTTAAGGATAGATAGTTAGAAGCAACAGAATCAACGCTAGCAGGCAAAGACCCAGCACTGGCACAAGCAAAGTGCAATCGACACGCCACAATGGGGCAAATGAACACATAATTTAAGAGACGAACGCTAGTGTGAGATTAATATTCACGAAATGAACACTTTTGTGTACACATATCCTGTCCATAACATTTTTTTTTTACTAAAGAAATTTGATGTTGTGCGAGCTGAGACTATTGAGGACTTTCACTACCAGGGGGGCGGGTCAGATCTTGGTGAGATCTATCAAGGTCTATCCGAATGGGAATATTTGTTCAATAAAGTGAACTTAAATATCCTAGATAAAAAGAATTTTCAGCATATACAAAAGTGGTCATATCTCAGCCGTAATCTTGCCAGTCAAATGACATCTTAGTCGTGATCCGAACAGTCAACAATTTTGCGCAATTGGCAAAAATTATTTTATTAGATGACCCCTTAAGATTGAACGACAGTCGATGAATGGCACTTACAATAAACTGTAAGGATAGAATCAAGTTGGAGTACATTTTCTGAAAAGCAATAGCAACATCTGATTTTCACCTTTATAATATGATTTTGGGTCTTGATTCTTGGATGTATTTGTAACAGCCAAAGGGCGTTCATAAATGTGTAACTTTTGACCATTGTGCATGAGCTGTACATGTGTTAGTGTGTGTGTGTGAGATGGCACCACAAAGTTGCCATATTTAAAGCATAAAAGCAACATTTCCGTTTGTCGCATACTAACGCAAGCGGCAGAAGGTGCCGCAACGGCAATGGGGCAAGGGCAACGGCTGAGAGGAGTGCTGAAGTATAGGAAAGGTTGAGGTAACCAAAAACTGGGAAACTAAGCAGAGGCCGAGGCCTACACCAGCATATTTCTAAACGTATGTATGTATGCATGTATGTATGTGTGTATGTGTGTGTGCGTGCGCGTTGCAGTCATGTACAACATGCAACAAACGTGAGAAACTAAAATGAGTGCAATTTGTATGCCACGTTTAAAGCCAAAGTGAGAAAAGGGGTACAGCCAAAGCAAAGGCTGAGGCTTATGCTGAGGCAGACTATGATGATGTGTGAAAGATTCTGCCTGCAGGAGACACTGGAGTATGGAAAAGGGGAGTGTGGAGTGGGCTATACTTTTGCCAAAAACCCGCAGCACAAAACTGTATGGAGTAAGGAGCATATTCACCACGAGGCAATGCGCATCTTTCATTCTTTTTGACCAGCAATTTCATTTTTGCATCAATTGTCGCATAAATTATACAGATTAACACACAACCATAATACACACGCAAACACATATGGAGACATGCAGACACAGTGAAGCTCAGAAACACATGTGGCACACATTATTAAATTAAATTAAAAGCAATTCCCCACAAAATGAAGAAGTTGTACCAAAAGCAAGAGAAAATGAATGCATTGGCCATGTTAAGGATGAGAGTTGGTCAGAAGAAGGAGAAATGGGGTAAACAACTGCAGTTACTTGCGGCTGTTGCCCACTCAAATGTTTCAGTAATTGTTTTTAAGTAACTGCCACAAATTGAAACGACCAAGGGCCGACACACAGTCAGAATTTTAGATGGAGTTGCACATGGGGCCATCATAGCCCCATAGAAATTAAGAAAGTGAGTGCGTTGCGAGAAATGATAATGGAAAATAATGAAATACCCGGACAACAGACACCAAAAAGAAGAGAATACTACAAATATTTACTTTTCCAATGAGCATCATCAGCCGATTGTAGTCAGAACTGGAGTCAGCAATCTAAAAATGTTCATTGTTTTGAACGTTTTTATGGATTAACCAGAAAATCGAAAAGTTAAATCTATCATCAAAATAAAACAGTCTCCACTCCTCTGCATGTGAATGTCTGTGCAGAATGGTTTACCGTTATTATGCAAAGGAATGTGAGTGTCTCCAACTCATTCATTGATAATAAAATTAATGTTAAACACATGTCACATTATTCAAGAGACTTAATTGTTACGCATGGGCATATTTTAAAATAGCTTGAAAAAAGTTTGATACACATAATTTGTTAACTTTCACAAGGATTGAAGAAGCCCAATATCACAATATAGATCGATTAGAGCAGCCAACTCGATCATTTTGACCTCTTTTGATATGCTCCAAGACTAGTCAGCGGTGGTCAAACTTAAGCCGTCTGCTAGCAAAAATTGTTGACTGTAGTTTACAAAAATCTCAATAGGAGAGCAGCAGACGACAACGCCTATGTTGAAGGGCGTGTCGCTTTTATAAGGGGGAAGTGGGTACAATTGGTGCATGTGCAACGTGAACGGATCGTGCTCAAGTTTCTGGGGCGGGACGTTAATGGCAATGGCAATGGCAATGGCAATGGCAGCGGCAATGGCAGCGGCAATGTCTGACTGACGTACACAAAACCGAAATCTAATTTAGTCAAGTGACAGAAGCGCGACGCATCAGCTACTGCTTGCCGGTTGCAGGTTGCAGGTTGCAGGTTGCTGGTTGCTGGTTGCTGGTTGCTGACACCTTTGTGACGCTTAGATGCCGTCGCAGCTCGACCAGGGACATGTTACGAATTTGAATCCGGATGTGTATACGAATGTGGATGCGATGTGGTGGCTCGACTGTCTGTCACGATGATACTTAAAGCTATACCCACACATTCGCAGCATTTGGGTGCCATAATTAAGAAGTCCCCCATGCTCAGCTGCAATTACGAGCTGCAGCTCCATCTCAAAATTGCTTCTGCTATGCTGGCCGACTGGAGCTCGGCTGTCTCGGCTTAGCCTCGGGCTAGTTCAATTGCCTGGCATTCACCTAGCAGCCGCTGTTGCTCCACAGCACCTCAGCTGGTAGATTGCTTAGCTGCTGTAGATTACCCTGTCGCCTGCCTGCAACTATGAAAATGGCTGACAGCCGCACCAGGTGGAAGGCAGCAGGCAGCAGGCAGCAGGCAGCCAAAATTTTAAATTGCCAGCAAAATGTGAGTTAGTCGTAGCGATGAGCGCGTGTCACATATTTTTTCCAACACGAAATTATCACGAGCCACGCCACTGCTCAAAATATTTGATCTTATCATGGATATTTTTTGCCGACTTACATACAGAAATATTAGATAAGTTCTTGGGAAAACGTGTGCAATAATTTATCATCTTCGCAAAATGTAAAATACTGTTATTTATCATTTGATAGCAAATACTATATTGATTTAATATGAGCATCATTTTCAATTCGTGATTTCGTGTCAAAAACTGCCAAAAACTGCCAAAAGTGCTGTTCGAAATCGAGCTATGATTTTGGAAAACGAACGTGTCGTGTTGAGTGGCGTGGCATGGAAAGCGTGCAACTCTAGTTTGAAGTACGTGTGGCACACAGTGTGTGTGGACGGGGTTAAAGGGGTAACAAAATAAGTGAGGGCAACGGGCACCGTGTACGGGTTACGGGTTACGGGTTACGGGTTAGGGGTTACGGGTTACGGGTTACAGGCTTGGAGTGTTGCAAAAATATACTAAATATAAATGCACATAAAAATTCAATTTCTCTAAAGTGTAGCTAAGCATGTAATTGAATTTGTAATGGCGAATATCGTTGGAATCGTCTACAACTCAGCCATGCCCACACCCTATTCTTATACCTATACCTATTCCTATTCCTATTCCTATCCCTATCCCTATTTCCATTTTCTGTCGCGAGTTTACGTCTCCATTGAGTGACTGACTGACGGACAGACAGACTGTCGCATGCATAGATCCATGATTCCAGCATTTATATTTAAGTATGAAGATACATACATCCACACATTTGCATGCGTGTGTGTGCGCGAATGACTCACTCAATAATAAAAATGTGTGTGCCTGTGTCTGTATCTGTGTCTGAGTGTGTTTGACTCCAATTTCAATTCCATTTTCGATTCCCGACTTCACATGTTATGCCGAAACTGGCATTTTTATGCTTCTACATCCTTTAACATCTTGGCATCTACCGAAAACAGTCAAAGCAAACACTGCCAGCGGCTCATTGGCATGAGTTCAGTTTTTAATAAGGGCATCTCTGCACACTCCCCCAGCCCAGCCCCCACCCCGCAACAAAGCACACACACTTCAGCCACCTACTTAGGCAGTTCTTTTTCTCCAACTCTTCTATATCAAAGTCAACCGCATTTACATATTAATATATATATTTAAATATCCATCGAAATCGACAGCGTCAACTGCAAAGAGCAGCCATTTGCAGTCAGTTGAGATGCACACACAGACAGACACACCGACACATCGACACACCGACAACACCAGCAAGCTCAGATTGCTTTCAAACTTCGAATTACCAATTATAATAGCATCGTTGAAATTATAAATGCAAGTGAGGTGTGCGAATTTATATAGCATCGTCAATAACAAAATCGTTTCTCACAGAAGTGAACACAACCAAATTTCAGACAATTAGTGTACGATATTCATTTGTAAAGATTTCATTACATAACTGTTTGTATGCTGTGTATTTACAAAGTGTTCACTACATAAATTTATATACATATATGCAACTGCATATTGTATATTGTGCTGCCACACAGCGTCTCCCGCAAAGCCATATAAAGCCATGTAATTGGTTTACAGCACATTCCGAAATTGGGGCAAAGACGACTCCGCGAAGCATGCAACAAAATGCGCGGACACATTAAAAACAACAGCTTGTGGTTGCTGTTGATCTTGCTGTAATACCCTTCAGAGGAAGAAGAAAATATTTTCGATTCACCGTGACGATATATACATACATAATACAATATATCCTGCTGTCTGTCTGTATATTTATTTGTATATAAACAAGCTATTCGGCTTTAAAGATAGCTCCTTTTATCAATTTACTTGAAGAGACTTGTAAAAGATTACGGAAAGTAAGATGTGAACAAGTGGACTTTGTGTGTTAAGGGTATATAATATCTGTTTTCTCCTGTTTTCTTGTCGCTGTGTAATTTTACTTCTGTTTGGCCATCAAAACACGCTTATACGAGCATGTATATTTATTGGTCTGCGTGTCTGTGCATGTGCGTGGCCTTATGACACCAGCCCCAAAGCGAACGAACTAATTTTCGAACTGCTGACCAAGTTGCTGGCCATAAACGGTGCACCGTTGCACAACTGCTGTCTTGGCTAGTCAGTTTATCGGTTTAGCAGTGTTGCCATTTAGCCGTGTACCAGTCAATCAAACAGTCACTCGGTCAATCAGTGCCAAGGACAGCGCCTACTCAATCAATTAGTAACTTTAGGATCTACTCGTCTCAGTAGAACACAAGCACAACGCAGAGCAAACACAGCACAACATATTGCCATTTTCGCCTGTCACCAGTTGAGCCGAAACTGTGTAGAGGAAAAAGGGGCACAATCCAGCCAAGATTAAGTCAACAGCTGGAGGCAACAGGAAGCGGCAGCAAGTCTGCTTCACTTGCTTGGCATGTAAATTGCAACAGGCAGAGGAAACAATTATGTTGATCCAATGAAGCAAACTGTGATGCGACAGATACAGTTACACTTTCTACTGCTACTGCTACTGCCACTGTTACTGCTACAACAACAACAACTACATGAACAGCAGCAGCAGCAGCAACAGCACACTTGCAACGCGTGACACGACAATGACACATTCTAGAGACAGCAGACAGCAGACAGCAGTGGACACCTGACTATCACCAGCACTGTGGTTAAAAGTGAAAGAAGTTAATTCATATGTCTCACCATTTTGCATATGCTCTGCATTCATAAGTGTGTAAATTTATGCAACCAGATTTGTGTTGATTGATGCCTTTGCACCTTTGCATTTTTAAAAACACAATATGCAAATTGCACTACTTGTATTACAATAGAGCTGCTTAATTAAATTACGCTTTGTGATGTTCTTTTCAGTGTGTAACGTGATCTACGTTGAGTTATTTTTGGTGATTTCAAAATGAAACACAAAACGTATGCACTTCTTCCATAGTGCTCGGCAATCAGCCAAATGGTGGTGGGGGTGGTAGTGGTAACTGTATCGTGGGCGGTTTTGCCCGAGCACTTTACAAAATAAATAAAGTGAAAATTTGCTGCTTCCGGCCTTTATGCAGCGTCACACGACTCTTCGTTGCCCGTGTGTCCCTATTCGTGTCCATATCCGTATCCGTATCCGTGGCCATGTCCGTGTGTCTTCCTTCACATCTTTACCATTCTTTGCCATATTGCGCCACGTCTGCCCTTCTGACTGGCTTCTTGCTTTCTTTTCAGCATAATTTTAAATGGGACGCAACGAGACGTAAAGTGAGAAAGCTGCAACGGCAGCAGCGACGCCAACTAACTGTTAACGGCTCGTAGCATGGCAAATGCGTGCGTGCGGCTAGGAAAACCTACTCCTTACCCTCTTCTACACCGAACCACCCACATGCTTCATTTCTCGCCTACCGTCTGCTTCATCGTCATCGGCATCGGCATCGGCATCGTCATTCTCATTCTCGTCCTCGTACTCGTCCTCGTCCTCGTCCTCGTCTTCGTCCACGTTCCCGTTCTCGTCCTGTGCGCGTGCAAATGCAAATGATGCTATCTGTGCCCCAACTGCCTTGGCCTACCAGCTCCCTGCACGGCCCACGTCCTCACTACGACTGCTTGGCATACCACAGCCGTGTGCCGTATCCAGCGCAATGTGCACAAAAAAAAAACTTTTCATTGCCGTTAAGAAATTGATCAAGTGAAAAGGTGAAAATTGATTTTGCGACATGTGTCGCACGTAACCCCCACTCCGCCTCCGTCACCATCCCCGCCAACGGCTCGACTACTTTGTATATGTGTCTCAATTGTTTATCAGGCGGCAGGCTATAATAGTGATGAGCGTCGGACTTTAACATACCCTACAATCACCTCAGAGTTGCTCAAACATTTGCAATTAATTAATGATATAGAAAGCAAGCAGTTATCAATTGGGGCATTAACATTAATACTAAACAATTTGCATAAGTTGTTTAAATTAAACTCGTATGTAGCTAATACCTCAAGGAATACATTTATAATGTTTTAACAATATATATATAATATGCAAATAATTCAATTCTATATAATCGTATAGCTGACACATATATTTGCTTAGCTTCATTATACCCTGTTTGGACAAGGTTGGCACGGAATACGTACACTTGCGATTTATACACACCTTTGCTGACTTTAAGCGACTTTCGCTCCCCCGTCAACCTGGTCACTGGCTGAGTGACTGAGTGACTGGCGTATGGTGTGTCATTCAATTACGTTAATCAAATGATGCACAAGCACAAACACCCGACTCCCCATCCCCGCATCCCTATCGCCATACCCATCCCCATCCCCATCCCCATCCCTATCACCTTACCAATCTCAACCTCCATTCCCTTGACATTCCACTGTATGCCTAATGCTAAGCATTGCGGCTTCTTCTCCTCTTGTGTTGATTTTTGTTTAAGAGCATAACAAAAGAGACGCACACGCACACGCACACGCACACGCAAACGCACACACAAACACACATCTTTATATACTCATATAATACCCACCGGGAGAACAATTCAAGTGGCACAAGCTTTAAAAATGCCTGGAAACCTGGGAACAGGGGGCAAAACACAGAAAGTTGCAAACATTTAATTTTTAAAACGCAAATGTAGCAAAGCTGTAAGAAGAGTAAAACAAATTTTAAACAGATTGTAATATTAATAAGTATGAAACAAGTTGGTTCGTCTATTTTGATTTTATATTTTATAAATAATGTATTTCGTAGATTAAACTGAATATTGATTTTTGATTCTGTAGAAACTCTTTCTTCGCTCACAAAATCTGCAGCCTGAACGGAGTTCTCAGCCAACACAATTTTTTCAACAAATATCCAAGTTTCCCAAAAATATTTCTACTTGATTTGCTTCCAAAAACATTTTCATCAATGCTCAAACTTATCTTACTAAACCGGTTCACAGATTTGTCTATCCTTTCTTTATTTTATGTGTCACTCTTCACATATGTAATTTGATTTGTAGCTTAAAAAAGCGAATAATTATTTTAATTTCTTCACTTTTTTAATACACATTGAATAAAGAAATAAAATAAATAAATAAATTAAAATTTAAAAGCAATCGAATCCAGGTATTGAAGCGTTCATATTGCTGAACCGAAAAAAGTGAATCCATTTGTCGCATAATCTCTGCATGGTCAATACTTGACTGCTCACATGACCAGGCTCTGGCCACAAAAATTGCATTGCCTATTGGAGATGAGCTTAAGAATGGAGTTTGATTTACACTCGAAAGGATGCTTCAGACAATAGCTCCACTGGGAGCTGGGTGTTCATAAGGGGGTCCGAGTGAATGGGGAAAGGGGAAAGGGGAAAGGGGAAAGGGGAAAGGGAGAAGGAAAAGGAGATGGCCATTAATTGGAAACTACTTGAACTGGCCATTCAAATAAACGAAGAAGCTTTAAAATGCAAAGTTCAAAAAGCAGCTTATGTTGTCTTTCTTTTTGTTTGCTGCTGTCATTTTTGCTGCTGTTGCTGTTGTTCTTAGTGCCACAAATTGCAGGGCCAAAACTTTATCGTGTAATCATTTTAAGTTCTCTTTATTATTATTTTTGCAACTGCAACAACAACAAAAACAAACAGCGCGACAGAGAGGGAGAGAGAAGGCTTTGATGTTAAAAAAAAAAAGACAGGGAAGCCAGAGCGAGAGCCAAATTGCAATAGTTTCTGTTGCCTATGTCATTTTCAAAAGTGCTTAGTACCCGGTTTCGACTTGATTGTTGTTCTTATACCCTGTACATAAAAACTTACCAATGATAAAAGGCATATAAATGTGCTTAGCTTATGGTATTGAGAAGAATCACAATATTTAATACAACTCAATAAATAATTTATTTATAATAAATTTATTCTGTTTTCGAAAACGTAAGAGAATTTGTCTAACGAAATCATCACACGTAAAATATTAGTAAATTAACATATGTACTCAAGAAATTCAAATCATTTGCCAATTGCGTTTAAGTCTAGAATTAAAGCTCTCTTATATTTTGAGCGTCTGTTGGATATTTCCAATGCCAATCTATGGCTTTAGGATATGTATTAATCAAGCTAATTCATTCCTTCTTGGTACAAAATTGTGTAGAAGAATCGTATCAGAAACTGAACGGTTGTATTAATAAACACAGGGTATATCCAAGTCAGCTGCATGCAACTTTTGCATTTTTCTTTGGCGTTGCTATTGCTGCGATGTGTTCACAGTCGGTAATTGTTGTGGCTGTTGTCCTTATTGCTATGGTTGTTTTTGCTGCTGTTGCAGCTACTTTGAAGTTTTGTATATAACTTTCATGACACTTTGTCGTATTGTTGTTTTCTACTTAGCAACGAACGTGTCATATTCAGTTATGTATTTATTCCAATTCCACAAGCCTCTTCAATCTCCTATTTCCTCCCCTTCCTCCCACCGTCTCTCGGTCTCTCTCTCACTCTCTCTCTCTCTCTCTCTCTCTCTGTCTCTGTCTCTGTCTCTGTCTCTGTCTCTGTCTCTCTCTTTCTCTCTTGCACTGCCTCCATGTCTTCCGTCTCACCGCAATTGCTCTCATATTTCAGATCTGGGCCAGTGCTTAAGTTCTGCTTTTGAGCATCCGTTTTCAGATTTGCAAGCTAAACTCTCTGCATCCGCATCGCATCTCGCGTGGGTTTCGGACCAGGAGGCGCTCTAAAAAGTTGCAAGCAGCAAGGAACAACTTGCAACTGGCAACTAGCAACTGGCAACTGTCAGAAAAACGCTTTGAATACGAATCAAAAATTTCGTCTCAGTTCAGTCAAGTGATAGATGGAAATGTTTCAGCTAACAAAGATACAATTCATCCATATATATTAAAAGAAACATATAAACATACATACATACATACATACATATTTACAAATAAAACTAACTAACTAACTATAATTGTTTCATTTGAGTAATGTTAGGATTAATATTTTTTGAATTCTATTAAGCGCCTAATAAGATAGTTTAAACCTTTATACTAACTACGCATTTTAACCACGTCTGTTTTTTAGCAGCAGACAATATTTGACAGATATTATAGCTTTTATTTCCCTCCTTAGCAGACAGCTTTTATATGTTAACTTAAATTAAACAGAAAATAAAACGAATTACGAGTTAATCAATTTATTTGTATTTGCACACACACCTTGTACAGATGAATATTAGCAGGTTGTAACCCCTTGCAAATGGCCTGTAATCACAGTAGTTGATTACGCATACGACAAGTTGTATCGCTTAAGGCACTTATTGCAGCACCTCACGACTGTCAGCTGCCAACTGCCAACAGGCAATTGACTTTCGGCTGATCACCAGGACAGAATTGTAGTCAACTCCCCCAACTCAAATATTACCCCGCAGGAGCGGATAGAGGGAAAATCGCATCTAAGGCTTCTGGCTGGATTTTGACCTATGCGATAAGGTAACCAAAATTTTCAAGCGACTGCGACGTCAGCGTCGCTGCCAACGTCTCAGTTGTCGTCGCTGTAAGTGCTCGAAAGTCAATTTTGAATTTAAAATACACCACGTAACGCAATATGTTGATCTTTTGAATACGAATGCGAAATCCACGACTCTACAACTTAACTCTAATGTTATATGAGGGTTGGCGGCAGTGTCATACGGCCAGGGTACCCGGGGCACGGGGGCAGATTGCAGGGGACAGGGTATAGCGAAGTAGAATGAGTGGCAACGGTGAATGTGAACGCAAAATGGCAGCACAAGCAGAAATACAAACACACCTACATACACAATAGAAGAAGCTGAGGCAGTCTAGAGTGTTCAACTGAAAGTCACCCCGTAACTATCCAAATGGATTCAGGCAAACGCATTTGCACGAATCTGTCAGATAAACTATGCATTTACAGCATTGATTTTTATTTACGGAAATAACAATTAACTAGCGCCGACTTGGAACTCTTTTTTATGCCATTTCTAGGGGGACAGGGTATACAGTGAGCCAAACAAACATATACACTTATACCCACACATACACACACACACACACACACACAACAAATTTAAATAAACTTTACTAATAAAATGTCGTTTACAAGTGGCAAGTGTCGACGGCGACGGTGACAGGTCCCGAACCTGAAACTGAGTCTGAGCTAGAGACAGAAGCAGAGACAGAAACAGAGACAGGGTACTGAGGCTTTGACTGACTGTCAGACAGGCACACGACACGACTAACGTATTAGAAGCGTACAGCCGACAGGAGAGAGATGGTGGCGGGAGCGGGGGCGGGGGCGGGTGCGGGTGTCGAGTTTGTACGGCTTAGCGAGCTACGTTTTCGACGCATGAGTTGATGTCGATGCCAACAACGTATTAATTTTGTGTATCAAAATAAACTTATTCTTCCTGGCGTTGTTGCCCCACAAAAAGGCAGAGAGACAAACACTGAAGAGTCGAAACGTGGACGCGGGGTGAGCAGTTCAGTTTACAGTTGCATCAAGTCACACAGCTCTAGATGGAAAGAGAGCAGGCAGTTTATGTGTGTGTGTGTGTGTCTATGTGTGTGTATGTGTGTGTGTGTGAGTGAGAGGCATTTCATGTATAAATATCTACATCACGTTCCGTGCTCGGGAATGCCAATGTAAATATTTTCAAACTTTGATGAAATAATCAAGGTAAACAGTAAATGTCGTTGTTGTTATTGCTGTTGTCGTTGTTTTTGTTCTTGTTCTTGTTCTTGTTCTTTTGCTTGTCGTACTGGCAGTCGTAGTCACTGTCCTCATTCTTGTAAGCCATCTTTCAGCCTCCCCGTCACCATCTCAACCCAAAATTTCCAGCCCACAAATTTGCTGCGACTGCAGTTCAAGTCGAAGTCAAACTCGAAATGGTCTGGCAGCATTGCGGTCCGCGTGTCTGTCGCCTGCTGACAGATATAGTTACATTTACAGTTACATTTACAGTCACAGTCACAGTTACAGCTACAGTCACAGTCAAAGTTACAGCTGCATTTGGCATCCAATGTTTTTGTATGTGCGACCAGCCCTCTTTGTCTCACTGTCTCTCTCCGTCTGTCCATTCGTTCCATTCGTTTGCCTGGTAGCTTCTGATGTCTGCCTGCCACCTGCTGCCTGCTCCTCTTGCTTGGCCACACATAAATATTTAACTGAAGCCCAAAGTGGAGTCGTGGCTGAGCAGCGCTAAGGCAACAGAAAGAGGCAGAGACTGAGCCAGATAGAGAGCGAGCGCGAGCGCGGCTTATAACAACAGCTAATCCGTTTCTAGTTGCAGACTATAAACAATTAACTTTATTACTTAGCTTCAGTTTCAAATTCGCTAAAAGAAGAAAAAAAAACTATTTTAATTGCTGACAGCGCGACCAACAACAGCTACAGTTGGCCAAGAGGAATAGCTGTTAATATTTTTAATTAATATGCCATATCTTTAGCTTAATAATAGGAATAAAAGTAAAGAAAAAACTAAAATGTATGTTTACAGTTTACTGCAATAATAATCGAATAATTAACAATGTGCATTAAATGAATATGGCGCTATGGGAACCTTTTGCACTAGAAATCGGCGAACTTAAAGTATTACATACCTTGTGGCGCCCTCATTTAGTTGTCCACTGCAGCCAGCGCACAATTGCATGCAAAGTGCGACCAGACAGGCAGACGGTAGTCCCAGTTCCACACTGTATATTGTACGGGTTCATATCATCAATCACTGGGGACTTCATGCTGGGCTATGGCACAGATTTGGCGCAGTCAACTGCTGCCTTCAGCTGGGCGATTTGAGCCAAGGGATTCGGCCTTTGGCCTTAAGGCCCCCTGCTACCACCCACCTCTCCGCCCCTTGAGGATTTGTGAGTAAATGTGTGTGTGTGTGTGTGTGTGTGTGTGTGTGAGCCAAACCCAGTAAATGTCACACGCCGCTGGGTAATGATGAACCCCTTTCGGGCAGCTGTTTAGTCAGCCATAAGATCATCAAGGCTGCTGGCGATAACCTTTAAATTGCTGTCCACACACACCCACACCCACACACACACACACTCACACACACACACACGCATAGAACCCTTTCAAATGCTGTTCAAACATATAAATGTCAGTAGATGAGGACAACAACAGCAATAGTCGCATTAGTTGCATTTGACAATGTCCGACTTCGAGATACTCTATAACCAAACAGGAGTTATTCTTCTACCTTGCTTCTACCATTTCTTTTTGTATCTAATTCACGACAAACAATGCGTTCGATGTGGGAAACGTATACTGTCAACCACTTGCTCCTGTCCATTAAGACTCTTCTGTCCTGTAACTAGGATATACAAGAAAAAAAATAGAGAAAAGTGCAGCGCCAATGGGGCAAAAAGGCAGGCCAAGTCGCGCAGGTGCCACAGGACGGAGAAGCGATTGTCACTTTGCCGCCTGCCACTGCCAGAAACCTAAACTCTGTACATGTGTGTGTGTGTGTGTGTGTGTGTGTGTGTGTGTGTATGTAAGCGTTGAGCAGCGTTTAGATGCAGCCCTCACACAAACTCACACAGAAACACACAAACACACACACACAAACAAACACACATAATCGAGTGCACTGAGATAAACCACCATAAATCTGTTGCCATCATTTTAAAGCGATTACTACAAATGGATGTGCACACGGAGCGACACCGGTCGGCAGCTGGGAGCGAACAGGGGGCAGGAGAGGGGCGTGCGACTGCAGCAATGGTGACGATGACAACGGTGGAAATAAAAGCAAAAATCAAAAAACAAAAAAAAAAAAAGGCAGGAAATGCTAACAGTAAGTATATAAAAACCGTGTGAAAACACAAGCTAGCAAACGTATGAATAGCAAACCAACAGTTAATACACACACTCTCATACACACACACACACATACACACACACACGCACACCCAAAGGCACGAAAGTGTAACCATGAATACCTGACTCCAGCTTCGATTTGGACTGCGATTCCTTCTCCTTCTCGTTTTTTAGTGCACTTGGCCAGTTTGCCATCCGCCAGAATGAGGCTAGGGGCTAACAACAGCACAAAACTACACTCCACAGCAGAAATAGCAAAACAAAAAAAAATATAAAAGTTAGACAGACAAACAAAATAGAAGCAGAAAAAAAATACTCACACACACTCATACGAAAATTCGCGAGTAAATTGCTATGGCGACTAACGCTCCAAAATTGTAGAGCATGCCGATTGCTGCACAAACAGGGTGATTCAACAATCAGTTAACTGAGAGCAAACATTGAACTGCCTATCATCATATAACTTTTTCTTTGAAGAAGTATTGCCTGTAATCAATGATCCTGATATAATTTATGCGTGTTCAGGCATTTACTTAACTTAATTATAGTTAAAGCCATCGGTTTTTTTTTTGGCAAACGGTTTGGTCTAAAGTGTTGGAGATCGCGATCGAAAGAGGTACTCCTTGTGGTCATATGTATGTAATTGCTTTAGTTCTAGACAAAATTCTTCCAAACACTTTTAAGATTGGTTAAGTGAATCTTGATAAGCTCCAAGCAAAACCTAGAAGGCTTTTAGAAAAATGATCACCCAGGATTGATATTTCTTTGGCAGACACTCTAATAAGTGAATCTCTTCACAACCGAATTACACAAAATATAGAAATTTGTATGTCGGAAGGAAGGTAGTCATAGCATAGATACCCTGTATGCAGGCCATGTATGAAAACGATACTCACTGGCTTGGAGTGTTGGTTGGTAGTGTAGGTAGTTAAATTGTTGGGTTGCCGGCTCGTTGGGCTTTTAGTAGTACATATGTGGTGTCAATTGATGTGTGACGCCTGTGCACAAATGAAATTTAATGAGCCAATTTAAAGTTTAAAGCCATATTTATAAACTGTATCTGAATTGCAATTAATTGTCTGTCCGAGTGCAATTGCAATTACATCTCGCTGTAGTTCCGGATATCAAAGTGAGTGGGGCCTGGTCAGAGGCAGATGTTAGCTGGAAGTCAGGCCATATGCTATTAACCACTTATTCATCGTTTAATATCATCATCACGCATTTCGTGCAATTTCATCGACCTTAAAAGTTCATGTGTATCTACATGCATCATTTAATTTCACATTTAGTTTTAAGCCAGCTAAAAGGATAAGGGCAAAAATGTGAAGCTCATTTCACATCTCATTCATCAGAGCGCCATTCATATTTGCTACAAGAGATTGCGTTAGAGTTTAAATGGCTGATGAATGTTACCCGGAGTGAAAATCAACATCAAACCATAACATAATGAAATGAAAACACACACAATATGCTCACCACGAAATATAAATATATATATATATGTATATTTAGAAACATTTATATATGATACATACAGAAATTAGAACAAGTTTAGTAATGGCAGTTATATTTCCACAGAGACAAAATGAAGCTGCAAATCAAATGTTTTGAGTTTATGAGAACGAGCAAATAAAATAATTGTTTTATATGATAATATTCCATAAAGACCTTGAATTTTGGGTAACTCGGAGTTGCTATTAAATCATTTAAGCATTAAATGTAAAGTTTAAATTTAAATATTTATATTCTTAAGTCGGCCAATACTCACTGCTTTAAATGAAATTTTTAAGGATTCGAATAAAAGAACATAAGCCAAAATATCCCCGTTGGCCACAGAGACAAAGCTGAGCCGCAAATAAAACGTTTTCAAATACGAATGAAGGAACAAAATAAAGATTTTAGATAAGGTTTCATTTCATTGAGTGAAAGCTTTTCACATTGTCAGGTAATATTCTATAGAGACCTTGAACTTTTCGTAACTTCGGAGTTGGCAGTAAAATGCTTAAGCATTAAATATAAAGGTGAAATTTAAATCAATACAATCAATGAATGTCTCTTAGAGAATGAAAGCCTATCCAAATGAATTTGATATAATTGAAACCAAGAATGTAATGATCAACTCGATTACATGGTCAACAACTCGAACTAACTCTGGTTGGTGCCAAGTAGGATTCTTAATTCCTTGATACGTTGCATGGTGCAGAGAGTAGTTGAGTAGTTGCTTTGCTCATTTAAGCCATGATAATCCGACAAACGCTCAACATGGTGCCAAGCAGCATTCTCATCCTCATCCTCATCCTCATCCTCATACTCATCGTAGTCGTCATCGTCATCGTCATCGTCAGCATCAGTCAGCGGACTCACGATTCCAGCTAGCAAATTGATTCAATGCAATGCCCGGCAACAAAGTGTCCAATGTGGTTAGAGTTGCCAGCTGCGGCGGCTGTGGAGTCAGTAGCATGGTTGCATTTTGGTGGGTATTGCCAGGTGGCGCGGTTCCCAGCAGTCGTTTGCCCCTGGTCCTCAAACCACGCCCCCAACCAACGATTTTCATCTATGGTTTTGGCCATTGCCCATTGCCTGTTTTGGTGTGTCTTTGGGACAGTGGCAGCTCTGGCAGTGCTTATGTTTGCATTCCTTTTTGGCATTTTTGCACTTGAATAACTTTGAAATATGGGATTAAATCGTCTCTTACGGGATTTTCTCGATTATAGCTATCAAGGCGCACGGGGCAATGGGCAGCGGAAGCTTTTTAGTTGAACATGGGCATGGTAAGGTCATCTCTCCAGCTTCAGATACAGCTTGAGCTACAGCAACATCCACAGCCCAAGCGTTGCTTTGGACGAGGGTCGCCAGTGAACCTGAACTTTGTACCCATTCACTGTCTGTCTGTCTGTCTGTCTGTCTGTCTCTGTTATACTCCCGTCCTCTCTTTCTGTGTCTGTGTCTGCATTGTGAAAGTGTTGCGGAAAGTGTGTGCACTATAGAGCGACAACATATTTTCCTGACGGTATGTCAAAGTAAAATTAACATTATTCAGTACTCATATAATTAATAATTCTTAGACTTTGTGTTCTATGTCATCTCTATCTCATCGATACAACAAAAATCTTAATTTTGAATATGATTTTGACTCAGTTTCGATATATTCCAAATAATTTGTATATTCATTAATTAATATGCCTCATATTGGATACCTCAAGTAAGTGTCATGAACAAAATCGGGTATGTTCATGTCACATATATGAGTCTTATAATTAGAATAGTGCAGACAGCTTATAATATGAGCCAGATCAACTGGCTTTTGCGCCCATTGTACAACGTCGCATTCTATGAACACTGGTGCCGCCGGAGTGGAATGCCGTCGTAAAGCAGTAAAACAAAGCGGCGAGCTAAGCTTAGAAGCACACAAGCACACTCATACACACACCCACGCACATTTAAAAACATATATATTTAGATGTATGCTTTGGCTGCTGTTGCTTTTGCTGCTGCTGCTGCTGTTATAACTTTGTAACGCATTGACCAATCTGCACACAAACAAGTCGCGAAACTCGCAGTGACACGACGATGAGTGAGGGAGTAAAAAGGAGAGAAAGGGAGAGAAAGGGAGAGAGGGAGACATTTGGACAGCTTAAAGCTGCCAGTCGCATTGACGCACTTATTGAGACGTTAAGAGCAAACGCAAAAGCAACACAAAACAGAAACAGAATCGAACAACAATTCGCATCATCGCTTATGCTTATGAAGCGGCAACAATACAAAAGCTCTTCAAAACCGATGCTGCTGTTGACAGCGACGCAAACTGCATGCTGCTGTTGCTGCTGCTGTTGCTGCTGTTGCTGCTGTTGCTGTTGCTTCTGTTGCTGTTGCTGCTGTTGCTATTGCTGCTGTTTCCCGCAGAAGTAGGCAACAGTTTTTGGCACGGCGCTTGAAAAGTTGTGAATCGACTTTATGCTGGCTACTGCGGCTGCCTGCGCACTATGGGCTAAATATCCTCAGTTTGGTGGCTAAATGGAATATCTTGATGATATTTGGGTGGATTCGTTGTTGTTCACCAAGGTTGATTCGTTGCCAGCTAAATGCAGCTATTTGGGCAGTGTGTTAACGCCAGATAAAAAATGAATAAAATAGTTGCCACCAATAGTTATTGCCCCTAGTACCTAGCACTGTGCCTGTGCCTGTTGTCGACACTCTAACACTGACTGTTGCTGCACTTGGTCGACACACTCTGTGCGGTTGCCTGCGGCAGCAATGAAAATAAATTTTCAGCTACATGACGACTATAAGGCTAGACGTGGACACAAAGTGCTACAGCATGCTACGATTCTCTGCTGCTGCCTGCATGTTTATGTATGTTAGTGTGTGTGTGTGTGTGTGTGTGTGTACGAAAGTGCATTTACCATTTTGCTGGCCCCGTTTTATGCGCAAACGTTAAGTCAACACAATTTGAAATTTAGTTTTTATTGAAAATTGTCGAGCGTCCGCCTCGCTTTGACCAGCAATCACAAGCCGCTGTCTCTGTCGCTATCGCTGTTGCTGTCTCTATTGGTGTTTCTGCCTGTCGCATCCTTGACTGCTTTCTGCTTCTTTTTTTTCCCAATTTGCAAATCGTTGGCTGCACCAATTACCGTTTGATCACCGCCTGCAGTAGCTGTAGCAGAATGTGTAGCATCCGTTCCCAGCAACTTCATAAACTGTTGACACTTTCCGTTTCCCCTTGGCTACAAGTGAGCTGAGCTGAGCTGTACGTCAGGCAATAATTAAGTCGACTTTCCACTCCAAGTTCTTCACACACACACACACACACACACACACACACACACATACAGACAGACATGAAAACAGAGGCGAGGTGCTCGACTTAATGAATCCAAATGGAGAAGGAGCGAGTAGCAATAGTAAATGCAAAGGCAAAGTCAAACCCAAAGCCGAATCCGAATCCGAAGCTGGCACGTCAAACACTGCAAATATTTATATCGTGTGGCAGAGCGCGCCATCAAAATGCAAATGGTGCGCAGCCTAAATGTCGGGCAGGACGCCAGACAGGATATGCGAGCGCATTCTCGAGGACGTGAGGAACGCGTTCCTTGCTGCTGATTGCACGCCACGCATCTCCTCCTCGACTCTTTACTCGACCGAGTTGAATTGCAAATGTGTCAATTGTCAACTTTCTGACTGCCAAACGGAATCAGTAATCCCCCAACCGCCAGCCTCAGCCCCAGCCCCAGCCCTAGCCCCTCTACCCCCTTCCATTAGTCAGTCTTCAGTCGTGTGTGAGGCTTGTGGCGTCGGTGGGGGCGGGAGAAGGGGAGCAGGGGAGAGTTGGCGTTTTATAGTTACTGTTGTTCTTGTCCCATTTGTTGCAATTTCTTGGGCACTTTTCTTATTCTTTGTATGCAATTAACGCTGCAATTTGTTGAAGCCGTCCCAAACACCCCCTCTTTTGCCACCCACTTTTGGCATACATTTTGAGCACAGTGTGCCAGGCGGAGGGAATACATTTAGGAGTGGCACTTGACAAGATTTGTCTTCGCCTTGTAACCATTTGGCAACAATTACACGACTTTTGTTTGCCACTTTTTATGCTCGCTTTGACTTGCAATACTCTGCGTTCAAAAATAGCTCTAATTGGGTATACAATACGTATAGTTACTGAACACCTTAAGCCCATAAAACATATAAGATTAAAGATCTTAATTATCAATAAAAAATACATACATTTAATCTAGATATTGTAGCTAAGACTCTGTCAAGAAATTTACCCAGTCAGCATCGTTTTAAGCGGAATCATCTATGCCATGCATTTAATATTATTATTTTTATATATACCAATGATCCCAGAGTATCTCATAGAACTGCTGTTTTAATTCCAACGCAGTGATATATTTGATTTTTGTTCCATGCTGTCAAGCATTGCCCTGTACTTTAGTATGCAGACGAGGCGGAGGACAATGACAATAACGGTTTGCGGAGCATAGGTCATCATTTAATCAGAATCAGAATTCAATCGGATCTCTCACAAGCTCAGTTCGCATTGTGAAGCTGGACAGGGGACAGACGGCGACAGAAGGTTACTCGAGCCGATTAAAATCAAGCTTCCTTCGACAGAGTGCACACATGTTGCATGTGCCTCTACCTCGCCCTCGTCGTCGCTTTGGCAAACTTTGCCACTCGACAACAAAAAAAAAAGTAGCGATAAAAAGTACACCAAACGAAAGATTTGAGAAGCTGATGCGCAACAAAATAAAGTACTCCTTAAATATTTACGTTCCATGGTTTCAATATGTGCGGTGGACCTGCCTTAGGCCACACACACACAAACACACACACACAAACACAAACACACACACACACACACAGAGACAGACATGGGTTAGTCGACCAATCAAAGGCCACTCGACAGGCTTAGCCAACGTCTGCATCTCACCGCCCGCTACTGGCCCCTCATCTGCCATACGGCTGGAGTTCAATGCACGCACAGTCCACAGATTAGACGGCACGGACGACTGCCCTCACACTTTATATGCAAACAACAAAAAAACAAAAAAACAAAAAAATACTAAAAACCGTTGGAAAAAAATACAATAAGAGTGCGACGTAGCTGTTCAGCTGAGAGCCACAGATAGCCCCACCCCCAAACAACAAAGCAGACCACGATGCTAAACAGTGAGGTTTAAAAAAAGAACAAGTAAAGAACTGAAAGCCACATAGGATGTAGGACCATGTGCGCGTACTATCCTTAAAGTGATGTAAACAGAAACATGATTTCAACAAAAACTTATATGTGGAGTCCTTGCGATTGCACTGCAATTGGTAACTAAGTGCAAGTTACACATTCCAATATGTTATAAAAGCGTTTTAGTAAAGCTTCAATCATAATGTTTATTGAAATCATTTAACAGACTCCCAAAACTACGCCAATCGGAGGTAAGTTGCAAGATTGTGGGAACACAAATGTATCTCAAAACAGTTTCAATGCACTTCACTTCAAAAACCATTTTTAATTATAAATATTTGATTATGTTTCAATGTTTTAAATAACGACTGAAAATAGTCGATTGTCGCTCCTAAAGTTATTAATTTGGCTCCGAACGTGGGCTTTAAAGGCATTTACATCATTTATTTTAATTGGCATATATACCTTTAATTACACATAAGTCGATTAGTTCAACTAAATTGCAGCCACAATGAGTCCGGCTATTAGTGCTTTTCATTTTGCCGATAAAAAAATGTAATGATACAAATTTGATTGGCTGTCGCTTCTTAAATCGATGCCGTCAAATGGACTACTCATGTAACAGCCGTGGAATACATTTGAGACTCACTCAATGATATTATAGTTGTGGGTCGTGTTATTGTTGTTGCTGTAGCTGCTGTTCCTGGTGCTTGCAATGATTGTAAAAAGATTAAAGGGCATTTTAATTAAAAATTATATTTATTTGATTTAATTTTTATTGGCGCTTTTTAAAAAGCCATTTAACCAGCGACAATACAAACTGAGAGGACAGAACACAAGCTTTTCAAGTGGGCACTGACCGGCAACGGGTCGGTGGTGATCCGAAGCATCTCTCTCTGTCTCTCTCTCTCTCTCTCTCTCTCACTCTGACACACACAAAAGTGTGAATTCAACAACGCAAGGAAATTAATCTTAAGCCGCAGACAGCGAAAAGCCAAAAATAAATCAACAATGCAATAATTTATCAGAAAATATGTGTCCGTTGCAAGTGCAGCAGTAGCAGCCCACGTGCTGAGAGTGACGCTGACTCTCTCGCTCTCGCTTGCATTAAGTCGCTGCATCTCGCTCTAGCTCTGACTGCATCCCAGGGCTAGGGATGAACGCGTGTCGCATTTATACAACACGAGCCCCAAGCTAAACTCACGCACGACACAGCCTCCATCGACTGCTGCATTCCGAAGTGGTTACCTATCCAGATCTGCGCTTTTTGCATTTTGCCTGAAACTAAAATGCAATTTGGAGTTTTCTTTTCCCACTTCATTACTTTCTTTTCCAGATTTTGCATCGCAGACATGAAAATTAATCATTTCTTTTCCAAGTATTTAGATTAATTTGAAATCATAATAATCCTTTTTAATTTTACTGCTTCGTGTCACGAATGAAAAAGCCGCCACGCGTCCCACTCTAAGCAAAAGTATGCAACAGTGTTTGCGTTTGAATTTGGAGCGTCAGCAGAATGAATCAGCTGCATATATCACAAGCAGAGCGGCAGAAAAGGAGAAAGAGAGAGAGAGAGAGAGAGAGGGAGAGAGACGGGGTGTGATGAGTGAGCTGCTTGCTTCTGTTGTGGGTAGGCGTGTAGATGGTAGACGTTAGGGTGAGGTAGAGCTGGCTAGCCGGCACTTAAGTCTCTGTAAAATCCACTCTCATGGCAACGCCAGGCAGCCAACACACAAAAACAGCATCCATGAGCAGCTGCACAAGCATAGTCCCGTACGAGCCGTCGGACGCTACTGGCCACGTTTGTGGACGCACGAAATATGAGCTAAAGCATCAAACACACACACACACACACACACACACTGAGAGGGACAGGCTCAGGTTGGTTGCCGGCTCGTTGTCAGTTCATGAATCAGTCGAGGCGACCACGTCAGAGTTCCACAGTTAGTCTCTATCTCAGTTTGTCTGGCAATCAACACCAACAGCAACGGGCACACATGGGCATGGCCAACGACTACATTACCCTATACTTTTTACTATCTATCCCCCCACTCCCCCCCACCCCCCCCCCTTTCCCTCTCAATCCCCCTCAAACACGCCACTCCCATTTGACCGTCTGTTTCAACCTGTTAGCGCATTTGCCTGGTTAAAATGTTGCTGCTTCATTATCTGGCCTCTGTTTCCAGGCATGTGCGCCACTGGCAGTCGAATGCAATAATGTGGGTGCATTTCACGCCAACCCTTAACCAACGCACACACATCCCCACACCCCCTTAACAGTCTCTCACTTGTCGCTGTCATCGGGCAGCGTCGTCCGCTGCAGTTGCACAAATTGCTTAAATTATGCAAAATATGCGCGCGACCAAACCAAAAGCACAATTCGCACGGCCATCAGCACTTCGCACCATCCTACAGCAGCACCACCCCAAGCCTCCCTAGAAAACAAACGCAGTCTATCAATGGAGCCTAAGAACACATTTTCCAGCAAAAAATCATTTCGTTTCACATGTTTCCAAACACGTTAAACTGTTCGCTAACAAAAGGCTTCCCTAACAAAAGTGTTAAACACCAATTTAATAGAAAATAAACCAATAAAGATTTCAAATCGAATAAGATTTAATTAGAACAAATAAGCGGAGCACTTAACTGTCTGATTGTATGCACAATATATTTACCAATTTTCGAATTTGTATTAATATGTGTCCGAAAATGTAACAATTTAACCCATAGTAAAGTGTGGCAGAGACCGTGGTATCTGCTGCATGGTGGTGTAGGGTTAGGCGATAGGGGGGAGGGTAGGCAGCAGGAATGTTGTCTGTCCATTGGCCGTAGCCTAGGCCCGTTGTCATCGCATATTGACGGCAACAACAACACTTTCAAATTCATTTTCAAATTGATGAAACTGGCATGTATGTGTGTCTGTGTGTGTGTGTGTATGTGTATGTGCGCGTGTGTGAGTGTGTGTATGGGTGTGTGTGTGTGTGTATTTGAAAGAGCAACTCGACAAATTCATGTCAGAGAATTTAAGAGGAGGGAGGTGAAAGGTAGAGGTTAAGGGTTTGCCAACGGACTTTGAAGTTGTTAAAGGGTTCGATTGGCAGTTCATGCAATGCTGCCTACAACTGTAGCAGGTCACTTTCAAACCAAAACCACCCCACCCCTTGGAATCCATTTTCCTATCTCCTATCCACCGTGCATTCCCCTCTCAGCCCTGTGCAGTTATATATTTCCTCTTGGCCCACTTTTTGTCCGCGTTGTGCTTTGTATTCACAAATCCAATCCAATTTAAGAGTGTAATTACATCAATTAAACTTAATCAAACTGTTTCAAAAAGACGCGACGCGAAAAACGCAACTTCAACTTTCAAGGCGCAACGTCTGCCACGCACAGTGGAGCAAATACGGTAATTAAGGCCTGCCCTCAAATTTGATAACATTCGCAAACCTTAATCTGGAAAAGGAATATTATATTGTCCTTAGTTATACTGTTATTATTATATTATATATATATATACTTTGATATGAATTTCAAGTTGATTTGTAAAACTAAAGCAGAATAAAATTAATTAATTAAATTAAGAAAATGTGCAATTTAATTAAGCTTAAACTGTTCAAAAATATTACACACATAAAAACATGTTCTACTTTAAAAGGCAAACACTTCCGAGTATTTTATTATTTTTATTAACTTAACGAATGGGATAAGAGTTTCTTGAATATATTTATTCGATTTTTGGAAGCAAACGATTATATTTTTGTATGGCTTTCACATAATTACAATATTTAAACCACTATGCACACTTGAAGCTCTGCCTATCCTTTTCCAAATATCCCTCTCTCTCTCTCTCTCTCGCTCCGTCTAACTCACTGTGAGTCTCGCTCTCTGTCTCGCGCACTTTTGTGAAAATTCACGTGCTCAAAATTCGCGCACACTAATTAAGTGCCCGGGAAGTAAGAAATAAGTTGCCTCATGATGAGCAGCAAGATGCCACAGCAGCAGCTACAGTTTTTGCCAACCCCCAACCACCCCGCCCCCTCTAGTCCAAAGCAAGGCAACCCAACTTCTGGCCACCTCTAGCACATGCTGCTCTTGGGCTTTGGCATTAAAATCTTGCGCCCTTACTTCATATAATTTATGTTACATTTGCTGGCTGTGGCATAACTTTGCCCTATGCAACTCGTACTTGGCCTCAGCCGCCATTCAATCCCGCACCCGCTACCGCTCTCTCTCTCTCTCTCTCTATCTATCTCTCTCGGTCTGCTTGTGTGTCTGTCACTTAGTCAGTCCGTCAGTTCGTCAGTCACTTTGAGTTCCAAATCAAGTCAGGCAGCCAGCTGTGCAGGTGAGTGTGTGTATGTGTGTGTGTGTGTGTGTGTGTGAGTGTGTAGGAAGGAGGCATGTGGCACGTGACTTAAATAAATTGCAAAAATCTTTCTCACTTTGCTTTCCTACAAGTATTTCGCATAGTTCTCCGGAATCCTCAGCCCAACCCTAATTCCCCTTAACATCCAAAGCTTTGCTCTGGCCTTTGTTCTGTGCCGAAAACGTTAACATTTATGTGTATGTGTGTGTGTTGACTTTATTAGCAGTCAGAACTTGGCGTAGCGCCACCTGTCGGCAAGAACTTTGCCACACATAATCAACACCTAATCAAAGTAATAGAAACTTATTGAATTAATCGCTAGGCATTGAATTTCAACTTGTTATTTGCACTGATTTGTAGGCAGTTAACCCTACCCACCACCCCCCCCCCCCCCACCACCCTCCATAACCCCAAGTTCAACTCAGCAAGCAGAATTCCAGCCACCGATTTTGCCAATCAACAGATTAATTATGAGCACTCGCCTCCTATCTCTCTCTCTCTCTCTGTCTCTCTCTCTCTCTGCATCTTTCCCTTTCTCTTTGTATTGGTCTGGCCAGTGTTGACAGCTGTCAACAGTTGTCGCAGTGTCCGCCATTTGGTCGGTCGTCAATTTTGATTAGTTCGGCATTCGGCATTCAGTGGAACGTGTCAAAAACTCAAATAAACCCAATCCAAAGCACACATCCCGCATCGAAATGAACTGCGAAATGGTTTTCAGATTTACATAAAATCAAATTTGGTTCGCACAATATCTTAGCATTAACTGTGACATATTAAGTCTACTTATCTCTCTCTCTTTCTCTCTCTCTCTCTGTCCCTGTGATTTTGTATCTATTATATCGATCAACGGAATGTCAAACCATGTATAAATAATTAATGAGCTTATTATTAATCACAATTACTGTGATCTAAATCATTTTGAAATTTTCTGTTTAAGAGAAGTATTTATCGATAGCATAGATTGTCTATCGATATCAATTTTCCATTGCAATTATTCAAGTAATAACATATACATAAATCGTCTATCATCCTACTGTGTATCTAAATGGAACTATAAATAGTTGTCAATAGCTTGTCAGATCCCGATTCAACTCTTTGAAGTACATTTATTACCGCAAGAGATGCTTTTCCAACTGCCTAAACAGCCACACAAAGCCGGCAGCAAAGTTTGTGTGACGGAGACATTGAATAGAGGATGCGATATACAACTTTCTTTTGTTGGAGGCGTTGCCATCGCTGTCATCGTTTATCGTTGACGCAAATTAAAGAAAGATATGTATGTGTGTCTATATGTATTTAGAGAGTCGGGGCATAATTATACAAATTGGGAATGCAATTAAATTTAATTGTTCAATGTTGCCGGCACTCGTGAGAAGCTGGCAACTGTTTTTGCCTCAGCATCTCTAGCTACCTCTCACTTCTCTTAAGTGTTGGTATGTGTGTGCCATGTGTGTGCGGGTGTGCTGCTCCTGCTGCTTCTGCTGTTGATGCTGCTGGTTGTGTTTCGGTATTTCTTTTGCCCTGCCGCCCAGTCAATGAAATGTAAAAACGTTTTGAGCACGATCCTTGTCTTTCCCCTGAACAACACCGCACTCTCCCCAGCCTCACTGCTCTTCCTTAATGCTCCTGCATGGTAGAAGAGCGCGTAAGTACCGTAAATAAAATAAGCTAAAATTATAACTGTCGTGCTGCAAGAGACGGAGGAGGAGTAGGAGCAGCAACACACAAGACGCTTGCACGTTTTAAAAGATAAAGCAACTATCTGAATCGGCCTACCAATCCCGCCCCCCACGAGCCCCTTGCCCCAAACAGGTCGCGGCCCATCCCTGCTGCAGGCAGGCAGGCAGGCAGGCAGCCAAAAAACATCTTTTAATGATACATCGGCTGGCAACGGGCAGGAATGAAAGTGCACAAGTAATGAGGCGCAGAATGTGACAAAATGAAACAAAGCGCACAGGAATTGAATGAATCACAAGAAGTGGAGCCAACACACAAAAACAGCAATTGTTGGGCAGATTCCAGCAATTCTTTTGCCCAGCGCTTGTAGCAATTTGCGTACGGCATCCGTTGACCTTCGCATTGGCATTGGGGGTGTTGCTGGGTGCTGTTATAAGTGTGGGGGTGTGTCGGTATTTGGGTTGCGGGTTGTGGGCTGCGGGCTGTGGGCTGCGGGCTGCGGGTACGGAAATGTATAGCGTGCACATCTTCAGTTGAGTTGGGCAAGGGTTAAAAAACAAACAACGGAACAGTGCCCAGGTGGCGAATGAATACAAAACAAGGTGACTGCAAACGCCAGCCAAATGACACTCTACAACAAAATAAAAGTAGCGCGTTTGCCAAACAAATTTACATACAAAATAAAAAATAATATATAAAAAAGTTGTTATACAAGCAATCTATTAGCAGAAAACAAAACAATGCTTAACTGTGTTCAATTCAACCTTGGCACTTTTTGCACCATACTGAAACTTAACATGATAAGAATGAGAGATGCATAGTACTTACATATATGCATATCCGTTCATCAATTATATCTGAGATCCCTTGCAGTCCTTACAACATATGTTGGACCTCTCAGCACACAGAAGTTTGAAAATTGAAACTCATGTTTTCAATTCGTAACGTTTAATGTAAATATTTTATTATTTGCAAGTTCCCGCTGTCGACCGACTGTTCGACAATAAACAAGTAAGAGTGCTGTAGTCGAGTAAACTCGACTACGATATACCCTTAACCCAGTTATTAAATATATTCTATTATTATTGGCAAATTCCCCTTTAAAAAGATTTGCACTAAAATGCAAGCAGCTAGAAAAGAATATAAAATGCTCGCGTCGATTATCATGCCATCTCTTTCTCACACATGCGCTCGCATATTTATTGCGGCTGCTGATAGAAATGAGATCAATATGAGAATTTATTTTAAATTTGGGCAGTTGATCAATAGTATGAATACGCATATTATGTATTAATTGGAAGATTCTGCCTTTAAAATTGTGGCATTTATTGCTATCGGAAATTTAATATATCGATATTCGATAAACGTAGGCAGTTATCGATAAAAATAATGCAAACTTGATCTGCGCTTGGTATACGAGAACCTATATTCCAAATTTGAAGTCTCTAGCTCTTACAGTCTCTGAGATCTGCGTGGACGGACAGACGGACATGACTATATCGACTCGGCTGGTGATCCTGATCAAGAATATATACACTTTATGGGGTCGGAGATGCTTCCTTCTGCCTGTTACATACATTTGCACAAAACCATTATATCCTTTTTACCCATTTTTAATGGGTTCAGGGTATAAAAATGTATAATCTATTCCATTTCATTGGCTTTAAGGCATAACATTGAAATCGGCTTGTATTTGTTGGTTGGCCCACTGTACATTTCAAATATCTGGCAGGCCAGTGTAAATATTTGTAGCGAGTGCAAAATGTTGCCCTCTGCATTTAGTGGCCTATTCAGAACTGACAGTTTGCTCTTATCGTGCTTTGTTTACGCGCCAATGCACCCAGCTACCCCCAGCAGCCCCAACCCCAGAGCATCACCAACCACGCATAACACTTGCTGTGCTCATTGACACAGAGGGGTCGGGTTATGGAGTGTAGGCTTTGAAAGCTGAGGACCAAGCAAAGCTTCTCGATTGTGTTTGGTGTGGGTTGGGGATTGGGGTCTGGTGTTTGTGTATGGAAGGGGATGGTAGGGGGAGTGGGTGTGAATGTGGGTGTGAGTGTGGGTGTGGGGTGGTGGTAGTACATAATATCTTAATTATTTCTTTACATGTGTTTTAATTTTTAGTAAGCTCGCTTCTGGCTGCTTTGAGAGCCGCACACGCCACTTGGCATTTCAGTCACGTGCTGCAACTAATGCGCCACGCCCACGCTCACGCCCTCGTCCGCCACGCCCTGCAGCACACAGTGCCAGGCATTACAACATTGGCAACTTGAACAGATGAGTCCTGCGGCAAGGAGTGAAGCGACTGCTCTTATCCCAGTTGCTGTTGTTGTTGCACCAGGCCGACTGTTGAATGCCAGACGTAAAGGTAAATGTTAAAGCAACTAACTAAATGTACCAGGCGAAGCACAGTGACTACAAGGAGGCATGCTTATGGGAAGGGGGTGTTGCACAGCCAGGGCTTCAGCTGACGCACGAATGCCAGCGGCGTCGAAATTACGAGCAGAAGAGGGACGGTGGGGCAACAGACTGGCAACACTCGCTGCCAAGTTTTCTCAATTACTTGGGCTGAGCCTTGTTGCAGGCCACAGCCAGCCACACCTTGTAGATCCACCAAACACTACTTCGCCACACACACACACACACACACCCCCCCCCCCCCCCTAACCCCTTCCCAGCAACTCCCTTCAAGCGCTCAGGTCCTGCCTGAGTGTTTGACTGCTGCCTGCGTATGCATGTTGATTAAACGAAAAAGAAGAATAGAACTATGAAATTTTAGTGGGATTCTGCCATTTGCTGTCTCTGACTCTATAATACACACTCGAGTTGGACGCGTGTCGTGTTTTCTAGTCAGATAAGAGCAGGCACTCTTAACAAATATCATATTTGTATATATATAATGCAATATAACAAGTGGAAGTAGACTACTGTGCTGTTGATATAAACGTTGAATACTATTATGGATGCTTCAAAGTTATTGAAAATATCCTTTTACATATTTGCAATACTGCAATAAGAGCTAAAGATTATTATTGATTCCACTAGTCACTAAATAGAAATGATAGCTTTATGTAGATTTTTAACTTGCAAAGAGTAGAATATTTTCTGCATCTTATTGATTATTACTAAAGATTTCATTTTGTGTTAATATAAACATTTTATGCTTAAGCGGTCTCCAAACAAGATTAGAAAGTCTAAGTGCTGATTGATACCTCACCAATAAATAAAAGTATAGAATAGACATAAAAATAATCAAAACTGCAAAGTTTCACAGAAACTAGTGAGTTTTGGGTCCAATTGTGTTGGGAGAACTGTGAGCAAACCGTGTTGGAAAAGAACCGACACGCGTCCATCTCTACGAGCTGCCCTCGCCCTTTTCGCTGCTCTATGTGTGCGTGTGTGTGTGTGTGTGTGTGTGTGTGTGTCTCTGTTTCTCTGTGTGTATTAATCCAACATAATTAAGAAATTTAATTAAAGTGCAGCGCGTACTGAATGTTGAATATTTTTGTGTATGCAGCTCTCTCTCTCTCTCTCTCTCTCTCTCTCTCTCTCTCTGTCTGTCTATCTCTCTTGCACTCAAACACACATCCTAGAAATCTCACCGTCCTAGCTAGCGCTGTGCAGGCTGTCAAAGTGATTGAGAGATTCCTTCATTTATGACAACAAAGTTATTCTCCAGTGATTCAGATAAAACAAATGTAAAGTCAAAAACAAAATAACAACAAAAAAAATCAATAATAAGAAAATTGATCAAAAACCGCTAAACGCAGCACATTGTGTCATTAAACCTATTGTCCATAATTAGCCATGGACTCAGTAAGGAACTGTTGGATGCGGTTAGCACCTATGATGCCTATGCGGATGCAGCCACCGAGACAAGTTTCTCAGTGGATCTGGACACAGAATTGGATAGTCTGATTGTCACAATCTTTCAGCGCGATCACGTCGAGCACCACAGAGCTGTAACCTCCATGGCGAACTCTCGTCGGCTAGTTTACCGCGCGTCAATTGCTTCCGGCACAAATGGCTCAAACAGACGAACCGCTCGGATGCAACCAGGCAACAGCAGCAGCCACTGGATTTATCTGGCGATGACTTTTGCCACTCAATGAACTCGACAAGTCAACAGCAAGAGGACACCTGAATCAGCCATCCCGTACACAATTAAATATAAGCTACACGTCCTTCGCATATAGGTAATAATATTCGAAGAATTCAGCTAAATTAGCACATGGCCTTTGTTACTGTTAACTGTCTTAACTTACTTTACAAAACAAAAGGAGGCTTAATTCATTAATCGATTAATTTATTTTATATTTTTCAAAATAGGCCTTATATTAGTTTTCGTATTATATTGGTATAACATAAACCATTTTGTAAAATATAATTTGTCATTTGGCAGATTATCCTCACCCAATGAGAGATTTTAAAGTAAGCTTTAATTTGAGAAAATGTTAAGTTATTATCACAATAATCTCATGTTATGTTTATTATGTCAACTGATAATTGAACATCAATTACATATACACATACACATACGTATGTAAGAATATTTCTTACTGTATGTGCTACGTATATTTGTGAACAGTTTACTTGAAATTGTTGCTCTGCAATATTTGTACTTCTTCAAATATATTGATTAATTGCAAAGATTCAAAATGCCCAACAACTTTGAACAATGACTAAGCAAATGTGCAACGCGTGAGTTGCATTGCTGTTATGTTATTCAATCAATCAATCAGTCAGATATTCAGTCAGTCACGAAATTAGTTACTCTTATGCTGTTGCTGCTGCTTCTGCTGCTGCTGCTGTTAGTCCATGCCAAACTTTAGCGGTTGTCTAGCTATGTCACTTTTATGTCACTGTCAGCCGGGAGAGGGGTTTGAGGAGAGCGGCTCAAAGGTTAATGAAGTGACAACAATGCATGAAACACAAAACGAGATTGAAAGTTATATTCACAGTGCCAAATATTAAAAACCCTCGCCGGCATCGATGTGTTCCAGATCCAGAGCTGACTATGTTTTCTGATTGCTTTTTGTAACAAACAGAAAGAAGCCTCTCCGACCCCATAAAATATATATATTCTTAATCAGAACCAACAGCCGTGTCGATATGGTCACGTTAGTCTTTCCGTTTGTCTATTTGAACATACATATAATTTTGATCGCAAATTAAAAGCCCAAGTTATCGCCAAAAATGTACTCCCTTATTTATCTCATTACTATCGTTAGGCGAAAGCATTTTTTTTGTCAGCAAATTATGGCAATTCGAGATTATACAAAATATATGTGCTGAATTAATTTTATTCTTAACTCTTCATACTCTTGCCATAAGAAATGGAAGCATTTGCATACCTGCTTACATTTGGGGGTGCAAAACATTTCAAAAGGCCATTTGGTAATAAATCTAGAATATATTTAAAAACTTTTTTTCGGGGTATATCGTAGTCGAGCTCACTCATTCATTCACGCAGTCTTACTTATTTTATTTTTATTTTTATTTTTAATTTTACAGTTTTTGTTTCATCTTAATTACAATTACTAATTCGAATTTATGAATACGTCTTTAGAATCACTTTTAAAATGAATGAATGAAGTTAAAGCTCATATTTGGCGATTGTTCCAATTGTATATACCCACTGCAAGGTTTAAGGTATTTTTGCACAAAATATGCATAAGTACATAAATAAATGACTGCATATCTGCACAACACACAAACTCGCACACACACACTCACACACACACACACTCTTGACTGTTTTTCGGTTGTTGCTGCTTTATGTTTATTGTTTTTGCTGGCGTTGAACATTTTTGATTTTTGCGGTCGTTGCGAGCGTTTTGATGTTTTTTATTTCGGTTCTAGTGGACAGTTCCGTTCAGTCTGTACATCGGTCTACTGAGTGTGCATATGTGTGTGTGTGTGTGTGTGTGTGTGTATATGGGTTCTGTTTGCCGATGTTTTTGGTTTTTGTCTGTGAATTTGTGCCAAAGTGTTTGGCTGTTTGCACGCATATTTGTTGTTGCTATTGTTGATGTTGCTGTTTCTGTACTGTTGCTGCCTGCCTGTGTTTCAAGTGCACAATAAACGCGGATTCTCTGCCAATATTTGACTGCAATCATTTCGGCTCGGCTGTTGTTGCCTTTTTCTCTATCTGTCTGTCTGTCTGTGCCTGCCTGCCTGCCTGCCAGTTCACTGTCATGTCTCTCTCGGAACAACCCATAACCCTTCGGCTTTGCCACTGTCTAGCTGAGCTGAGACCATGGCAGACCAATAAACCGTATAACGCCAGACAAAAAAAAAAAAAGGCAATAGCAGGCGCTGAAGAAGCAATAATGCCGCATCAAACACTGTTGACGTCGCCAGCAACACACTTACACGCACACACACACACACACACGACTACATACACACAGCTTAAGTGTACCATGAGGCGTATGCGAAATTTTACGCTTGTGTCTGTGTGTCTCAATCGAGACAATTGGTCTGTGCGCCGCAGGCGCTTCACACATTCCATTTATGACCCGCAGACCGTCACCTAACATACTGCCGCGACACAGCACCCAATCATTCTGTCTCTTCTCCACCCCCCCCCCCCCCCGCCTTCCCTCGCATACCACCAACACCAACCCCCCCCTCCCTCCACCGCGCCAACATTTGCTTGTTGATTTTACGTTGCTGCTTACATTGGTGTTAGTCTTCTCGTTGTAGCGCCCTGCTTCATTTTCACACCCTCTCTTTGTCCCCCTGTGCCGTGGGCCCGGCGATTTTAATGCGTCTGCTGCGTTTTGGTGGCTCCAGAAAAGTATGCTATGTTTTTTTTTATGTCCCAGCCGCGATTGTAATGACTTTGCTCGTGCAGCAGCCAACATAAGATACACACACAGACACACCAAGTGGAGCAACTTCGATGCAAAAGGTGCCTTAAGTGTGGTTGCGGAAAATGTTAAGCAACTTTTGATAAAACCCTAAATCTTAAGGTTAAGCAACAAGTAGCATTGCCACTCGATGCTGTGACACAAATTTTGTTTTATACATACATATACATATATAATGCTCAAGGGCTACACGTAGCCATTCAAGCTTAGAAAGTTTAAATCAGTTCAAAACTTATTCTTTGAGCAGAAACTTGGTTATATAAAGAAATAATAATAATAATAAAAAAAAAAGCGTAATGAAAAAATTAATCATACGACATTAAGCAAGTTTTCACTTCGAACACGATATCCAGAGTTTTCCAATTTTCCGCAATTTTTACTAGCGCTTGCAAAAATTTTCGTATTTGTTTGTGCGTGTGCGTGTGTGTGTGTGTTGCACGCTGTATTAATATCGTTGCGCTGTCTGCGGCATCTTGTTATAGCTACCGTTATTGTTGTTGCTAAAAGCGCAGCCTCTGCAAGCGTGAAAGGCTGCGGGCTGAGTAAGAGAGAGAGAGAGAGAGAGAGAGAGATATAGAGGCAAAGTGAAAGAGTAGATTGGGCGGTGGGCTAACTGTATCTGTAATAAGGGCAATAATAGAGTTGACCACAAAAGCAACAGGCCAAAAGCAGCTGGCGCAGCAAACTGAAAAAAAAAACAACATAATACAAAAATAAACCAAGAAGGGAGCCAACAAACAAAAGCGATAACTAACTAAATAAATAACATAAATTAACAAAATTTGTAGACAATTTTGTCTGTTAAGTGTAAAACTTTGTAGTTGGCTCTTTTTTAAGCTGCTGCTGGGTCAAGGCAAAATGTCGTTGGTGCTGAGGAGTCTTGCGGAATGGGCCAAGGGGCAGCAGCTCGCAACGTTGCTGCAAAAATGTTTACGCTTCGTTCGACTTGTGTCGTCGTTGTCGTTGGGAAAATGAAAATGGGCAATGGCAATGGCAATATAACCATATATAGACCACCCCATACATTCATAGAGCAAAGCGTCGGGCGATGGGTAAATGAAAGGGTTAAAGGGGTGCTATGTTGTGACATCAAATGTTCATGTTAACAACTTTTCTGAAACTCAATGAGCTGTTGTTTGTATTGTTGTTTGCCGCCTCTGCTCTCGGCGCAGCACTAACACACATAGTTAGACAGACTAACAGTGACTGAGAGAACGACAGCGAGAGAGAGAAAGAGAGAGAGAGAGAGAGAGGGTGAAAGAGAACGGGGAGGAGAGCAGATATGCACAGTCAGCCAGGCGCAAACACGTCGAGTGTTTTGTAGCAAATAATTTTGCACAAAGTTCTCTCCTTAACGATTTGAACACATGTTAACATGAAGAGTAACAACTACAGCAACATCAACAAACACGGTCATAGCCTCACGGAAAGGATAACAACTAGGATAACTCTTCGACATGATAATAAATATGTTTAAGGGCGCAGGACGCGCCACGCGACCAGACAACAAGATTTCCAGCTTCCAATGGTAACCATTCAACTACCCAGTCAACCCATCTCTACCTCTGCCAGCCACAAGATCAGATTGACTTAAATGGTCAGCTTTTACACTTGCAGAAATGTTAAAGAAAGTGTTTAAAGTAAACAAAATATAATTTTTACAATATAATAATGATTGAAGGAATGTCGCTTTAAAGTAAGTATGTCCGAAAAATATCGTATATTCTTGTATTGTTGTAGTAATTGACCGATGTTTCAAATGTACTTAAAATTAGTTTGGATTATGGATTGACAAAAAGAAAAACCCCTGGATATGCTTAAACATTTTCCATAGCTTCTATAGATAAACACAGATTAACATATCTATATTGACTTGGCTCTTGATATTTATTAGGATTGTAGATATCTACTATATCAGCAATATTATCGCGTACATTCTGCACGAGCATAACAAAATATGAACCTCAAAAGATTTCTTGAATTAAGGATATATTTTCAGCGGCTTGCGCTATGAATATTATCTGAGTGTATGTCATGGGTTGCGCTCAGACGTTGAGTTAGTTTTAAAACAATTAAGAGCAGAAGGACTTCTCCGACTGTAGGACTGTGAGCGTGAGGTCGTAATGCAGTCTGGGACTTGGGGCGACTTGAACTGAGTCAAATTATCACATGAAAAATCTGTGTAGTGTCATTTGCTGCAAGAAGCCAAAGTTGCAGTCATTCATAAATATGGCTCTGACAGGACGAGTCGGAGCAGTCGGAAAAGGTATAAGGAGGTGGTGGGGGGGGAGTGAGGGTCGTATACACGCATATAGCCTGGTTTATATGACGGCTAATAAAACAGGCAGCTGGAAGAATGTTCATTCGTATGCACCGAACGGGACGCCAGCGAATGCCAATTTCGCATACCAAATTCGCATGGGCGGTTTTTGTTTTGTGGGGTGAGTGGGGGCGAGTTTGGTGGGCGTGTCGGGGCAGGCATATTGCGTATTTGAAACACGTTTAAGCAGCTGCTGCAAATGCATGAGAAGCAATAATGCAAAAATAGACGAAGCAACGCAAAAAATAAAAAGGAAGAGTCAACGGCGACGACCAATGGAACAAAAGACCCAGGCTGAAGCGTGACAAAAAAATAAAATAACGAAACAAGAATAAGTAGGAAAGTCATACGCCGAAGTACAGTTACCCTTGACGATTAGATACCCTTATCGGCAGCTGATAATGACGCGATATCGAAAATATAGCAAATTCTAAAAATGAAAATTTTTGTTCAACAATTCAATTTGGTAGTTTTCAAGTTAACTTTAAACTTGAATTTGGTAAAAAGAGTATTCATCGACTTCTCAATAATGTATAGATATATGAACAGAATTCAAGAATACCCTTCTAGGGTATGCCTAGAACGTTAAAATTGTAAGTGTAAATTATTGGATGGTTGCTCAGAAATTGAGTTATGGCCATAAGAACGCTTTGGGCAGCAGCACTCAGTGGATCGCTGATGTAGTGGCAATCAGCACGAAAGGATCAGGCACCAGCTGTGTCAGCTCTGGCAACTACATAAACGACAGAGAAAATGTGATGGGTGGAAGGAGACTGCAAAAGGATCAGCGTAGATGCACTTTGAGCGCACCACATTAAATCTTAATCAATAGTTAAATTATGCTATTCTTCTGCATTCCGATGCCAGGTGGCGCATAGAGATGCCATCTGTTGTTGAAAGTGGATAAGCTGGCACTAAGCTAACTCTGCTGCCTGCTGTTGCCTGCCACATGCAACAACGCACATGCATGGCAACCACCGATTTGTGCATATGTCAGGAGCCGCCTTAACAACTTGCCCGGCGCCAGTTGCACGTGTGAAGAGATTTGACAGCAACCAAAACCAACAAAAAAGGATACCTCACGCCCACCCACCTGTCACATTCCCCGTGGCCGCCGCCCCCCCCCCCCCCCCCCCCCCCCCCCCCATCCACAGTCGCTGGCTGTGGGCAGAGCAGCAGGCAGCGAATCATTTGCTGCATCTTTTGTCTTTGCATTTTCACGGATGTCCCGCGGATCGAGCAGGACTGAGGAGTGTGAGTGAGGGAGTGGTGCTAGTAGTGAGGGGGAAGGAAGATACTATGAAGTGCCATTGTTCCGTTGTTGGTTTTCCTTATTTTCTTCATCTCTTTGGCTTGCTCGCCGTGTGCTTTTATTATTATAAAATACGCATGAGTTAGTGTGCATATTTCAGGGATTTTGTGTGTAAAGGGATAAAAATGCAATCAGTCGCAAAAACCAGCAAAGTGAAACTGACAAAAAAAATAACAAAAAAAGAAATACGAAGAAACAAAAGAAAACTCCGAGCGAATGACAGAGACAGAAACGCGACTATCGCTTCACATCTGCCTATCCCAGAAACCCCATCCATTCCCATTCATCTAGTTACACAAATTGCACTTACAACTTCATTTACATTTTTGCGAAGGGCGTGCGAAATGTGTAACAAATAATTTGAGCATTACATGAAATTTGGTCAAACAAGGAAAATAATCCAAGTAGTCCATAACTAAACTATATTTTCTAGGTCAATTCTTCAGAGAGAGAGAGAACAAGTTGAAATTAAATTTTATTCAATATGTAACAAATTATTTGCAATTCGATTTGAAATGCAACCAAACTGCAAACGTATATAAAACATAATAACCGCTCAGATGTGTGAAATGCACATGTTCAACATCTTCATCATCATCATGATACCCAGCAGCAGGTGTTGTTTGGATATCAAAGAGCTGCGACACGCGTTGCCAATTACTCAATAGGATGAATGACACCCAGAAGCACAATGAGGTGCCAAAGCAGCACTTGCAGTATGTCACACACACACACACACAAATACACATACACATACACACACAAACACACACACAAACACACACACACAGACACACACACGCGCAGACACAACAGTTAGCTGGTAACAGGTGACCTCAAACCAAATCTCCAAAATTGAGCCGCAAGTTTAAGGGGGCCAAGTGAGGCAGGAGGCTGTGTCGTAACATATGTATGTAGGCAGCCACATGCCCAATAAAGACACACAAGTCAAGTGGAGCACCATGTGCAGAAGGGGCGTGGGGGCGATGGGGACTTAGCGAAGGACACGACGCTGCCTTCAAGTGCCCCATTAAAGTGCAAGCTGCTCCCATCGCTCGCTCTCTCTCTCTCTCTCTCTCTCTCTGTCTCTATCTGTCTCTCGCTTTCTGTTTCTAACTCTCTGTGGCTGTCTCCTTCGCACACCGAAGTGCCTGCAAGTAAATTTCAAGAAACAATTTTCAGGAATGACTTAACTTTTGCGTTTATATGAAAACTTTTGGCAACGTGATGTTATGCGAACGGCAAACCGGCACCCGGCGAGCAGCGAACAGCGAATATGCAATTTGAGTCAGCTGTGAGGAGGTTTGGGAGGCGGAAACATAACCCATTTAAGTATATGTTTATATACACATATATATATACAACTTGCTATTTAGTTGAAGCGCAGCGAGAGACACTCATCGAGATCCACATTACGTGTGATAAAGTCCAAATCGTTGCAGTTAAGGAAACCTTTCAGATGTTTCACTTGGTGCCTCTCCTGCGGCTGCTGCTGTTCCATTTCATTGGCAGCCATCAGCTGCTTGAGTTTCCAGCGCATAGCGCGCAGCTCGCGCCGTGTCACCGGTAGACAGCGGATCAGCTCCTCGCACCGATCCCCGCTAAGTAGCCCATCGCCATCGTCATCGTACATGCGCAGCAGCGAGTCCAGCTTGTGTTGCAGCGGCACGTGGCGTCGAAAGCGCGACAGGCCAAGTATAAAGTGTCGGAAGCACAGTGACGGATACAGATACACATCAACTAGGCGTTCCGCGAACGGATGCTGCGCCGCCGGCGGCACTTTGAGCAGTTCAGCTCGGAGAACCAAATCGTTCGAGTCGCGTCCCAGCGTTTGATACTGCCCCAGCAGATAATCGATGCGTTGTGGCGAGAAACCCGACTCTTTCTCGATCTGTTGCAGCTTCTCGGCGCTCAAGTGCCGCGATGCGACGATACCCATGTCGAGAACCAACACACAGCAATTAAAATAACATATTTTTTTCCTTTTGTCCAATTTTTTTTAATAGTCTGCTAGAATCGATGAGAGAGGGATATAGAGAAAGATCAAAATAGTTGGAAGTTGACGTTTAACTGGGCGATAGCTCGATGAGGCTGTTGTCCCTGAAATATACTCTTTACTCTACAACAATCCAATTGGGTTAAAAATATTTATGTTAGCGCAAATACAAAAATATCTGTATCGTTTTTTCCATTGGATGTTGGGTCTACGATTTTCGATCTTATCCGTCTGTATTTGATTCGAATACAAAATGATCTATTCATTTTTCTCTTTGAATTCAAATAATTTATTAAAATTCATTACACTTGTAAACGTTTCATTAATATTTTAAATGTTTTTAAGTTTTTAAAGATTTTCTCTAATCTATATCGCAACTTTTAGTCATTCATAAAATTAGATTGGGATTTTAAATGCAATAATTTATACATTTTCAATTTCATTTGAGTTATCATTGGAAGGAGAGTGCTTTGCAAAATTACTTTCTGTAAAATAGTTATTGATATGAATAAAGATGTATGTATTTACATATGCACATTTTATTTGTATTTAGTTAAAGTGAATTTAGAGTCTAGGAATACGAGTCAATGCTCTACATTTCAGAAAAGAATTGGTCTGTTTTTATACCCTGAACCCTGATACTATTGATCAACTGCCCAAATTTAAAATAAATTCTCATATTGATCTCATTTCTATCAGCAGCCGCAAGCATTTTCTGTATGCATAAATATTCGAGCGCATGTGTGAGAAAGAGATGGCATGATAATCGACGCGAGCGTCAATATGCTTTTATGTGTCGGCAGAGGGCGCTTGCAGAGCTGCTCGCATTTTAGTGCAAATATTTTTAATGGGGAACTTGCCAATAATAATAGAATATATTTAATAACTGGGTTCAGGGTATATCGTAGTCGAGTGAACTCGACTTGTTACAATATTTTTTTCTGAACAATTCAAATGTATCTCTAAAAGAGAAAAAGAAGTCTCTTAAATTCAGAGCGATTTTTTATTGAGACTAATAGCTAAAGTTAGACACTTTTTAACTGTTGTCAAATTGTTGGCCAAATTGTTAGCGAAATCAGCTATATTTTGTATAATACAATAAATACAAACACACACACTCACACAGGTTCTCGGCATTCCTTGTCTATCGGTACATGTATGTATATAACTACCATCTCGACCCTCTGGTTGCTCGAATCATCCATTGAAGCCTTCACGTATTCTGGCATATGTCAAAATTAATTTCGTTGCCAACATTTTGACAGCTTCTCATGCAAACACTTGGCCAGAGCCAAAAAGCAAGAAGCAATCCCATGCCCCATCATGAGGGTGGAATTGAATCGAATGCTCTGTGGACTACCATGAGCAGTCGGCGTTGGGGTTGTAAAAGAATTGTATTTGGAGGGGATCGGAGTTGGTGTTTGAGTTAGTTATTCATTGGCTCTCAGCTGAGAGGCATTGCTTTTTGTTTGTTTTCTGCGCAATCATCGGTATACATTTTGCCACATCAACATAAAGACACATTACACCTCCCTACCTGCTCTCATATTTGCTGGCATCATTGATTTGATATGGAAAATCATGAAAAGTCGCGCCTTAAGCCATTTCCCACAATGTCATGCAGTTTGGGAGGGGCAGGTAGAGTTGGCAACCCACATTCAACGAACATTCCCCCTTGTCAAAGAAATTACAAAAATTAAGAGAACATTTTCTGAATGGTAGCCCCAGCTGGTAACGATTGGTGCCATCCCCTTCCCCTTCGCCTTCCCCATCCCCTCCTATTTTGTATGGGCAAATTAATGAAATTAAATTACCTTCATTTTAATGGATCCCTAGCTTGACCCTCAGGGCAGCCTACACCACCTACACCACCTGTCCCAGCTACACACACAACGTAACTGCATATCGCAGAGGCAGATCTGATTACTCTATTGTCAATTGTAGTGGAAGTGCGTGGTTTATATTTTTGGAATCCACACATTATTTAATAATTTATCTAAGAATACAAATTTTATATTTATATAATTAATTTATTTTTTTATTTTTATTTTAGCTTAGGCCAATTTAACCAAAAAGTGTATATAATTTTTGAGAAATAATTTTTCACTTTTTCAAAAGTATATTCGTGTTGAGTATATTAAAATGTCGCGACCTGTTAGGTGTGTTATGATAGAAAACACAACACGCACTTAACACCAGAATAAACTCCTCACATAAAAGAGAAAAACCTGAACTCAATGTCCAGGGTGGCTCGCTGGCGGGGGTGTTGTGTGTGGAGAGAGGGAGGAAATTTTTTGCTGTTTGGTGTTTGTGTTTCGCCTGTTTTCACTTTCGACATCGTGTTAATACGTATGAAATTGTTTGGTGATGGAATCTCGGACGTGATGCGAATATTGTGATTTAATTGCAAACGATGCGGACTGGATTGCAGTGGGAGGGGGGGGACGTGGAGAGAGGTGCGGAAAGGTACATAGAGCAGACCTGAAGCTAACGTTAAAGTTCGTCCCCCTCAGACATGATTCCCGTGGCGAATCAATTTCTTCCAAATGTCTAAAACCGATCCTTGAAAAACTGAAAAACGCTTTCGACTCTTAATGCTTTCACAGTCTGACAATGAATAGCAAAAATTAGCAACTGGCAGCTACAAACGGAAAAATGGTTGTTGCGATGAGGGGGAGTGGGATGATGGGTTGGGATTGCAAGGCATTGGGAATGTGCACTCATTGAATGAGTGAATGAATTAATGAATGTGAGCTGTGCGCAACGTGCGGTGCAAATTGTTTGAAAATAGGTGTTGTCAATACGTTTTAAGCATTTTGCCTCACTATTTTTCTCTCTATCCCTCCCATTCCGTATCTCTTCCTCTCTCGCTCTCTATCTGACTCTGGTCGCATTTTTTCCGCGCTTATGTGCCGCGGAAATCGCAATTCGTAGCCCATGGTCATCCGAAGTTTTTGTTTTGATGGCAACCCTGCCCAAATGCAAAAGCTCCGTTCACGAAATTATTTTTCCTGATGCTGTTTTGTGGATCTGCTTCTACACTGCAAGTACTCAGTGCTGTCGACTTATCGACTTTTTACTGTCATTGACATGTCACTGTAATTCGATTTGAAAGAAATGCAGCAATTGTTAACTAATTGATGACGACTGATAGCCGCACAGCTCTGAATGACTGTAATAAGTCTGATATCTTATATATACATATAAACACAGCAAAACAAAACAAGTAAGAGTGCCGTAGTCGAGTAAACTCGACTACGATATACCCTAAACCCAGTTATTAAATATATTCTATTACTATTGGCAAATTCCCCTTTAAAAAGATGTACACTAAAATGCAAGCAGCTAGAAAAGAATATAAAATGCTCGCTTCGATTATCATGCCATCTCTTTCTCACACATGCGCTCGAATATTTATTGCGGCTGCTGATAGAAATGAGATCAATATGAGAATACAGATTCGACTATAACTTGGGTGTTTCTTATCCGGTCTTGAAATTTGGGCAGTTGATCAACAATATGCATATGCATATTATGTAAGATAAGATAAGAAGATTCTACCTTTAAAATTGTGGCATTTATTGCTATCGGAAATTTAATATATCGATATTCGGCAAACGTAGGCAGTTATCGATAAAAATTATGCAAACTTGATCTGCGCCTGGTATACGAGAACCTATATTCCAAATTTAAAGTCGCTAGCTCTTACAGTCTCTGAGATCTGCGTAGACGGACAGACGGACATGGCTATATCGACTCGACTGTTGACCCTGATCAAGAATATATACACTTTATGGGGTCGGAGATGCTTCCTTCTGCCTGTTACATACATTTGCACAAAACCATTACATCCTTTTTACCCATTTTTAATGGGTTCTGGGTATAAAAAAGATTATTATAAAATATACTAATAATAACAATAATAATAGTAATAATAATAATAATAATAATAATAATAATAATATAATAATAATAATAATAATAATAATAATAATAATAATAATAATAATAATAATAATAGCAACAATAACAACAATACTCGTAGTTATACTAATATGCGTAATAAAAATAAAGCATAGCAATCAATTCTTGAATGAACTGAGCTGCAAATCGAGTATCTGACTCACATTTATTCTTCATTTGGGATTCCAGTGGGAATGGGCTGGCACCCGACCCGGTTATAAATGAGAAAGCCAGCAACTGTTGGCTCAGACTCACAAGCTGCCCAAGACCGCAGTTCGCATGTGCTACGCGTCGTATTAGCATTGTGCAGTGTTTTTTTTCCTCCTTTTATTCCATGATATTTTCGTTTTTGTTTTTTGTTGCAAGACCCGCATCAGTTGCATTGTCAGTTGATTTGCCTGCCGTCTGTCAACACTCACTTAAAGTGTACACACACACAGTCACAGTAAGAGAGACAGAGAGAGAGAGAGAGAGAGAGAGAGAGAGAGGGAGAAAAATAGAGTAGAAATGCGCGTTGTTGCAATTACGCGAATTCCCCATATACCGTTAAGAGGTCGGCCAACAAAGATTTTTCTAAGAAAACCGCTGCAGCAACGGCGGCATTCCAAACTAAATTACAAACAAAAATGTTGCTTACAACATGAAAACCAAAGCGGAAACAGCAACAGCAGCAACTGAAAATGTAAACAGAACGCAAGCTCAAAAATATAGCAGCCAACAAAATAAAATAAAAAAATAAACATAAACGAAAAGATTGATGTTTCACACACTTTATATACACTGCCATGATTATTCGATTTGTTTCTTTCATTTTGGGAATCAAAATTGCCATCTTCAATTAGACTTTACTTTAATGCGGAATTCTTTGGTTTCACAAGTGCGTATGCCTGTCGGTGTTAAATATTTCATGATATATGATAAAAGACCCTTTTCGTAGGGTATTTGCCCGAAGGATAAAAAAATTGAATATGAAATGCAGTGAAGGACCAGTGGCAAAGGCGACAGCAAGTGACTGACTTGCAACTCCGTCTTCGAGTCGCCAGCCACTCACACACACATACACACATACACACAAACACTCACACACCCGCGCATAGGCAGCCCCCTGACTGTGTGTGTGTGGTGGGGGGTGGGAGGGTTGTGGTTTTGGGAGCCGTTGTTGGGTTTCGCAGCGCATGCAATTTGGTGTGTGTTTCCCAAGAAACCTTTGTTGCATTATTGCCGCAATTTGCAGAAGTGGTGACGTGAGAGCCATCAGAGTGCTGCGGCCACGAGAATATTGGCCCGAATCACATACACACACACACACACACACACAAACATGCACAACCAACGAACACACTCTCCCCATCTACCAATCACCCCTGCCTATTGTCCAGCACAGTGCCGTTAAGCTGCCAGACAGCCAACAAATAACAACTAAGTTGGCAATTTGGAGTCGCGCTCAGCAAAACTACAGCCAAAGCAAAACAGCAAACAGCCAAGAACAGCAGAAATTTAGACCAAGTTGCAGAGGCACAAAAAAAAAAGAAAAACACACAGAAGCGAAGTGTGGCACAAAAATGCGCAGTTCATCTCTAAAAGTGGTTAGTGTTGAGCCACTTGAAGAATGGAATTGATGAGGGGTTGGGTTGGGAGAAGTGTGCCACTTCATAAATAACCCACAGGCAACGCACCTGGAAATCATTGTGTAACATAAAAGCAAACTTGATTAATTTTTGAAGCCAAATATACGTGTGGCAACTTTTGGCAGCGCTGCTGCTATCGATAAAAATTAAAAGTCCCAATTACAAAAGTAAACAACTGCCAAAAACTTGTGCACAACAACAACAATATAAATTACCGTATTATTAGATAGAAAAACAATAAAAATAATACCAAGAAGTAACGCTGCAGTGCAGGGGGGGGGGGAGGGTTGATTGTAGAACTTGAGGTATTCTTTTTGGTATATTTATTTTCGTTTATTATATGATGCATGCAGTCATAAGTTCATGTCGAAGTTGTCACGAAGTCATGGTCAGTTCCAGCTTATATGCATTTGCATGCATGCCAACGAACAGTAAACACACGCTAATGCAAACGATATTCAACTAGCAGAACATACATACATATGCATATATTTGTACATCTGTTTGGAGTATTTTATGCCATGTTATATATGTATATATATGTTATATATACCATCACAGGAAATCCAACAAAAAAAAAACGTATCTCTGAATTAAACACACACCAAACCCATGAACATTGTATATATATTTTATATGAAGCGTATACGCAATATTTTATATAATTCGTTGTTTATACAATCAAGCATAAGGTTGACTAAAAAGTATGAAATATCCAGAAGGAAGAGATTGTACATTAAAACATTAGAATTAAAACATACGTTTTTAAATTGTCTTAGTTAAAGATATCGGACGGTCAACATATCAGTTAAGTTTTTCCAAAGAATCTCCATGTCCTCTATTGAGAGGTATATGTATGTAGATGTAATTTTGATTATATACGAAAAACGTTAGTCTTAGCAAGCGGGCATTGTGGCAAGTTCTTCAAGTGCTGGCAATAACAAATTTGTAGCATACTTTTGCGGGCTACTGGCAGCCAATTGGCAGCCCAGTGTCCATTGTCCGTCGTCCAGAGTCGCAGAGTCAATTGTTGGGGCCAACTAGAGCTCTACGCAGGCCTGCAGCCAAGACAGCAGAAATGGACAGGAGTAGGTAAGGTTGTCGAGACGGGGGGTGGGTGGGGGTAGGTGGTGAATGAATAAGAAAATAATAGAAGAGATGGGCAGTAAGTTAACTGCAGCTGAGGCCGCAGCACTTGGCCAACCGCCCCAAGAAGTTTGCGAGTTGCCAAAACAAGGCCAAGCAGTGACGCAAACAACAGCAACAATTGCAACAACAATAACAACAAAAACAACGACAAGGGCAATAATATGAAATAAATTCCAACAGAGAGAGGGGAAGTTGGTGGATGGTGTGGGTTAACGGGTAACGGTACAAATCCGTACAAATTGAATAAGAACTCAATCTTGGCTACTGTCAAAACAACTTTTTGGGTCCTGGCAACCGGACACGAGCGAACCCTCCGCCAGACAGTTAGATGGACAGACGGACCACGACGAAGCGGAAAGATAAAAACATGGTAGCGGCACAGAAATGCGGCAAAAAAAAAACATTCAGACACACACACACACACACACACAGAAGAAGCAACAACAAAAAAGGGGACGAAGCGGAAGCTATATATTGAATTGAATTGAAATGCCTTGGCAATTGTTTGTGTATCATTATAGTCATCATCAATGTGCTCATCGACTCGCCAGATGTCTGTGCGTGTGTGCGTGTGTGTGTGTGTGTGTGTGTGTGTGCGTGTGTTTGTGTGTGTGTGTCTGTGTATGTGCCGCATGCCTCATGACTTGCTTGATATATCTATCTTCTTCATATATTGTTATTATAGCTTGATAGCTCTGAATTATATTTTACAGTCGGTTTTTGTTGCTGCATTGTTTTTAAACTCTTTTATTTGCGATTCACAATTGTTCAACAATATATGTTATTATCTTTCTTTTGTTTATTTTTTATAGAGTAATAATTCTACATTTTATGTATAATAGTTTCCCAGCTCCCACCAAAATCCCCCCATATCCATTATGGATATCTAGCCTAGTTATGAAAATTTAAAGTAGAGAATGTGCTTTAATATCAACCCGCCAACAATAGCAACTTGGAACTTGCTGAAATCTAAAGATATATATTCCTAAGCTTTTTTTATGTCATGGTATATATTCTACATTATAACTGGAAAAATTTATTACATATTGCCGAAAATGTCAATTGCAATTTGCCAAGACTTTGAACTCACCCACAAAATGTGTGAGTGTGGATGAGCAGTGTGTGTGTGTGTGTATATGGAGTGAGAGTTGTCATGTTACGTCAGGCGATCAATTGGTCGGTTTGGGTTGCTGTCATCTCGTCTGTCGTCAGAGGCCGCGGCACTATTAATTATCATGTTAAAATGTAATTAATTAAAGATGTCGTCATCGCAGAGCAGCGACGGCGGCGGCGACGGCGCCGGTGCCCGCACATAACTTTCAATGAAATGTTAATAAATTACATAATACCGAAAACGAAATTACAAACGCCATCAACGACGACAGCTCCAACAGCCACAACAACAACAAGGCAAACAACAACAATCGCTACCTGATAACAAATCAAACGAAATTTTTGCTGTGCCCATCGACAGACTCCAATGCCATCCTAGCACAGTGGCCATTCCTCACATTTTTCCTTACAAATCTATAGCAATAGGAATTTCAGCAAGCAAAGCAATTCAATTAAATACACTTCGTAGAGTTCAAAAATTAAAACGATTTCGAAAATTTTATTTGAAAACTACTATTGATTTTTCCTAAAGTGCATAAAATAATAATTTTGTATATGAAATCCAGTCACTAAATTATTTGTTGTTTGTAGTTCCTGTAGTTTTTGAATTTTAGACAATTGTCTTTGTTTTCGGTATGCCCTAAATCATAGAGTATGATTACTACAATCATTTTTTTGTTGATTTTTTTTTTGTTTCATCCGGATAATTGTAGTAATTGTTTACCTTGTCCTTAGTAATTGTAGTATTCGTGGCTGTGTGGACATAATCTTGATTAATTCCCCATGTATGTTTGATAGCTCGTCGCAATTGTTTGAGTCTTAGTATGTGACTACTTTGTTTTTTTTTTTATTTTTCTTTTCATTTTAACTCGACGGTAGTTGCTAAGCTGGAAAGTAATTTGAAATTACCACAAGCCAGACGAATAACCGCCGGGCGGCACACGATTCCCATTCTTGAGGGGGCTAATGTTAATCGTCTCATGTGAGCTCATGCCCAAGTTTGCTGGCCCTATATAATCTTGTTTGCCCGGCTTGTAACCTACTCCAGTAAGTGGATTGCCTTCTGTCATCAAAGAAATTGAAGAAATAAATTAAGCAGAACAAGAAAATAATTATGAATGGTTGATCCAAAGTTGCTAAGAGTCTGATTAGAAACAGTATAATGAATACCAGATACACAATCATTATCTATATCTAACTGTATTATCAAGTAAAACATACCTCGGATCCTTGGTTGCATCTGCCTACGACCACCAAAACCATCGCCCTTCAGTCCAAAGCCAATAATAGGGTTCCGAGAATTCATATTATAGGATGTTCCCCTATTACAGTTCTTTCGTTGAGAGACATTTGAATTATGCCGCGTATTATCGAAAGAGTACGGACGTTGTGGATTAGTGCCCGTATCGGTGCGACTCTGTAGATTTACGTCGTGCTTATCCGACTGGTTGTATCTATCGTTTTGAGCGGGCACGGGTCCAACATTGGCACACTCTAGATCCGATGAGCCACGAGATTTATTTGTAGCAGTATGGGACCCTACTGATAATGAGGGGTCCCCTGATTTATCCTTGCTATTTGCTGCAACATTTTACTTTTACTATTATATTTTATCAATAAAATAAAAGAAAACAAGAGAGAACGTTGGAGTCGACTGCGAAATACTCTGATCCCAATAAGTCATACCATCTGATAACAGGTGCCACAGAGCAGGGTGTGGCTAAGAATGACTGATCCTTGAAGGATTTTCCTAGTAATCCACCAAGTTTGCCTTTAAAAATGCGATAGATATAGGCTTCTCTGAAATTTGGGAACGGAACGTGGCAACAAAAAAATTATTGGGGAAGTTTCCAAATAATCTTCCTTACAAGTTTGGTAGCGGTAGCTTTTAAATTACATGAGAGGAGTCGGCGTGGCCGAAAACCAATCTACCTTTCAAGTTTCATAACTATTTATAGGGGTGTCGAAAAAAGGTGCGTTAACACAGACGGACAGACGGCGAACAGCATGGCGGACATTGGAGAAAACCAATGGTGATATTATTTAGATATGTGATATGTGATATTATTTAGAACCAACCTTCAATCTTTGGCTTTAAAGGCTTCAGAATGCCAAAACCGGAAGCATTTAGTCCGGCGCCAGTAATTAGATTTCGCGTAGACATGTTATTATTGATGTCAAGGTCGCAATGCACATGGATAGGCTGGCATCTATCCTTCGAGCAGCGCTTTGAGTGAGACACAGTTAAATTATAGTCCATATTATTCAAGAAGCACCGACGTTTTTACGATTGTTAATAGAATCGCTGCAACTGGTTGTAAATAATATATTGTTTTAGGAGTACACTGGCTGGACTTCGTTCTCCTCAACGGGACAATAAAGATGCCAGGCACGAATTGGCAGGGGGCACAGCTAATAATGGGAGCAATCCGTCCAGACTATTTGCAAAAAGTTGTGCTTCTCAGATAATCTTGCTGTTTGCTGCAACATTTTATTTTTAGTATTATTTTATTTTTTATTTATTTTTTACTTACAGTTTATTTTGTGGAGAGCTGTCGGATATGAACGCTTTTCAAATGCGTATCTTTTTCCGTTTGTACAGAATATTAAAGCTTACAGCTCGAGAAGTTTTTATTATTTGATTTATGCTGTTGGATATGTTCAGCTCGGTAGCTCGACGGAGACAAAATATTATTTGTATTCAGGGGCTGGACGCTTCGTATGAAGCGAAATGTTTAACCCGACACCTACTTGCGAAGGATTGTGATTCCGATATTTTCTTGCTGTTTGCAGAAAAATACTATATCTCTTTTACTTACTAGATATTTTGTAGATAGCTGGAAGATTTCAACGCTTTTTAAATGCGTATCTCTTTCCGCTACAGTTATATAAAAGTTTACAGGTCCAAAAATTTTTTGTTAATAAATTTTTATTTTCGGATGTGTTTAGCTCACAGGCTCGACTACGACTGAATATTATGTTTTCGAGGCGGTTCAAGATCCAGATGAAGCGAGAAGTTTAAGGCGACGCCCCCTCTTCTGAATACACATTTCTCGAGGCCCCGTTTGAGAATTGGTGATATTTTAGGGCCCCGTTGGCAATTTATCTCTATTATATAGGTTATAAATGGCTTTTTATTTGCTGTTAAAGAGATTAATTTTTTTTATTAAATACTTAATACGGACTACGGTCAGACGATGATTTGCTCAAGAATACATACATATATACATATTTAATTAAACCGAAAAAAAATTATATATATGTAGATTAAATGCATAAAGCATATTCTGAATTCTGCAACGTTTTTCGGGCTTCAGTGCCACAGTATGCCAGTCCAATCGCTGATGTATGAGTGTTTGTATGTGTGTGTTTATGTGTGTGTGTGTGTGTGTGTGTGTGTGTGCGTGTGTGTGTGTGTATGTGTGTCACGGCAGGCGCATAATCCGCATGTAAAACCAATTAATAAATAAATAATAAATAATAAATGTGCGTAATAATAATGACTAAAGAAATATCAGAAACAATAAATTTTATTTGAGTAGTCGCCAAAACCGCCGACAAATGCCAAAAACAAAGGCAAAAATTATTAATGAAAACGTTTGGGGAGCCAGCGGGATGCGCCTGGGATTGGATTGGATTGGATTGGATTGGATTGTACGTGGAGGCTGATGATGTGGTGCTGGGGTTGGGGCTACTGTTCGCATGCTTGTCATAAACGTTTATAAATTTTTATGAGCGTAAATATAATTCGTAACAATATTAAAACTGATGCGTCGCGCTTTATTAAATAGATGCAAAGGACGACGGGTTGACTAAGGTGTTGGTGGTGCGGGTGTATAAAGACTGCTGCCGAACAACAGGCGCTTTAAAATAATTTATCACATGTAATATTCACACACACACACACACACACGTGCGCACACTCTCGACATATTCGAGTGTGTGTGTGTGTGTGTGTGAGTCGAATTCGTGCTTGTTTTTGGCTTTTGGATTTTGGTGTTGCCCGTTGCACGTTTTGAGGCACATTTGTAAGCAAGTCAGGCAATCGTTTGCCCAATTAAATGCGTTGAGAGCACACAAGCACACACAGATACACACACACACACACACACACACACGCATACACACTCAAACACACATAAATGTTATCACAATAGCTAATTCTCAAAGTCAAAACACTCGGATTTCAGCTCACAACAACACAATGTACAGCGTAAAAACCGCTCGCTCATACACACACACACACACACACACACACACACACGTACGCACACTCCATCCCCCTCACCATTTCCCATTCCTACCACGCACCTGGAAGTATCTTGAAGCAAGCGCCTCAATTAAAAATGTAGCACACTGCTAAAAAAGATAATAATTTATATATATATATATATATATATATATATATATATATGTGTTTAAAGGTAGCGATATTCGGTACAACGATAGTGCTCCGGCAACAATTTGCGCAACAGTTGTTGAATTGCAGTTTCCGTTTTTATTGCAGCTGTCGCACTGTGGCAACGTCTAACGCTCCCTTTAAAGCATCAGTTTAGTTGACAGTTGCTTTCTGAGGCGGCGGTGCTCGTCTTTTCAGAAATCATTTAACTTGTCACAGCGACGCACAGTCGAAGGGCGAACCCTTTCAATAGCACAGACATACACACACACACACACACACATACACACATACACACACAGACACGCACACACACAGTTTAGAAAAGCTTAGCAATGCCCGTTTATCAAACGCTTTTCGAATGTTGTGCGACGTCTTCACGGACTGCTCTGCCGTTTATCATCCTCTCATTTTAGTCGGTGCCTCTGCGACAGCCTCTGCCTCTACCTCTGCCACTACCACTGCTTCAGACTCTGCATCTTTGCATTACGTTTCCTTTTCCTGTGCCACATCTACCACTTTTTCAGTCAAAGTAGAGCAAGAAAAAGCGCAAATCAGCCACAATTGCCGCTGACAGACGTAAGCACCGCATACTTTCATCCTGTGCTTGTGTGTGTGTGCAACACTTATGTGTGTGTGAGTGTGTGTATGGCTTTGACATTATTTGCTCTGCAAGCTGACAGATTTTTGTTACAGCAGCATTAAATTGATTTTTGACATTTCTTTCTATGCATATGGGAAATAGACGACACACAAAAAAAACACACTCGCACACACGCAGACACACTTGGTTAAATATATAAGAGTGTATATTATCGTTTTTAAGATAAGCAACTAACTTGCCCCTTTCCTATTACACCAGGGACCAATTCATTCCATATTTACTTTACTTGTGTTTAGCTCTGCGTTTGACCTGTATTGTATTATTTTAATTTTTTATTTTAAGTTGAACTTAACTTTGTGCAATATAACAAACAACAAGGCAGAAGAGCTATCGTAGGCATGCCAAAGACTACATACCCTTGTAAAACGCAGTCAAATTGTCGGCATATAAATTTCACAACCTATTTGAAAAAACGACCGTTGTTTCCAATGAAATATATATGCCATGATATTCCTATGTTGATAATTTTTTTCTTATACAAGAACTCTTATTCCGACTGATGTACGGTCTGCAGCAAGAACACCCATATGTGACTAGTTTGCATAGCATAAACATATATAGTTTATGGGGTCGGAGACGTCGGCTTCAATGCGTTACAGGCTTCACGACAAAATTATAATATTCCCTAAGAGGGTATAAAAAGTTTGGCTTCATTAATGCTAGCTAGTATATGTAACATAAACTAAATACAACTTTCACAAAGCAATATCAACAACAACAACAAAAAATACACTTTTTAAGTGAATTAAAATTGTACTTTGCCCTAACAAACTGCTAAAGCCAATTATAACTTTAATATTATTTTTCGAAATTGTATAACTTTCAACTGATTTCATATGTCACAAATCCGGCAACATAATAACAGACAAATTGTGTTGGACATTTGCTATTAAAGTGAGATAAAAACAAAAATGCATAAATGCTTCAAAATACTTTCCGTATTATTACTTGTTTCAAAAACAAACTAAATGCATGCTCTAAATAATCAATTAAAGACTTAAAGATACCGACGGTTTTACAATTTACTCATTTATCCAACAAATTGAGCAGTTTGCACAGCAAACTCACCATTAATTGCAATTCATAATTGGTAATTAAACTTCAGATGCAACTAAAATGCAGTCAGGCCTAAATTTAGCTTTATTGCACAGTAATCGAGCAATTTATTTTTATACCCTGACAGATAATGAAAGAGGCAACGACGACCACATAAAATATATGCATATATGTGACTATAGCTATTTTGCTTTATATATGCTGCAGATATACCACATTATGTATGGATCTGATCACTATACATTATAGCTGTCATTGGAATACGTATTTCAATTGATGGCAAAGTTGTACAAATAAGACATTCGTACAAATTCGACTACTATATCATGTTCATATGTATATAGTTGCCGACTATATGGATGTGTGCAAGAATCAACAATATATTGTACCTATTAAAGGATATATGATTAAGCACACAACAAACCGAAGATAACTCATTTCTATGCGGTTCTTTAATTAAAGTGCAAAATTGGTGTGACTGCCTAACGCTTGATCGAACCGCTCCGACTTTGATGTCCATTGGCTGGAAAGGAGCCAACCGCCACGCATCCTCCCATCCTCCCACCCATCTACCCCACCCTTAACCGTCGTGTGCATGCAGTGCTACTGCTGAGCACCTTGGGAATTAATTTCTCACGTTTCACGTACAATTTGTATGGCCGGAAGCGTTTTCAATGCGACGCTGCCTGCTGCCTGCTGCCTGCTGCCTCAACTGGCTGCAATCCAAAGCCAAACCACATAAATCCCCATTCCCATTCAAGCTGGCTGCTCGCTAATGAAGGTTTCATATTGTTGTTATACCCATTGGCAACAAAAAGTGCAATCGGGTATGATACACCAGTTGGACATAATTTGTATTTAGATTAAATGAGAAAATACAATAATCTTAGCTTTGCATTCTCGTCCAAGTAATAATCTTTGGGACTTTGGGTCAATCTATGCTTTATAACTAACAAGACAAGACAAAGTTGTCTTAAGCCAAGCTGTTAGCCGAACCATTAGTGAAGCAAATTAGTCGCATTGTTTTAATTGATATTTTTGTTCTTTGTTGATTCACTAAACATTTTCGTTATTGCTTTACATATATTTTGATATCAATATACATTTAAATACGGAGTATCTCGCAGCTCATCAGTGATGCATGATTTACACATTTGAACTAAGTTGTAAGTTTGTTATTGTTGCTTCTGGCTTTGGCTTTGTCGAAGCACACAAATCGCCGCACATACACAATGAGTCCGATTCCGCATTTGGCTCAGAGTGGCCAATACGGCCACGCACCAAAATGCATTTGTGTGTGCACAATCACACACACACACACACACACACATGTGCAGATATTGTGTACTGTATTTGTTGGACAAAGCGTGTAAAGTGATATTTGTACCCTACACACACTGCACAAAATGGGTAACATAGATTTGTGCAAATCTATGCTGAAGATTTTGATTGAAGAATCGTTTCCATGCATATAGACAATAGAGTTTTAAATTCAGAATCGGAATCAGAATCAAAAACTAATTTGTTATTTGTACAGAAAATACCGTAACGGAACCAAAATAATGCAGCCGGACAACATTGTAGTCGATTCTGTGTTCAAGTTGGTATATCCATTTTTAATGTTTTAAGGGCACAACAAGAAATAACGGCTTTACTATATTATACACCTTACAGTATACCCTTGGAGACATCAGTGCACCTGCTGAAATACTGAGCAATCTATATAATATAAATATATATTTGATGTTGTTAATTAATATGCTATAGTTTTTTAACTTTAACTTATCTAATCCAATCTAATGCAATCAAGGTAACAATGCGTAACTGTAAAGCGTAAAAAAGTTTGAAAAAAAAAATAATACGAGAATTACTACTGAAATTTGTCTACTTTTCCTACAAGAATCAGAATGGGAACCTAAATTCGTTTCTTTTTTATATATGTACATTCGCTATAGGCAGAGTTAAAAGTTTATCTACTTAATTTATTACTATTTTAGTAAGAAATGTACAAGAAAGTATATATATAGAACGCATCGACTTTAGAGGTATTGCTTCAAAACACAATATAAGAATTTCTTTGTCTTGCACAAATGCTTACAGGGTATTCTGGCAATCAAACTCTTTCATTAATATTCTTACCTATTGTTGTTGGTTATTAGATGTATTGGCTTGGAGCTTCAGCTTTAGCTTCTGTTTTGTTTCAGTTGCTCCCCCCCCCCCATCCCCACACCTTAACAGCCTGAACAGCAAAACTTCCCATCCCAAGCCTCCTTCACAAGCACCAGCTCCAATCCACTCAACATCCCCATCGGGCCACGTCGTCGTCAGAGTTGTCATGCATGTGTTCAAATTGCTGAGGATTATGGGTCTTAATTTTATGATTGCTTCTTTAATCAGAGACCTAACTGCACGCCAATTATGTCCTGACCGGTGCTAATTGTTTCTTTGTTGCTTTGATTCTATATTGCCATTTTTTTCTCTCTCTCTCTCCTCTCTCTCTCTCTCTCACTCTCTCTCTCTCTTTCTTTCTCACACTCTCTCTCTATAGCTCTCCGTCACTCTCGAGTAGTTGCTTGTTGGATTCCTTTGGTTCTTACCATTTAAGACAACTCATTTGATGTGGCCCTAATCGATGTGCGTTAGTTGCGATTAGTCGAGCGCCAAATGAGCCACGTAGCCATGGCATGTCTAGGGGCTGGGATTTTCATCTTGGCTCACATTTGTCTTCAAACAAAACTTACCCAAACACCACCGACGCCCATCCCACCCAGCCACAACACCCCCATCTTCTAGCTGATGCTGCATGAGCAACACACTCTGGAGCATAATGAATGCGTGCTTAGCCATAATAAAATGTAGCGGCATTGCCTAACAAGCCACATAACATGGCACAAAATTCACACAACTCATACACAGTAAGAAAAAAATGCGATACACACAAAAAAAAAAAGCAAAAGACAAAAACTCTCGATGTTTATTATTCTATTTACTATTGTAATTATAATAACATAGATTAAAGTAAATTTTCTAATAATTTCTGCATTTTCCATTGTGAAATCATCTAAATGAATTTATTCTTATTTTTATTATTTATTTATTTTGCACCTAATGGTAGGCAAATTCTTTATATGTACAAAATATTTGTTGAGTGTATTTGGCTGGTGCCAAGGCTGATTCCGAGGCCGCCCGCAAGTTGTTGCTGTCGTTGTGGCTGCCACCGTTGTTGCTGCAGGCAACGCAATAAAACATGTTGCAATGCAATGCAGCACCGCAATCATTTTGCAGTGCAACATGTGGCGGTTGAGATCGCACATAAGCACCAGACAAACCAAAATCCGTTACCAAAAGCACCGCCCTCTGACCCTGCCACTGCGCCTGCCCCTGCCCCTGCCCCTGATACCGACCCTGGCCCATGCACCACACTGTTTCTAGTCATGCTGAAAAAGTCGTAAATAAATGATATGCAAGTACATGTTCAGTGCAAATGAATTCTCTAACGTGTAAAAATTATGCAGTCCAAAGTTGCCACGACTAAGGCATACCCTGTATGTAGCTGTTACACACATTGAATAGATTTAAGCAGTCAGCGATTGCGAAATCAAATAGAAAACATCTGTTAATAATCAATGACCAAGAGCAGATGATGAATGTGGATATATAGTTTTCGATTTGACAATGTTATGGATGCAAAAAGTTTTCCCGGCAATATTTTTATATTTTTCCATAAAAACGTAAAATGAAAACAACAAAGGACGACAATCTGTGGCATATCGATCGGAGTTGAACTGCCGACATCCAAATTTAAGTCCAAATTAAGAGATATTATTACGTATTTCTTTATTTTGATTTTAATTTTGTTTCAGAAAGGGTTATATGAGTGTCTATGGAATTGTACGATATAATGGTCCAATCTGGTCGGATCCGACAAACTACGGCAGCAAAAAGTCTAATATATTCTAATTTTAAAGTTTCAAACTTGAAAACATACTGAAAATATCCTCTATAAGAAAAAAATAAATAAAAAACCATTCACTGCTTAATGGTATCTACGTGGAAAATAACGGTGCATATAAACCTATATATTGAAAAAGGAAATGGTAAGAAGCTTAAAGGACTTTGCGAGTTGAGCAGGACAGACGACACAAACACAAATGCTCAAATGACAATCTTGTGGAGAAACTGAAGGCCTGTGCCAACTGCATGCACGATTCACCGACTGATTAATTAAACTCATCCTCACACACACACACAGACACCCAGCTCCCGCTAGATCACCATGCCGAAATCAATGCAAGTAACTCCGGTATCCACCGTGTCCTGTAAGAAATGATGAAATGCGGTTGCGCAAATTCGAGCAGTATTCGCCTCCCTGGCTTAGGGCCCCCAATATTGGGAAAATTGTGTGCGCTTTGAGCCCTGCATTTTTGCTGCTCTTTGACTCATATACTCGATTTGTGACCGAAAGCTGAGCCTATTGTCCAGCATGATGCCCAGGTATTTTATTGACTCCTTTGATTTCACTACGTAGTCCTTTGATTGACTACGTTGACTTGCAACTGTATGTAGTCAATTATTTCGCGGCTTGTTTTGAGAACAGTCTCGGTTTTATGGCCTGCAAGTTTCAAGCACGCATCCTGCATCCATCGGGCCACAATTTTTATTGCCGCTCTTTGGCCAGCACGGCAAAGTCTATGAAGCTGCAACCCTGAGGCAGCGAAGCCTAAGTACCTCGTCGTACATTATGTGGCCTTAGATCCGATCCCTGTGTAACTCCTGCTATGTGTGGTCGTGTGTGTGTTCTTGTATGTGTGTGTGTGTCTCTGTGGTGAGTATTTATTTTTTATATTTCCATTCGGTTTCTGTACGACTTAACTAATTATAACTTTAATGCAGTTGCTTGTTTTCAGCAGTTTGGTTTTTTGCGCTCTGGTTTTTTTTTTTTTTTGTTTCTAATTTGCCAGATTTGCCGTTGGCGAGCATCATCAAAGGGTTGCCAATGACAACGCTTGTCCTTTTAACCGTTCAAATTTTGCTGTAGCCTTGGCTCTCTTTACAAAATTCAACACAAATGCGAATGGAATTTTGGCTGTTCTGTTCTTTCTTTTATTTTTTTGGTTGCTTTCGGGTCGGAAATGGACTTATCAGTTGGCTTAAATTTTGAAGACGATGGCGAAAACTTGAAAGCTTTTAGGCGATTTTCAAGCGGCATTTGCGAAATGCGGCTTCGAGAGTCATTAAGTTTATTAAGTGCCAGTGCAGATAACCTAAATGAGTGCATGCGAAAATGTAAAACCAAAGAAGCTAACAACTAACCCTTCATTTTCTCCCCCCCTTCATTTGCTGCTGTGCCTATTCAAAAATACAGTAAAACTTTCAGTAAGTAAGAATGCTAACGAAATGCGAGTTTTAATAAACGTTCAGATTACAAAAAAAAAACATCGTTCATAATCAATTTTGAAATAAAGAGAGACTAATTCGAATACTTTTAGCTTATGCAAATTTAAATTAATTTTGAAACAGTCCCAGGCTTAAAAGGTTTACGAGCGACCACTGTACCGCCTTACTGTATCTGACTCATAGCCCGCCCGTCCGTCCGTCCGCCCGTTCGCTCACAGCAAAGTTGGCCACCAAAAGTATATGAACAAGTGGAAGAGATAGCAAACAATGTGCGGCTGTGGTGCCTTGCAAATTGCCACTGCAAGCCGCAAACTTCAGTGAGGACCGCAAAGATTATCGCTATCGGTATGTGCACTATGCGAAAGAATGGGAGCGTGTAAGAAAGATAAGCACAGAGTTCCGTGACCGTATTACTCAGTTATCAAGTGCTTACATATATATATATATATATATATATATATATATATTGCTTATCGCTAGCTGCTCTGCGGTATTGCTAAAATTAATTGCGTTGCAATTTAGGTGACGACCAAATAGCCACCAGCCTTATCGCCGAAACGGACAACTTATAATTGATAAGAATTCCAATGTAGCTTGTTTGCAACGCGTTCAATTCTCACATGCATAGATATTTAATTTTTTCCTCTTAAGCAAATGATAAAATTTACACTTATCTTGCAAACTTCTATGCATTTTTTCAGCTATCTGTTTTGTTAAAATAGTGAATTTAATTTCAAATTCAAATAAAGATATATCGATTGTAGCATTTCGACTTATCGCTTATCGACTTGCAGCCTGTCACTTGCACGTTGCTATGACACGTTATAGTATTGCAGTAACAATGGCAGTTACTGTTATCGATAGCAATGCTAACACATATGTTGCTTGTTTACGTTTTTGGTACGCAGTTCACAGTTGTTTGCCGTGCGTAAAATGTTGATAAAATAGCGATGCAAAATGCTTTAAATATTAAGTTATTATTAGTATGTGCACAAAACCACAGGCCATTATACTAAATAAGTACTGATTAATGGTAATTTAAAGACCAATCCCGAAAGCAATTTAAGTATAGATTACTTTAATTTTTTGAACGCCTATTGCGTAAACAGCATACCTTATAAATGACAAGCGTCAGCCTCGCCGCTTATTTACTGGAGCTGCGCCAATTGGAAACATTCGCCATTCAGTTCCCCAACCAGCGAAGCGGCCGTCGTTCAAGTTCGACTTGTTCGATATTGTTTAACCCACATTTTATTTTCGCATTCTGTTATTTTGCTTTCGTATTTGTTTATCGTTGTTGTTGTTGCTGTTTTTGTTATTCGCTCACAACATGTCGCAGAAAAGTGTTAGGCAGCTAATACAATTTACTAATTGTCGCCTGGTGCGTGATCATCGACTCGTTTCCGATGATTTGTGGGTGCGCGATGGCAAGATCATTAATCCGGAGCCCATCTTCTTCGATGAACGCGTCAGGGCGCATCGTCGAATCGACTGCGGCGGCGCCATCATTGCGCCTGGCTACATTGATCTTCAAATTAACGGTAAACATAATGTGTGTGCTGTTGTGGTTGGTGTTGTTATGCCAAACTGAGCCAAGCTCAATTTCACTTTCAATCATTATGCCAAGGTTGCCAAATTTTGGTTCACTTGCAACACCTGGTGATGGGATCGTGAAGTAAGCATAATAATCTACTTGTTAATCTAATCAGACACTTCACACTGCTCGCCTCCCACTTACCCCTATTTGTTACCGTAAACATTGCGAAAAATTTAGAGAGAAGAGAAAGGAAGAGCGCAATAATTGGAAATTAATACAATAGAGTAGTTCAGTAAGTCAACGATGAGAGCGCTTCACTCAATTTGAATGTTTGCAACGTTTCGCCAACAGGTGGCTATGGCGTTGACTTCTCCCACGACACAGAGACAATCGAGGCGGGCGTCCAAAAGGTTGCCACTTGTCTCGTCAAATGCGGTGTCACCTCGTTCTGTCCCACCCTCGTGACGTCACCCAATGACACCTATCACACAATATTACCACGCATGCCACAGCATATTGAGGGCGGCGCTGGCATTTTGGGCGTCCACGCGGAGGGACCATTTATAAATCCGCAAAAGAAGGGCGCGCATCCCGAGAACTGTATACACACTATTGACAATGTGAGTACAGCGATTTCCTCTCGATCGACAAGGTTACCTATAAAATATATCGAGAATTCCCGAAAATAACCCCCCCACCCCCCCCCCCTCCCATTTAATATTTAAAAATATATTTTGTAATAAGGGCATGGAAACGTTACGTGCCACATACGGCTCATTGGAACGGATCAAGATCATAACGCTGGCGCCAGAACAGGTGATGGATGCGAGTGTCATCAATCAGCTGGTCGCTGCGGGAATCACTGTCGCCCTTGGCCACTCCATGGCCACCCTGGGCGATGGCGAACGGGCCGTGGAGCACGGGGCGACACTGATAACGCATCTGTTTAATGCGATGCTGCCATTCCATCATCGCGATCCAGGACTGGTGGGGCTACTCGCCTCGGATGCGATACCCGCTGGCAAGACCATATATTATGGCATCATTTCAGATGGGGTGCACACGCATCCGGCCGCATTGCGCATAGCGTATCGCACCCATCCACTGGGCCTGATTCTTGTGACGGATGCCATTTCGGCGCTGGGATTGAAGGACGGCATACATCATATTGGCCAGCTGCCGCTGGAGGTAAAGGGGGGCAAGGCATTTATAGCTAATACGGATACACTGTGCGGCAGCATTGCGCCCATGGATGAGTGTGTGCGCATTTTTAAGCGTGCCACGGGTATGTCTCCGCCCTCACCCTCACCTACAGCATCAGTCTAAAATCTCGCATTGGTCTTTCTTTTTTTTCTAGACTGCTCAAAGGTGTATGCAATTGAGGCGGCCACACTGCATCCCGCCCTCTGTTTGGGTATTGAGCGTGAGAAAGGCACCTTGGACTTTGGCTCGGATGCCGATTTTATACTGCTCGATGACAGGCTGCAGGTGGTGTCCACTTGGATAGCGGGCATTTGTGTGCATCAGCAGTGTAGCGAATAGAATACACCTACTATCTGCCAAATCTCTCTTTTTCACTATCTCTGTCTCTCTCAATCACACAAAAAACGGCTGTTTTTTTTTTCTAATTTGTTTTTTTGTTGGTTTTTTTTTGTTTTTAATATGATTGGATTAGATGACGCTTTAAATTGTTCTTTATATTTAATCATTAAATCATTTGGTGTGCACAACTAAGCTAAATCCATATACATTTACAAATAATAAGTATTACGAAAAAAAAATTATTATTATTATATATATATAATAGGTACAGTGGTCGCTAGGAAGTTCGAACTTACTGGAATTACAATCAATTTTATTGCCTAGTGAACATTTTTTTTGTAATTACATATCTCTTGTTTGCAAGTCTTCAATATAAGATTTGGTATATAACAATAATTTTATTCGTTTTTTCTGTAATGGGAAACAAAAAAACCTTAGACAAGCTAGAGTTATTGGCTAATTGGAGCGACCACTGTATTGACATATACATATGTATGTATAGTTACCGAGGCATGGTTTGTTCTCATAGACACGGCCCGATTGCCAATTTTTTTGTTTTAAGCGGTTTTTTTTTGTATTTTTGTTTTTGTTGCAATCAACCGATTAAACATAATTACATTAAAAAAAACATGCAATTCGATATCATTTCAATATGTAGCTCGTTCCTAATCTCACTTGGAGTAGTGATCCATTTTTCACGTTCTATTTCCCCTTTTTATTATTTTTTTTTTATTTTTTTTTGGCAATAACAGAACAAAAAGCGAGTTGAAGCTAAGCTAACTAACGGTAAAACCGCAAAGCAGGTAGGCAGACGATGAAATATGTATATTTATATATATATACTTAAATATATATATATATGTTAGCATTACACATATGTATGTATATGTGTATGTATGTTTGTAGTTGTATCTGTGTGTGTGTCTCTTTGTGTATGCATACAAAAGTGGTTCCCTTTAAGCATTTAGAAAAACTTCAGTTACAGTTAAACTACAAAAACAAAACACGCACACTCACACGCTTACATGCATTTCAAATAGTGTTTGTGTGTGTGTGTGTGTGTATACAAAAAGAGAAAGAGAGACAGAGAGAGTAAGTCACATGTGCGTCTGTTGCGTCCGTTTCCGATCGGTCTGTTTCACGTTAGCTAACTAGGGTCGCAAGCCACAAATAAATGCATGGCATGCAAAATGCAGTTTAATTTACTTGTTGTCATTTAACAACTATTGCTGTTTTTCGATTTCACTTGGTTCTTTGCTGTTTAAATCCGTTTCTTGTGCGTCAACTAACGTACACTGTTTGCTTGTTCACATGTATGAGTGCCTGTGTGTATTTCTGTGTGTGTTTGTTGTAAATTTACTCCAAATAACATTATACAATATATATATTAAACATTGGGTAGGTTCATCATTCTTGGTTCTTTCCACTGTCTGCCTTTTTGTGTGTGTGGCTAAGTTAATTGCTTTTTGTTTCGTAATACGATATTACAGTTAAACACTGTCATTCCGCCCTCGATGGGGTTATGACACTTGTTAGTTTCGTGTTGTCCACATTGGAAATGCAATTGGTTAGAGGCAGACAACATGTAGTACAATGCGTTGTTTGCAGGATTGCCACCGAGTGAGTAGTAGTAGAAAACGCATTTTGGTATTGTTCGAGTTTTTTTGTTTGTTTTGTCTTTGTTCATTTCATTTAGTAATATTAAACAACGATCTATATAAAAAGTTAGAAAAGGAACACACACACAATGAAAAAAAAAACACTGCTTTTCAAGTTTGTCATACATAATGCTTATGTGTGTGTTTAACATTTGCATATACAGTATGCCAAACAAAAAACAAAACACACACACACACACACGCACAAACACGCACGAAAAATTTAAATGAAATGTTTGTATTTAATTAGAAGACATTTGACTTTTAACTTGAAATTGTGTGTGCTCTTTTCATATTGCTAGCAATTGATTGTATATATGTGTATGTGTGTAGATCACAAAAGCAACCGTGTGTTTGAACGTTAAACTAACAGTGTCATAGCCACCCCTCCCCCCAACCCCACATTACGCACAACATTTGTCGTAGCCGGTTGGTGGCGCCTTCCCCATCATGCTGCGCTCGATGACCACTCGTTCGGGATTCTCGGACGATTCGCGTCCAGCTGTTTTATCTAGTATGGCCTCGGCAAGTTCACAGAATGCGCGCTCAATGTTTATATTTGATTTGGCGGATGTTTCCATAAATCGTATACTATGCTCCCGAGCAATCTGTTTTCGATTAGACAAAGAAAAGGCACAGTGAGTGAGTAACAGAGAGGGAGAGAGACAGAGAGAGCGCGAAAGTGACGAAGAGTGTGAGTAGATTGTTGATGGGAGCAGTCGTGCTTTCTTTCGTGACACGACCGAAGAGTCATAATTCAACAGAAATGCGCCCATTTCTAGTTGTTGATTAAATTGTTTTTGCGTGAGTTTCATTATGCATTCATCTTACCGCCTCGCCGCGCTCTTTGCTGACCACTCGCTTGTCCGTCATATCGCACTTGTTGCCCAATATCATCTTCTCCACATCCTCATTTGCATGCTGCACAAAGCGAAAAAAATTGAAAGAGAGAAATTTAAATACAAGATGTATAATATTTGAAGAGACTGCTGGTAGCCTCGTCTATACCTCGTCTATATTTCGCAGCCATTTGACTATATTCTCGAAACTCTTCTCGTTCGTTATTTCATAGACAAGCATTATCCCCATCGCTCCACGGTAATAGGAGGTGGTAATTGTGTGAAATCTCTCCTGACCGGCCGTGTCCCATATTTGCAATTTAATTTTTTTGCCCCTCAGTTCGACTGTTTTGATTTTGAAATCGATGCCTGCAAGGTAAACAACAATAATATATAATATTTTGGTTATTAGTTTATCATTTCAGCAATGACGTCACAAATACATATATAGTTATTTTTTAGCATTAGATATTTGCCATCGATTTATTTAGCTACAAACTCTAAGGTAAATTACAATAACAACAGGCCGTTAAGCTTTAGCTAAATATAAAGTAATGACGTCATAAATGCGCTTTGTGTTTATCGTACGATAAACATACATGTTTGATAACGACAACTTATTAAGTTGAAGGAATTTATTAGTTAAATGAATCATAACACGCACACTGTTGCATTTACATGTGTGTATGTATATGTGCATGTGTACGTACATATTTATTATTGTATATGCGTCAGAACAATTAATCTAGTTTACCAGATAACTATCTCACTTGCAGTGGTTAACCAGCAAGAACAACAATTTATAAATTGAGTGCGACTTATGCGGGCTTCTCAAGTCCAAAGGCTATCGGCTCCGGCGCAATAAACTATATAAAGGCCTTTGTACACACACACATATATATACACACATACATATATACACACACCCATATATATATATATATATTTATACATTCATACATGCACATATGCAGTGGTGAGGAGGGCGGGGGAGTGTGGCTGATGATGCTTTTAATACAATACCACGCCCAAAATGCAGATTCAAGACAGGGTATCCTTCTCGTTGTCGTTATTATTGGGCGCCGCCAACAACTGGCAACTGCCGCTTACCAACACTCACTCACCCAAAGAGAGCGCACGCAGCTCTGCAGGGATGTATGTATATGCATATTTATATATACACACACACACATGCACATGTAAGTGAAGAGTGCACTGCGCCATTTACTTACCTATGGTTGATATAAATGTTGATGTAAAGGCATCATCTGAAAAACGAAAGAGTATGCAAGTTTTTCCAACTCCCGAATCACCAATGAGCAGCAGTTTAAAAAGCAAATCGTACGTTTTCTTTGCCATTTCACGTTACGGCACGCGCACAAACGCACACGCACTCACAGTGGCCAACACACACACACACACAACACACACACACACTCACAGGCTCTGCAGAACAAAGCAAAAAAAAACGCACAGGTGACACAGGTGAATTGTAACACAAATTTGCGATTGTTATGCTTATGCGTATTTTGCTAATATTAGCGCGCTAGTTAATGTTGTTCAATAATGTTGTTTGCTGCAGAACTTTTTGAATGCCTTAGCACTTTATTTTTCTACGCAATGTAATTGTTGCTGTTGAATTCAGTGTGACCGCAAATGGCGAAAATACCAAAACATTTTACTTGGCTGCTTTTTGTATTTGCTGTTTTATAGACGCATTTGCTATATTCAAAACGATATATTACATATCGCGCATACAGCAACTCTGCATTCTATTCTATGTTTCCCACCATGTTGACTAAAGGTTTGTTGCCTGAAATGATTTGCTATGCCGTTACAACATTAAGCATTGATCGAAAAAGAAGAGAAAGTTTTGTTCGTATTCTTATCGATATTTTTGCCGATGTATGTTGTTGCTTGCTCAACACTGAAGCCGCGACATACATATAAGCAAAGATACACAATAAATAAATACTCGAGTATTATGGACCTGGACTGGCAAAACAGTCTGACAGAGATCAAGGACCGTGGCCAGTATCTGCTACACTCGGAAAAATGGGCCGATTGTCGCTTTTTGGTGGGCTCGCCGCCAAATCAACGCCTAACCGCTGGCCACAAACTGCTCCTGGCGATGGCGTCGCCCGTCTTCGAGCGAATGTTCTTTGGCAATTTGCCGGACAAGACTGATCCGATCATCATACCCGATGTGCAGCCGGAGGCGTTCGAGGCGATGCTGGAGTACATCTACACGGATCGCATCACAATCGGTTCTTTTGACAAGGCCTGCGAGTTGTGCTATGTGGCCAAAAAGTATATGTTGCCACATGTGGTGACACGCTGCACCCACTTTCTCTGGGCGGACTTGAGTCCGAAGAACGCCTGTCGTGCCTACGAGTTCGCCAAACTGTTCGATGAGCCGCGTCTTATGCAGAGCAGCATGGATCTGATAGCGGCCAATACACGTGAGGTGCTCTCCGATCCCAGTTTTCTGGACATTGAGGTATCCACTTTGATGGCCATATTCGATCAGCACCGGCTCAACATTGACTCCGAACTGGATCTATTCAATTGCCTGCTCAAATTCGCCAGTGAACGTGGCATTCTCAATGAGAATGCCAACGATGAGGTGGCCAGAAAATCATCCAGTACCGTGGAGCAACAGGATGCGACTGACAACAACAGCAGCCACATTGCAAACGATGTCGTTGTCGAGGAGATTAAAATGGAGCCCGATGTGGCCGCAATGGTGCGTCATCTCCATCAAGATGAGGATGTCGATAATTTTAAGCAGATTGCTGGCAGCAGATCCGCTTGCAGTTCACCCATCGCTGCCGCATCCACATCCGCCTCCACTTCAAATTCGAATGCCAATTTGAGTTCGTCGGCTGGCCAAGATGATGTGGTGATCATTGACAGCGATGCCTCCGGCAATGCAAATGATGAAATGAACGCTGCCGAGGCGGCAGCCAACATGATCAATATGATGGATGCCCAGCGCACAATAATGGATGGTGCCATGTTGCGGCAAGCGGTGAAGAAGATACGCTTCCTCACGATGACGCCGCAACAGTTCGCTGAGGGTCCGGCACGGTCCAAGTTGCTGCAGCAGCATGAAGCACTCGCCATACTCATCAAAATCTCGAGTCCCACGCTAAATGATTGCAATATGCCTGAGGGTTTCTGCGTCTCGCGCAGCACACGCAATTTCTATGAATCTTCGCATCGTCAGCGCGAGCTGAACTCATCGTATCGCCATGTGGCCGCTGGATGCACCATTAGCAGTGGTAGCGGTGGTGGCGGTGGCGGTATCAGTGGCATTGGTGGCAACAATGCCACATCCACATCTGGCTGCTTGCCGGGAACAACGGGACGCAGCACCAATCAGCCGATGTTCACCCGGCGGATCAGTGTGCCGTTAAATTTAAACGCCTCGCACATGGATCATATGTCGATGAACGCCAGCTTTGGATTTAGCGATGAGCTGACGCTATCAAATAATGCAAGCGGGAACGGTGCCGCCGCTGCCGCATTCGGTGATGCGTTCGAAGGAGCACCAGCTCAAGCACCATCTCAAGCAGCTGCTCCGCCCGGCAATGAGAATAACGATGTTAGCGTAGCGAGCAATTCGCATCACGACATGACCCGATCCTATTGTATGCGCTCGATGGCACGTCAATTTGACTATAAGAACACCAGTGTCACAGACTGTGGCGTCACCTTTCAGGTGGGTTATCCTCGCTAGAAATATGTTCTCGATGTGCAAAAATTGTGTGTTCAAATCTAATTTTCATTTTAAAGGTGGATACAAATATTTGGATACTGGGCGTACAGGTGCCGACGCAGGTGCTCTGCGGCGAACTGATGAATTCGGCAAATTTTGCCGAGCGATACACTGAAGTGCTCTATGCGCACATTCAGGATATGCACGGCTCGAGGATTACGTATACGCACTGCACGGCACGGGTGCGCTACGATTCACATCTGGATATTACGTTCGATCGGCCCGTGTATATCTATCGCAATCAGATCTACAAGATATATGTGGTCTTCAACAAAATGGGCTGGTATCCCATGTACTCCTGTGTGCCGGACACCATCCGGCAGCGTGTCAAATTCATGTTCAATGTGGGCAATCCGACAGAATCGGTGCGCGATGGCCTCATCCATGCGATCATATTCTCCACGCCGCAGGATCACATACGCCATTTGATCGACTAATGTCGATCTGAATCTAGATGTGGATGTGGTGGCGTGTCTTGTTCGGCATATTCGTGATAGACTATTTCTTCCAATGTATCAATGTATAGTGATGCAAGCCCCTCTAGCCACTTGCAGCGATACAAAACCCCATTATTTTGTATCTTACTTCCACAGCTCGCTTCTACTCATACAATAAATACTTCTACAATAAATAAATAAATGACAACTTTTCTCAGTTTTGAGTCATTATTGCTGTTGTTTTCTGTACTTAGAAATGGAATTTTATCTCAGTGTACACACATATATCTATCTATATCGATCGTACTGATATATATTTCTAAATAATTTTTGTACATTTGAAAGAGATCCTTTCATAATACAACGAAAAAATAACAAAATAAAACACTGAGTTTTCACTTTTCAAAAATATTACAATAAATAAATTTAAGGTTTATTGCATTTTGTGCTCATTTTTTGAAAAAAAAATAATAAAAAAAAAACTACAAATGATGGTTATAAAAAAAGGCAAATTATCAATAATTATTGCATTATTTAATGCTAGGAAACGGGAACGAGTGCGAGTGCGACTGGGACAGGCGGTGAGTGGTGGAGAGAAGAGCGTGACAAAGTAACGGAAGAATAAAACAAAAGAGCGAGCGAGCGAGAGAGAGCTGAAGTGAACTTTGAGCGCAGCTCTTTACATATATATGTACATATGTACAGTTGTGTGTGTGTGTGTTGTTTGTGTGTGAGTGTGTGTTGTGCGTATGTGTGTGTGTTGCGTGTGTGTTTATGTGGTTCACACTATTTGCCATAGCTGGCACAACCGCCACTGGCATATTCGGGCTCCTCGCAGGTCAGCGTGTGCTCATCGAAGACCTTGTCCTCGCCGCAGCTGATGAGGCGCGGATAACCCTCGACGCAGGTGATCAGGCGATGGCAGTCACCCGACACCGGGAAACGGGGGAACGGCCAGAAGCGTGCGGCAACCGAATTGGGATCCACTTTCGTTGGGCACTTGAAGCCAACAACAGCTGCGAAATGTTAAAGTAAATATATAATTTTTTTTGAATTGAATTGAATTGAATATTCTATAATGCGTTAAGAATAAAATGTAATTTTTCAAAATGTAGATTCAAAATTGTCGCATTTTATTTATTTTGTTTGAATATGGATTTTTAATAATCGATTGAATTTTCTAAAATACTTTGAAACCGGATTCAATTCTAATTTATAAAAATTTATATTTAAAAATGACTGATTTGTTTGAGTTTGGTTTTTGAAGAGTTGATTCAAATTTTTAAAATGCAATCAATTCTATTTTTTTATTAACTGAATTAAATTGAATCGAATATATTTTGTACTTTTTGCATTATTTTTGTGTCGACTAACGTTAGTTGAAATTAATAAAGAAACGAAATGAAAAGATTAGGCTCACCTTCGGGATTGCAGTGATCAAGGAGCTGATCGGGCCAGTTGCAGCCATGGATGCGTTCATCGTAAGCCAAGCCAGCATCGCAGTCCTGCTCATGTGGCTCGCCATGGGCGCACTTGATGTACGTTGTCGAGCAATCCTTGGACACCGCATACAGCCCAAACTGATACTCGCAGCCGGGCGTTGAAATGGGCGTGGCTGTAATCGAAACGGAGAATTAAATGTGAATAATTTGAATATTTGTCTATATATATATTTTTTGTTGTTGGATTACTTACGATCCCATTGGCGTCCCTTGCAGTCGACGGCCCAATTGTAGTTGCAGTGGTTGTGAACGGCGCCCTTGCCATCGAATAGCAGGCCATTCTCACAGGTCTCCAGGGTCAGAGTGCCGTTAGTGCAGAGGAAGAACTGATCGCAGTTCTCGGTATGCGCATAGGCCTGTTCGCCATATTTCTCGGGGCACTCGGGTGTGCCGACAGCTAAACCGTGACCTGTAATTCAAAAGGGTACGCAAGTGATTATCGTTATCGTTATCGTTATCGCTCTCGTAATCGGAATCGTTTATTTGTTACTGAAAATCTAAAATTCTTATCAGTTTGCTAAATACAATACAATGATCGTTATTGATATTGCCACTGTTATCGAGTTATAGCAGTCAACAATTGTCAACAGCGGAAAGTGTGCGCACCGTCAACATTGCTTTTGTTGTTGTTTCTGTTTTCCCACCCATTCCACTGTCCATTATTCAACTTGATCGCGCACTTCCTTCCTTCCCACAACTTGTAACTGATCCAACACACGACTGGTTTGTTTGTTTTTTTTTGTTTTTTTTATTTTTTTATTTTTAACCGTTGCAGTTGCAGTTGTATTTGCTGTTGCTGTTGCTGTTAAGTGCAAGTGACGTCGTTTGGCGCCGGCAACGGCTTCCCGAGCATCTTCGTCTAGCGCTGATATAACCAAACAGTGTACCTCAAAACAGCAACCTCTGTTAACAGGTTGATCGTTTTACGACTGTATGTTTTTTCCAGCTTATCTTCTGCTCGTTTCTGAATAACCGAGCAATGGCTTATGCCACAGCATTTACAAATATATTTAAAATTTACTAAAGATTTCCGGTAATAACTTTCCCAGAGCTTATCGACAATTTTTCAAAAACGTTTCTCGAGACATTTCGCAATGCCATTTAATATGTGTGAGTTTTCAGATTAGCTTGATGTTAACTGAGAGGCACTTCAACCTTTTGTCGAGCTGTTTGAAAAACTCGTTGGGTCTAGATATTTATAATATATACTATTATTGTCTTTAATTATCAACTGGTTTGACTGGCCGAGTTCTGCTTCAACATTGATATCATTTCAATGTTTGACCATTTTAATTTTAATTAGAAACCCATTCGTTTTGCCATATAAAAGCAGTGAACTCAAATTCAAATCAAATTTGCTATTTTTATTTTTCAAGATAAATTTGTTTCAATCCCAATATATATTGCTTGTAATATAATATAAAAAAAATCGAATATTAGCTATGCCTAAATATCAAATTTCGACTCTCGGTTGATATGAGCTAACCTTCGAGTTTAGCGGATATGTCCAATTTTAATTAAGTTATAAATATATTAAAGAATTCATCTTATCTTGATGTGATTGTTATTGTTTTAGTGGTCAAGAAACTTGACATAGTTTTGCTCAGTGCACACATATGTAAATATCTTGATGCTTATGAAGTTTTCTTAGCTGACAGGGTGACTCAGTGGTGGCTCAGTGCCTCTACTTCACAAAAGCAAAATTATTGAACGTGATTTGCATGCCAAGTCAGTGGTCAATTGCGTATTTTGCGGCAAGGGAGGGAGGGGTGGCGCAACCACCCAACTGATCGACTTCAGGGTTAAACGTCCGTCACTTTTACAGTTGCAGCTAATTGGAGCAGAAAACGTTAGAGAGGGCAATTCGAATTCCAGTTTGAATATCGAAACGAAACGAAATCAAACCAAATCAAATCTTTGGTCTAGCCTTCGTCAAACTAGTCGACCATTGGTTGACTAGGTAATTAAACTGGATTCTGGTTGGAGCTGGTGTGCAAGAACAAAAACAAAATAAAGAAAAATAAACGGTCGCACTCAAATGGTTTTGGTTTCAATGCGATTGCGATTGGAATTTTTGAAAGTAAAAGCTCAAGCAATGTGCCCAACCCAGCTCAACTCAACCCAAGCCAACCCAAAACACGCAATGGAAGGTTGCGCTAATTGCTAATACTCCATTGGTGATTACATATATTCCACAATAGTCAAATTAAAATAAATGCAAAAAAAAAATAATAAAATAAAACAATAATCAATATGGAGCTCACTTACCGAAGGCAAACATGGCCAGGATCAGGACGCTGCTCACTTGCACTCGTTGCATGTTGCGGCGAATTTGAAATCAGCTAACGGAAATTGTAACAAAAAAACAACAACAAAAAATGGCAATTAACCAAAAAAAAAAAAACAAAAATCAAGTGACAACAGCGACGACGGCGATTTTCAATTTCGATTTGAATACTATAGCGCGACACAAAATTTCCGCTGCAGACGTTTCACGTTTTAACGGTTACGCGATCCAAACTCAACTGAAAAAGATTTATACCGCGCTCAAGAAGAAGAAGAAGCAGAAGTAACAGCGCAGACAGCAGCAGCAGCAGCGGAGGCGTCCGCAACGGCGACAGAAACACAAAAACAGAAACAAAAGTTTGCAAAGCTTTTTTACTGTTTTTTTTTATTATTTTTATTTGGCTTTTGCGTTTGCGCGCCGTATTTGAATTGAGTGGATGATGGTGAAGAGGGAGGCGCATGCAGTGCATGAATACATGTGTGCTGCACACACTTAGGTGTGTGCGTGTGTGTGTGTGTATTGACTATGTTGTCACAGCGCAGAGCATGCGCAATGATTGATCGACCGATTTTGGTATTAATACAAAATGCAAAACGTGATTTGGGATTTTTCGTACTGTTGTTGTTGCTGCTGGAGTTGCCAACATGTGTGATTGAAAGTAAAAGGCAAAGCTCAAGCAGCTCGTAAGCTTCATTCATTGATTGCATTCAGCTTGCCTCGGGCTCGTGCTTGTCTCTTGTGTTTGTGTTCGTGTCTTGCTTTGCTTTCGTTCGTCTTGCCGATTACCGTTACATTGTTAACTATTGCAAAACTGTTGTTGTTGTTGTTGTCAGTTAGCCCAGACAACTGACGATTGCATAACAAAAACTTAGCTCGAAAGCTTTGCTTTTTGTGAAGTGGGCATCATGGCTTCTTCATCCTGGTTGTCATGCGGATCAAATCAACCCTGTCCCAATCATATTTTGAATTGTGCCTTAAGCCAAAGTAATTAAAAGTATGTCTGAAATCGTTCACGGAAGCACTTGAATCGTCATTGAATTCTTACAAAATGTTTAAGTTTAAGTTAAATAGTATCTGTTGACATATTTTAGACGAGAGTGTGAGCTTAAATTCAACACATCCATCATATTTATACCCTATAACTATAACTGTATAGCAAATCCAGACAATGAATTTATGTTAAGTTTTGAAAGAGTTTTGTACCATTAAATAAATAAAATTGATTGCACTCACAAATTTTACGAAATTCTTAAGTTTTTGCATGATATATAATGAAGAATAAATAGATATATAATGAATACAAAATTTATCTTGTGTTTAAGTAAAGTTTTTATTGAATTTATCTCTTTTGTATGAATTATGTTGCTTAATTTTTGTATGTAGACACAGCTTTGTAAGGGTATTAATAGTTCAGTGTTTTAGAAGATTTTTCTTGGTTCGTTTACTTATTGACCAAATGCAATTAACGGTTATTGTGAATGTTTGTATGTTGGTTGACAAGGGGCTAATGAATCTTGCTTAATGTGTACCTAAGGGGCCCCTTAGACACCTATTAAATAATAGGATGCGATTGCGGAAAGGGCAGGGGTCGAGAGTGGGTCTCCATTTCAAAGGCAAGACTAGCGATGAATCGATTTGCCCTCGATTTGGTCGACTAAGCAGATTTATATTATATACTACATATATGTAGTATATATATAAATATATATATATATATATATATGGAGACCCACTCTCCCCAGGCCCCTGCCCTTTCAGCATTGGCATCCTAAAATTTAATGGGACCCCTTAGGTCCACATCAAGCGTGCTTCATTGGGCCGTTGTCAACCAACACACACACACATAAGTAAATCTGTATATTCGCAAGATAAACACAATTGGCGTAATTTCAATCTTGTTATTTAATCGAATGAGTTGGCAAATGGAAATGATTAGTTTGTGGTTGTTGTTGCGTTATGAATGTTGTATGAATGTAATCGTTGTTGAAGGTATTAAATAATTTTCGCTCAATCTATGATCAATCATTCAGTGCAGTCCTCTTTTTATTATAGGGGAGTAGATATAGTATTATTAGTAAAGATTGTGAGAATAGCGCAGAAATTGAAAGAAATACGTAATAGTTCAGAAAAGTAAACCAAATTATTAATTCAAACAGAAGGATTTCAGTGTGGAAATGAAAAATGTTGAAGGATCAATTAAGAAAACAGTTGAAGTTCAGAATAAAAAGAAGTAAAGAATGAGAGAAAGAGAGAGAAAGAAAGAGGGAGAGAAAGAGGGGAGAGAGAACGAAAGAGAAAGAGTATAGACTAAATTAATAGGTCAGTTGAGTTAATTATGGTCATTGGTAATAAATTTACAAGCACTTAATGGGTAGTCTAGACCAAAGAACCTTCACTTAAGAATTAAGTGGAATAGTCTAGAAACGTAGTCAGAAGAAGAATATTCAGAAACTGTCCCAAGTTTATAGATCGATTATTAAGGACATACAAAATGAGTCCATAGCTATATTAAACTATTATAGTAGACGTTCTTAGGGGTCAAAGAGAAACCGAAATGTAAAAGAAAGATATACACAGAATAAAGAAAACAAGAATTTTGATAGATGATAAAAACAGAATATGAATAGATATCATATAAATTATAAAAAGTATAACAGTTTATATTTTTAAATAGATACAATAGTTAAGAAAATAGATAGCAGTAGAAAGGAAATGTAAGACAGAACAGATGGTTTGTTATTTTTGTGATTTTGTATATTAATTAAAAGATAATAAATGAAAGACGAAATATGTACACAAAGAGTATGATAAAGAAGTTAAGACCGTAGAAGGAATGTAGACAGTACAGAAGAAAACAGAAGATTATATATAGAATAGAAGATACAAAAAGAGTGAATAAAATAGTTTAACAGAGAAGAGAGAAGAAAAGTAAGTTACTCGTTATTCGTTAGGACAAAATAGTGAGTAGCGAGTAACGCGTAATGCGAATCGAGTAGTAAGTAAAAAGTTCTGGAAATTAAGTGCTACACATATGCGCTATAGGAATAGGCTAGAAACTACTATGTTTTAGTGACTACTACGCGCGTCCGGCCAGTGGCTCCGATGTCGCCTCCGGCTCTAGGCTCCGTATGTCTTGCTGTCCAAGTCCAAGTCTAACTGTGTCTTTATGTGTGTCTGTGCGTGTCTGTGTGTGTGTTTGTGTGTGTGTGTGTGTCTCTCTCTCATTTTGGGTTTCTGTTGTAGACGCGCGCTTTGTGGGGGCAATGGGGGAAGAGGATGTGCGGCTGTGCATTGTTTATCGGCGGGTGGCACACGGCAGTGGGTACGGCTTAATCCTTCTTATCATCGGTCTCCTTGTACCAATCCTCGCAGCCGGGCACATTCTCGGGCGCATCGCACATCTCGCTCTCATCGTTGTAGACCTCTCCCAGCTGGCAGCCCAAATCGCGCGGATCATCGCCGTTCAGGCAGACATAGAACTTCTGGCAATCGGTGGGATGCGGATATCTGGGATGTGTCACCACCTGGCCGCGTAAATCTGACTTTGGCTGATCTTTGGGGCATGTGAAACCGCTTTCAGATTTTTCTGCAGAAAACAGAGAAGACAGACGAATTCAGCCGGATGAGTATTGCAAATAATAATTATGGACACAAATAAAGTGTTAGATAACTAGCTATAAATTGATAAAGTAAGTGCTTACTTTCTTCATTGCCGCAACCCTCACGCTTGGCGGTGTCGGGCCAGACACAGGTGCCCGAATACTCATCAAAATGCAGACCGACGGTGCACTTCATCTCTAGGGCATCGCCATCGATGCAATTGTAAAAGAGATTGCAAACGCTCGCTTCTGGATGCGCAAAGAATCCGTTCTTGCGTGGACAATACTTGCTCGATTTGGGCTCCTCTGTTTTGGATGGATATTTGGATATATCAACGGATCATTTTGGATTTCATTTTGAACAACTTACGCAATTCCGTGCGATCCTCACAGTCTACATTGAAGGGCTGATCACACTTGTTGAACTTGCGGTTGAGCGGATCAAAGACGAGACCATCGGGACATAGATGCCCCTTGGCTACGCCATCAGTGCATTCAAAGAATTTGTCGCACTGCACCTCATCCGCAAATTGGCCATTGGGTTTTGGGCACTCGAAGCCAGCTGCACCTAAGATCACAATAGACAACAACAAATTCCATTAACTATCGATAAAAGGAGTTTCTGGAGAAGAAGTTCATTAAACTGTATATCGACAAGTTTTTCTGTCTTTTCATCTTTTTTTTTTTTGCAACGCTTTCACCGATTCCAGACCAGTGTTTCCTACTTGAAAAAAAGGGGGTAAGAAAAACAGATCAATTGACGATCGAACGTTAGCAACAAGCCGCATTTGGGTTTTTCCTGTTTCTGGCCCTGTCTTGCAGCAATTGTAGCTGTTACCACCAGCAGCAGCAGCAGTTACATAATCGAGCTTTGGGCTTGGCTCCGTCTCAGTCGCAGTCGCAGTTTCAGTGGCAGTCGCAGTCCCAGTTTTAGTCTCAGTTCCAGTTCCAGTTGCAGTTAAAGTCGGTTGTCCGGTTTTCTCAGACGCCCAAGCCCAGACTTAGCAACAGCTCTTAGCCGGTTTTCTATTACCTGTTTTTGCAATTGAACTACGGCATTTAACGCATGGCTAATAACGCGACATTTGACTGCCATCTAAATGTCAGACAGGGTCGTACACACTTATATTCATATACATACAGGTTTGTACATTTATTTCCCGTTTCTATCATCGACCCGATAAATCTATCAAATGCAAACGTGCACTCAACCGAAAATACATAATTACCGTTGTTCAACGGCAGTGTCGCAATGGTTAGCGTAGATAAGTTTTAACGAAAGCATTAACTATTACCAATTAATATGAAGTCAATGTCAAAGTGTTTAGCACAAAGCTGTTAAATTTTTCAGTTCTTATTGTTGTTTGTTTTATTTCGTCAGCTGGCCAAAACGAACGGAATAAAAGCGATCGTTGCACAAATACAAATTGCTTTGCTGCTCGGTTAATCGTTTGTGTGCAAAGGAAATAGAAATGAATTAATTCTTCACTCACTTGTCGTCGCCACATAAAGCGTCACAGCAATGGCACATAAAAATAATTTCATTTTGTTTTTTTTCTTTTTCTATTTTTACAAAAAAACTAAATTTCCAAAAAAAAAATAATGTCTCACAACTGTTTGAGTGTGTGACAATCCTTTCAGGCAAAAAAAAAGTTGAAATAACTTTTAGCGGACAACTAAATCGCGACTCCAGCGTGCGATGGTTAAACTTAAACTAACAACGGAACGCCAAAGAGGCGCACTTTTCAAGACTTTTTCACCGGTAACGACAACAGCAACAGCAATGCTCGGTGCTGGCAGCGCCGTCAACGTCGCTTGGGCGCAGGCGCAAAAGTAAACCTGGGGGAGCAGCAGCAGCGGCAGCAACGGCGGCGGCGACGAAGAAAGGCAAAACAAAGCTGTAATGAAGCAAGTAAATACATGAATACACACGCCTACATATACTTTTACATATATATTTATATATATACATGCATGTGTATGTGTGCTCCCATAAAGTGTTCAATTTGTATGTGCATGAAAGCCTCAGCCAAAAAAAAAAAAGAATACAAAATTCATATGCGCCAACGATTTAACTGAGACTTCGCCGGTTAACGACGTGCATTCAAATGCTTAACAATTCACAGCAATAAAAAGCCCAAAAGTATAAGAAAAGAAGCAGACAACAACAATAACATATTGATAGCCATCCAAATGATAAATTCAAGACGGGCAACAAAACCCTTTCAAATAACAGCAACACCGTTTCACTTAGAGCGGCATGTGTGTGTGTGTGTGTGTGCTTATATGTGTGTGCACTTTCAAGCGCCATCGATTAGTAAATGCAATTTTATAAACGTCATCAGCCTTTCGCTCTGGCCACACCCAGATGAAGTGGGCAAAAATAAAAATTAATTATTATAAGCACATACACATAAATTTTATCTGCCAGGTGGCAGACCTTGGACAGGATGCGTAAGCGGAAAACAACGAAAAGGCAACTGTGTCAAGCAGATCCAAATTGTATGAATTTCAATATGAAATATGTATGATATGAATGGTAAATATATTGGCATTATACATAATATAAGCATTAAGCATACATACATATGTAAATGCGACTATGCTAAATGTGACGCAAACGCATTGGTGATAAAGTAAAAGAAAAATAAACAACAAAAAAAATAATAATAAAACCTGTTGTCCTTGAGCAGCGTCCAAATAGCCGGCAAAACAACACGAGCATGGTACGAGTATTAAAAAAAAAAATTTATTTAAAAAAAAAAAAACAAGAAAAACAACAGGCAAAGGTAGACCTAAAAATCAGTTAGCAACTAGTTAAAGTTTATTAAATAAACTTTTACTTTCGACCAGCATTCCACAAAATACCAGAAAAACCTAACAGCTTCCACAAGAGCTTCTAGCAGAAGCAAAACAATATGAATTCTAAGAAATTGACAAATATTAGCAAATAAAATTTGTAAGTTATGTGCGCATCATTATAAACTGTTTTTTTTTTATAATAAATGCAAACAGCTCTTGCAATTAGCAAAAGCTGATAACAACAAAAAAAAATAACAAAAAAAAGACAAACTGCTTCACAGTTTAGCAACAACGAAGTTGGGTTCATTAAGTTTTCGTTGTTGTTATTGTTATTGTTGCTGCTGTAATAACTGGTAGATGCGCTGATTTACCACGATCAACAACAACAATTAACAGCTTCTGCCTGGAGCATCGGCCAAATGAAAGATTTTGTAATTCAAGGTTTTTTTCTTTGTTGTTTCTTCTGCGTTTTTGATTCGCTTGGACTGCAGCCAGCCATCTACATTAGCCAAAAGAAAAAGCTCCAGCTTTGTGTTGTATTGGAGACGCTCCACAATCAGAGTTAATAATATTGGCATTACGACATCGATGCATATGCAATTTATAGGCCATCAACTTGGTGGCTTTTAAAATGAAGATGCGCCAACCTAATGGAAAGACAAAAACAAAAACACAAACAAAACTTGTAAAAGACAAAATACATAAAAATCAAGCAACAACACTCCTGTTATGTACAATGCTTATGTACATATATTAAAAAATGTATAAGTGTATAATTTTTAAGGCTGGGCTGTGCTGTCAAAAGTGAACGAACTGCCCAACTATGTCATTGTCACTGGGTGCGTGTGTGTGTGTGGGTATCACACAACTTGGCAGACTGTCTTTCACATAGCTTTTTGTGCCAGGTCAGCCAAACAATTAACGGGTAATTATGGTAAAGGCTGCTTAATATGCCAATTGCACACACACACACACACACACACACACACACACACACACACACACACACACACACACAGAGGAGACTCACAGTTTACAGCTATGTTTCGGTGCATAAAATCACAACATGACAACAAGTAACATTCTGATTAGCTTTCTATTTCCATTGTGGCAATTTGTGGGCGAAACGCTGACATCGAACGCGGGTTCTTAATGATTTTACTTGACGTTGAAATGCTCATTGCATTAATTAATGCCACTGTCGTAGGCGTAAAAAAAGCTACAACAATTAAATTGCCCTTGCAAAATAAAACGAGCTAATCATTTTTCGAATTGGCGCCTTCATAGCCTAGCCAGATCAATTTAAAAAAGAGCATAAGTCTAGTGCTGCCACCTCTGCGCATTCCGCCGGCTGTTGCCAGCTACGGTATTTCTGGTATATCGATTATATCAACAAATTTCATTTGCTGCATGCGGTCACACTGGCGTTCTTCGCAAAACATTGCAGTCGCTTTTTCAGTTGTAATAAAATGTTATTTTAACAACAATTTGAGAGCGTTAAATTCGACAGAAACCAGCGTGTGAACAACATTTAAAGGTGTGCTTCATTTGTGTACTAAATAATAAGTGATGTGCGATATTCCGTTGTAAATTTGTGGAAAGCAGAAAATGGGCACACGAGCGAAAAGCTAAAAACGACGTCACAACAACGACAGCGCTGCTTTTGCTGCTACCTCTGCTTGTGCTGCGCCGCCGTCATCACATCATTGTGGTTGGCATTTGAATATTGATTTTTTTTTTGATTCGACACATAGTTTCTGTTGGCAATCTGGCTGCTGGCATTTACCCAACTTATTAAGGATAACAAATTTGCAGAAAGTCTTATTACAAACACACACACGCATCAAATTGTGAGGCTTTCCTAACTTTGGCCAGTTGCTGTTGGCGTTGTTGTTCTCTTTTGTTGGGGTGACATCATCAAGCAGCTGCGCCGAACAATATTGGTTACATTTTGGCTAAAACTGATTCATTGCTTTTCTATCTGTTGCAGCAAGCGTAGCTTAAACTGCTGCTTTCAAACTGCACTCGCTGTAGTTGTAGTTGTTGTAGTCCAATAGTCATCAGCCAACCCCCCATTCCCCACCCTCTGCACCCAAAAAAAAAAAAGAAGTTATTCACTCGCAAGAAACGAGAGTTGCCACACCTCCAAAATGGATCGCAAGGCTGAGCTGGAGCGTAAGAAGGCCAAATTGGCAGCACTGCGCGAGGAGAAGGATCGACGTCGACGAGAAAAGGAGATAAAAGATATGGAAGAGGCCGCTGGACGCATTGGCACCGGCACCGGCATCGATAAAGATCAGCGCAAGTGAGTCGATATCAAACAGAATTATGTATATATATAATATAATCTGTATAATCTCCATTGTTAAACGAATTGTTTTCTTTCAGAGATTTGGATGAGATGCTCTCATCGCTGGGCGTTGCGCCCGTTTCGGAAGTGTTGTCATCGCTGTCCTCAGCCAATTCCCTGACATCCGATAATTCCAATACACAAACGCCCGATGTTAGTTTGCAGGCCACCGTCAATGGACAGGGGTAAAAACATATAAATAAAAAAAACATTGGTCACACGAAAGAAAAAAAGAGAATTTCATTGCATGTGATTACAACAACATCTAATTTCGAGCGACCAGCGTAATAGATTTTGTTGTCTTATTTTATATTTAACTAACTAATATGAATATTCACTCACAGCGTTGGCAAAAAGCAGCCACTAAATCTGAGCGTTTACAATGTGCAAGCAACAAACATTCCACCAAAGGAGACACTTGTCTATACGAAACAAACACAGACCACCAGCACCGGCGGACACGAGCGTGATGGTGCGTATACGATATATATTTACACATATATATATATTCATATATGTATATATATATATATATATTTATATTTGAAATATTATATACAAACACAACCTACAAATGTATATATAGTACCCTATGCTAGTTAGTATAACCAAATCGAAATCATTAACGGCTATTGTGTAAACACTTTCCATAGTTTGTTATTTTCTGACTACTACATTTAATATTATTTTGTGTGTATGAATTCACAACTCTAAATATATATGTAACTGTAATTGCCTCTCTATTTTGCCGTCTGTTCGCTTGCCAAACTTAAGTATATACTCGAAATGCTCTTCTAATGTACAACATATGTATGCACTACAACACCACCCGTCCATCCATACAACACTCTAAAGTAGCCTGCACTATGTCCTTACCTATTCCACCACAACCAACCCGCCACCACACCACACATTTTTGCCACATTTGTGTTGAGCTTTAACCGTTGTTGGCTCTGAGCTCTAAGCTATCGAAAAGTTCTGATCGAAACAAAATAGAGGAAGCAAATATCATAAGTGAAATAAAATAACAAATACAGTTTCTTCTTGCCACTCATCGCCTCTGTCAGGATATATGGAGGACTGGTGGCGTCCACGTAAAGGTATTAAACATAGTTTTAAGCAGCCACCAATTTCAAATTTTTAGACGAAAGCACATAATAATTCTTTATGATAACCAATAATGCAAAAATATACAATCTATGTATGAATTTGTATGCCATTTATATATACATATATATATATATATATATATATATATATGTATTCTTTTTTCATTTTCCTTGACAAATACGTAGGTTTATTCATTTACTGGTTTTGTGTTTTATAATATCATTTATCTGTCATCTGTCATAGTTTGATACTTTCAGTTTATGCATTCGCTGCTTTTTGAATATTAAATTCAAACACACACATAGGCAATGTATTTCATTGTATTTGTAGGCATTGATTGAGCGCATTTAATAATTTGTCTATTTACTTTTTCTTCCCCCTTTTATCTGTTCTTGGTACGCACGCAAAAAAAACTGCAGCTCATGCTACGGATTATTATGGTGAGTAGTTGTTGAGTTTTGTATGTAACTACTTAAATACCTATCCCAAGTAGAATCTATATATCCACAATCTATATATGGATATGGATATGCTGCATATGTATCTCTTGTATCTTTCTCTCTCTCTCTCTGTCTCTCTATACGTATGTGTATCTCCCCAAATCTCTCGCGCTCTCTCTCTCTCTCGCTCTCTCTATATTTGTATCTCTGTCTCTCAATTTCTTGCTGTAGTTACTTGCTACGTATAACCTCTCGTTACTTTGTACTCGTTAGTTTTGTGTGTATGTAGTTTCTATTCTATAGTATTACTGCTTGTCGCTCTTTGGTTATGATTGATATCTTGTATCTAAACATTCGTACATATCTATATAAATTCTTAAATTGCTTTTTTCCGATACAAATTATTCCCATATTTGATTTAATACGATTTGAAACTTCAATTTGAAGATTTTTGTTTATAATTATATTGATTGACTTACATGTAGCGGTTTGACACCATAATATGCCAAAAAAAAAAAAAAAATTCAGTTTCTATCAGCATTATCGTCTATATATTTATATATATATATATATACATATATAATCGAAACGTTTATAACTATAAATATGAAATTGTTCAACTCCACCCAATTTATAAGTTTTTTTTTTTAATTCGTTTAAGTAGTTGACATTTTTAAGTTTTTTTTTTATATATATATACATATATTCTTTTTCTTAAGATCCAATAAAAACAAAGAGCTCGCATTTTAATTTTGCGGATAACAGTTAACTGTTCTACGCTAGTCGTATTAGTTATTAGACGAGGTTTGCCTTGTTAATCTGCGTATTTTTTTGTTTTTAGCATTACCAAAATTATACATACATACATATATATATATATATATATATATATACATATACATATATATATATATATATATAGATATATAGATATATAATATTATAATATGCCTAGCCAGCTTTTCCAACGCAAGTATCGAGTATAACTACTGATTATAATCTTAAGTCTAAAACAAAATGTAAGCTACACCTACACGTACACACACATTCAAAACACTCACATCCACATACACCACACACACACACATATATTTATATTGAACACAAATGCATGTGATAAGCACTGAAAAATATCGTGTACTATATAATATATAATCATATTGAATTTAGAATTTGTCAGTTATACTCTTAACATTGTATTATAATCTGAAGGGTCGCTCCTTTTGGTCGACTTGTGTGCTAATACTTATCGAAAAATCATCATTTATGTTTTATATACATATGTATATGTACTCCAGATGTGTCATATAACAACGGTACACCTCCACGAAACATTTATATTCAAAATACTCAATTGCTTTTTATCGTTTTGTTCAAAAATTTTCTCAATACTTTATTTAAACAACAACAACAAAAATTTATTAATTTAACGGGCGGTTCGTTATGGCCACGATGTGAGCGTTAATTTCCGTTGATTTTGAATGAATCGAGAAAAAAACAAACAAGAAAAAAAGAAAAAACAAAACACCAAAATCAACCACAATGTATATGTACAATATATTTATTTCTTTATATTTCTTCAAGATGAATACAATCTTAATCCGGGTTTAGAGTGGGAGGATGAATTCACAGGTAGGTACACCCAACCGAAAGGTCTTTTGAAAACAGTGACGGGAATCGACATGAAGCAAAATAGGAACGTACAAATTCTAACTACAACGCGTTGATCAGAAGTTCAATTAAACAAAATAATTGCAAATTAAAATTTAAAAAATAAATAAATAAATAATAATGAAGATAAACAACTTCGCGCTGGCTGTCACATTCTAGAAACACACACACACACGCAGACAAATACACTACCCCACTGTCTCCCCCTCTCTCTCTCTCTCTCTCCCTCTCTCCCTGTCTCTATATCTCCCTCTGTCTGTCTTTAAGAAAATTGTAAACGTTTCTTGCTGTATTTAATAAATTCAATGTCATAATCTGCCTGCCCGCATGGATCAAGCCTCATTATTACAAAAAAAAAAACATTTCTTCATTAATTTGTGCTCTAACCTCGAAGTCGCAAAAACCATCTCCATCATTCAATGCCAACAACTATGCTAACTGCGTGCAACAATTAACCTTAAAAATTGACTCGAAAATACCATTTGTCAGAAATTATGGCCTAAATTCTTCTGTTTCTTATTTTGGGGAAATTTTACGTTAGCGAAGAATTGTCTGGCTCTCTGTTGGCCGTTGACGTTTTACTTTTTTTTAAATCTATCTATCTCTTTTTCTCTCGTCTTCCTACGCACAATGTAGCCCAATACTGGCTATCACACATACTCTTCCTCTCTCTCTCTTGCTATATTTTATTTCACCAATACACAAGCAATTTCAGCTCGCTCTTTCTCGCCATCTCACTCACTCTCTCAACGAAGCACAGCAAGCGAAGCGCGTTGTCGGCGGCTATTTTAAATGTACCGTTAACTGTTAAATGTACCCACAACACAGCACACACACAAAAAAAGAAGACGAAAAAGCGACCTCTGTTTTATGCGACCGCTGATTATGTTAAATGATAAACATAAAACAAAGGAAACAAGAACAAATCTGTAATATATTCTAGCATAAAGTACATACATACATAATTATAAGCGCAAAAATTTATAAACTGGGTGGAGAAAACTGAAAAAATATAAATGTGTTATACATAATAATATATATTAGAGACGAAAAAAAGGAAGTGTTAACAGAGTTCTGCAGACATATGTGTTAAAATTGAAACTAGTTCATATTTACCAAATACTCACTACAATACATTATAATATTACTTGAAATATACCTCTATTCTTCTCTCTCTTTATCTCTCTTATGCTGCTACACTATATAAAAATGTACATCCATATATATATATATATATACACACACTTACACACACACATACAAACATATTTTAACGGCGTATGAGATAAAAATTAATTTGTTATTCATTTTTGGTTTTGTTTTATAATTGGCTTTATGTATTAAGTTGTACGGTGTAAGTCGAAAGCACAACTAAAACAGCAACTAGTGCATTCGCACACACACACAGACACACACACACGCACGCACGCACACGCATACCATACATAAAAAAAATACTTATTGCATAATATCTATAAAACATTTTACTCATCGATATTGCACTAGCATACGTGCGTGAGTGTGGGTGTCTCTCTCTTTCTCCCACTGTCTTACTGTTTATGGTGGTTAACCGTCACCTGATCTCCCTGACTATTTATATATATATATTATATACTGTGGTCGCTCAAAAGTAAGAGGAAACGATTCTAATTCCACAACAATAGCAATTTAATTTTTCTAAATAACAAATTTAATTAATGGTTTAGAAATATTTAAAAACTTACAAACTTGTTAAAATTAAATTTATACAAAAATTTGTTAATCAAAAAAAATAAAATTCAAGAGCTGGACAGCTAAAACTTTGAATTGATAATTTTCGAGCGACCACCGTCTATTCTATCTATTCTATCCTTTTTCCTCTTTCGCCAAAGCCCGCTCTCCATCTCGCTCTTCCTTTTACTCCCACACACAGGTGTGCTGGAGCTGCTCTTTGAGAGTTCAAGAGTTGTGCTCTCTCTCTTTCTCCGTCTCTCTCTCTCTGGTCGATCCCCATTTCTTTTGAAATTGCCTAACACTGTCCCTTAACCTAGCCGCACTTTCACCAAAACAAGCCTACACAACACACACACACACACACATACATACATACCCACAAAGCCCCTTTAACAAAGCCAAAACAAAAAAAAAAACAAAAACGAAAAAGAAAGGAAACAACAAATTTTGCAAGAATGACAGAGACAACAAGCTAAATCCAAATATTCGAGAAACCATATGTGTAAAAAGAAACGCCACGAAAAACCGTTAAGCGCCCGTTACAAAAAAAAGAAAGAAACCAAAACACAAAATGCAGCTAAGAAAAGAATAAAGAAAGTCAATCAAAAACTAAAAAGTAGAATTGTTCCTGTTCTGTCGATTGTCATGTTCCTCTAGCTGTGTTAGTTTTATACATTAAACAGTGCTTGCATTTGATGCCCAAGGAGATGACGAAGAGAGCTCGCTGCCACATCTCGATCACGGCTTTAGTTCCAAACTGCCGCCCGGCTATCTCACCCACGGACTGCCCACTGTCAAAGATGTGGCGCCGGCCATTACACCACTCGAGCAAAAGAAGGAGCAGGAGGAGAAGAAGGAGGGTGAGTATGCCAAAAACCAAAAAAAGAAAACTAAACCCAATAATATCGAATATATGAATTACACAAATTACATATCTACATATCATAATTGTACACAATATATAATAAGCGATTTTTATCCGATTTGCGCAGTCAAGGAACTGTCGGAGGAGCAGAAGCAAATGATTATCTTGTCGGAGGACTTCCAAAGGTTCGTATTACGCGCCGGTCGCGTCATTGAGCGCGCCCTCTCCGAGAACGTGGACATCTACACTGACTACATTGGCTGCGGCGACAACGAGGAGGCCAATGATGAACGATCCCATGCACGTCTCTCGCTGAATCGTGTATTTTATGATGAGCGCTGGTCAAAGAATCGCTGCATAACGAGCATGGACTGGTCGACACACTTTCCGGAGCTGGTCGTTGCCTCGTATCACAACAATGAGGAGAGCCCCAATGAGCCGGATGGCGTTGTTATGGTCTGGAATACAAAGTTTAAGAAGCAAACGCCAGAGGATGTATTCCACTGCCAGAGCGCTGTGATGTCCACCTGCTTTGCCAAGTTCAATCCGAATCTAATATTGGGCGGCACCTATTCGGGTCAGATTGTGCTCTGGGATAATCGTGTCCAGAAACGTACACCCATACAGCGTACACCACTCAGTGCTGCGGCGCACACACATCCCGTTTATTGCCTGCAAATGGTTGGCACACAAAATGCGCACAATGTCATCTCGATTTCGTCGGATGGTAAACTGTGCTCCTGGTCGCTGGACATGCTCTCCCAGCCGCAGGATACGCTCGAACTGCAACAGCGCCAGTCGAAGGCAATTGCCATCACAAGCATGGCATTCCCAGCCAATGAGATTAATAGCCTGGTCATGGGCAGCGAGGATGGCTATGTTTATTCCGCATCGCGACATGGCTTGCGATCGGGCGTCAATGAGGTATTTGAGCGACACTTGGGTCCAATAACGGGCATTTCGACGCACTATAATCAATCGTCACCGGACTTTGGGCATCTGTTCCTAACGTCATCGATTGATTGGACCATTAAGCTCTGGTCCCTCAAGGTTAGCACTACTCTGTGATTATTGGTATCATTTTATATGTTTGCGTTTGCAGGATACAAAACCGCTATACTCATTTGAGGATAACTCGGACTATGTGATGGATGTCGCCTGGTCGCCCGTTCATCCCGCCCTCTTTGCTGCTGTTGATGGTAGCGGTCGTCTTGATTTATGGAATCTCAATCAGGACACCGAAGTACCAACAGCATCAATCGTTGTCGACGGTGCGCCAGCGCTCAATCGCGTCTCCTGGACACCATCCGGACTGCATGTGACCATCGGTGATGAGTCCGGCAAATTGTATGTCTACGATGTGGCTGAGCATCTGGCGCTGCCGTCGCGCGATGAATGGTCGCGATTCAATGCGACGCTCAATGAGCTTAAGATGAACCAAAGCGACGAGGTCTAAACTTAACCCCAGGGCATTCAGGCATGGTTCATTTGCAGCCGAGATTCGTTTCGTCTAAACAATAATCGTTATTGCTATTCGCATTTTCTGCCAAAAAGTTGACAAAATTCGAGAAAAAAAAAACACAAAAAAACACAAAAAATCGAACAGAAAACAATATAATTTTTGAAATGCTTTCTTTTTTTTTAGTATAACTTTTAAATTTACCTAAGTTAGCCAATTTTGTAAAGTCAGCTACCAAACTTTCCAAGTTCGATTCAAATTTGTCTATGCACAGCATATTTTCCGCTTACAGTCGTCACTCGACAGTTGGAACGCATCAAATTTATTCTTCGCTTAATATACAAAAAATATATATCAAAAAGTGTATAAAAACAGAAAAATAACTATTAATTACATTCTTGAAAATTTATTTAATTGTTTACCTTTTCGTTTCTTCTGTATTATCAATTTTTGAGCGACCACTGTAAAAACTAGTTGGCAATATCCTTCTCGTTTCTGCGATTAGCTGGTCGATTATTAGTATTTAAGTGAAATTCATTAAATGAAATCCGACATAAATACAAAAAAAGAAAAGAAGATAAAAATAAAGCATGCGATGTAAGCTATATACGATTTTAGTTAAAATACGAAACGATTTGTTCTGCGTGCTGAATTGAACTACTTTGGTATTGTAATTTATTCGATATACATATTATGAGTATGATTAGAACTGATTTGTATTCATTTTTTCTGTTTAATATTGAAGTAAAAGCAAAATGAAAACAAATTGAAAATAACACCTCATTTGCTCTGTTTGTGTTCTCCCAACAGCAGCAAATAGATACGTTTATATGATATACATTAAATAAAATATGAGAACAGAAATACACATATATAAATATATATATATATATATATATATATATATACACACATATAATGCGATATTTACATACACGTGCATGAAACGAACAAGTTGAGAATTAGAAGAATGAAGAATTTTGCGACCCCCTCATGTTAAATTGTAGTATATTTAAAAATATGTAGCTCATGCAACAGACAACATCTAACTATTTAACGAGATTTAATAAAGATAACAAATATATATACACATATGAGTAATGATTTAATTGGCTACACTCACACACCCATTTGAATTTACATGAATCATGCGAATGCCATGCGCATTATATAAGCACAAATGCATTCCCGTTTCGAATAAAGCCGAAGTTAAACCGAATAGAAAGCTTCGTCATAAAAAGCTCTCTGTCTCTCTGCCTATCGCTCTGTCTCTCTCTCAGTGTGGAAGAGGGGTAAACAGCACAGAAGCAGAGACTACGACAACTGCGGGCATCGAGTATTGTTTATTTGGTCATCGTGCGTCAGTAGCAAAAGGTAAGGGCAAGTGACACGTAGATAGCTGCGCAAGAATTCACTTCAATAAAACATTTGAATTGCAAGCGAAGAGAGCCAATTGCCAAAGAGAGCCACCGAAGTGGTGCAATCAACAGTTATACCCATAAAGCAAATCACAACACTAATAGCAAGAGAAATGGATTATAAGGTGAGTGAGTACATGCAATAGATGCAATTTTATCGATTCTTTTGATGATGGGCTTGCCACCAACCACCCACCCACAAACTAAGCAATCAATTTTTCTAATTTCTTTTGGATGATAATGCAGCCCGTGCCGTGCATTGTGCCGCATTCGAACTTTGATGCGTCCGGCGATAGTCAGGATTTGCGTGCGGCCATGCAAGGATTGGGCACCGATGAGCAGCAGATCATCGATGTGCTCGCCACGCGCAGCAATGCCCAGCGTCAGGAAATGATTGCCGCTTATTTGTCCGAATTCGATCGGGATCTAATTAAGGACTTGAAGGGTGAACTTGGCGGCACATTTGAGGATGTGATTATAGCACTAATGCTGCCGCCCGTCGAGTATCTGTGCAAGCAACTGCATGGCGCCATGGCCGGCATTGGCACCAATGAGTGCACCCTCGTCGAAATATTGTGCACCAAGAGCAACGAACAGATGCACGAAATTGTGACCACCTACGAGAAATTGTACGAGCGACCGCTTGCCGAGCAGATGGGCAGCGAAACGTCCGGCTTCTTTCGACGTCTGCTCACTCTGATTGTGACCGGTGTACGCGATGATTTGGATACACCTGTTGACCCCGAAAAGGCCAAGGAGCAGGCTGCAGAGTTATATGCTGCCGGCGAGGCCAAACTGGGCACCGACGAGGGGGTCTTCAATCGAATCATGTCCCATGCCAGCTTCAATCAGCTGCATCTCGTTTTCGATGAGTACAAAACACTCTCCGGCCAAACCATCGAGCAGGCCATCAAGCATGAAATGGCCGATGAGTTGCATGAGGCCATGATGGCCATTGGTAAGTCTCCATGTCTCCATATATATATATATATATATCGCTCTCTTTCACTCACTCTCTCTCTCGTTCTCCCTCTGTCTGTCTCTCTACCTCTGCTCCAGTGGAATGCGTTCAGTCGCCGTCTGCATTTTTCGCCAATCGACTTTATAAAGCAATGAATGGCGCCGGCACTGATGATAAGACACTTATACGTATTATTGTCAGCCGGTCGGAGATCGATTTGGAGACGATCAAGGAGGAGTTCGAGCGCATCTATAATCGCACTCTCATCAGCGCTATCGTGGTAAGTGACTTGATTACAATTTCCTGCCCAACTCTAGTCTTACTGTAACCGTATTAAGTAATGCATTTTTCACCCCCACTTTTTGCTTTCGGTATTGATCCCAAAACTCTACATTCTTCCGTACAATTGTTTTCGTCGTGGTTGGTGTATTGTCCTCCGTGTGTGTCCTTTGTGTGCTTGCTATGCTTGTGTTATTGTTGTATTTGGTACTAGGAAGTAAGTATTTGTATTCGTATTCCTATTGATATTCGGTATTTTCATATTGGTTTGACTTTCTGTTTCTGCATGTTTGTGGAATTCCAAAATTTCTTGGTCAATGCATTTCGTTACTTACACCCCTCCAACTCCTCCCCCCCCCACCCATTTCTCACTTGACCCACTACTAATTGTGTCCCATTTGTGATCTGTTGCAGGCGGAGACTTCTGGAGATTACAGGGCAGCTCTGGCTGCTCTGTTGGGCGCTGCTTAAATCTGGTGATGATCAACTAACATTTTATCGAAATTATAGTATTGTAGTTGCTTTTAAAGACTCTCGCTTTTAATGTCTAATAATGCGCACAGTTGTGCCAATAAACATAAATAAAAAAAATACGTGCATAATTAAAAGTCCAATATTAATTGGCTCGCACAAAAATTTACATTTGGCATTATATATATATATATATATCCTAACACCGAAAACAGAGCAGACCTATTGAAAAGTTTAAAAAATAGATTGGAAACGTTTAACGTTGCACCGTCGTGCCAATAAATGTATTCGATGACATATTTTACAATTTAATTGGTACACTGAATACATGGAATTTGACTTGAGCGGTTAAGCAATTAACATTATAGGAATTGTGGGTCCCACAATTTATATGCTTAGGATGGACTTTGTGAATATTACAAGTAAAACTATTTAAAGAACAGCTTGTGCAACTCCTTGGTTTTTACTGGCAGAAAGTTTTGTATTTCGTCAGGATTCGTCCATAAGCTAGTTGGTGACTAAACACAGAGAGAATTTTTTATAAGTCAGCCCAATTTACACATTAAGCTTAACCGGATTACCTGTAATAGTGCGGAGCAGGGTGCTTCGCGGTGAATGTACTCCTTGAGTATGTAGTCATTCTCAATCTCGCAGTGGTAACGTGTGTCGTGCATCCGGATAAGGACATCATCGATGCGCAGAAAATTACGCAGCAGCACAAAGAAACCGGAGGGCATAACACGCTGCAGGTGCAAAAGATTATAAAATAACATTTACAACACGAAAAAGAGTTGAGCGTTTCCTATTTGAAGGCGTTACATATTTAATGACCAGATAATAATTTACTCTCAAAGTGTATAATTATCAGATGCATATTGGATACTAGCTACTCACAATCCGAACGCTCAGCGCCGAGATGCCGTGATCGTGCAGCTCATCTTCGTAGAGTGTGAGATCATGATAGAATAGAATATTCTCGCGCTGCATGAGCTTCATCTTGTTGAGCGACTGAGTGGTGGACTCTATGCGAAACTTATCATTCAGCGTGCCCTGATATGTGGATGTGAATGTCCAATCGAATGGCTTGTATTTTTGCTCCATATTCTGCTCCGCTCTGCTAAGATAAGAGACAGAGAAAGAGAGAGATTTTTAGAGATAATTTGCAAATGGAGATGGTAAAGAAACATTAGCTTGCCGTGTTTCGCGCCATTCCTGAGCGCAGGCGACTTCCATTTCTTCAGCCTGTTTGCCGTTGGCAACCAGGGCGAGAGCATCCATGGGCTTGAATTCCATGAGGGCGCCATCCTTGTGCTGGAGAATAAGCTTATTCTTGTGGAACACCATGTCCGGCAAATGTGGCAGCTCCAGCGAATGTTGATAATTGCAGAGCTCACAGCGATTGGCATCATCCTTATCGCAGCACTTGTCGCTGCCCAAATGGCACATGCTCTTCAATATGTGCGATTTCTCATAGCTGATTGACCAGTCATTGAACCGTATCGACTCCGCGTCCACCGGCAAACGGAACACATTCGCCTATAGGTGATGAATATTTCGCATTGGCAGGCATGAAAAGCACAGATGTAAATATGAAATGAATTCGCAGGCCGCCACTTACCTCATTCGCCATAGCTGCTGGATGTGCAACTTGTGTTTGTTGCATTTATGTTGGCGTGCTGTCAATAAATTAACTGTTAAAGGATGCACAAATAACAAATGTTGTCATCGATACATCGTTTGCCTTATTTAATTGGAAAATTGAAATAATTCAAATCGTTTGGATAATTGAAAATTCGATTTCAAATATATGGTTACATGCACTAAATGATACTACCATAAGTTTTATTGTTTTTATTTGATTAATAATTATTTACAAGTCAAGTAAACACAGTGTATCGCAATCGATACATCGCAACGTCTGCATCGATTTATCGATGATTTTCTGTGCCAGCACTTGGCAAGCGAAGCGGCAAATGTTTTGTTTTCATCAGTTACTTCATCTCCATGTGCCTGCTGCGAATCACAAATCAGTGAGTTGGGGCGATATAAAACTTACTTTTAAAACACGCACTAGAAAGTAATTCCCGCCATGATTGCGCTAAAGCGCATGCCACGTTTGCGCCTGCTACGCCCACTGGCCACAAATCCGAAATTCTCCACATATTCGTCGCGGCAGATGTGCAAGGCGCAGCAAACCGCCGAGCCTGTGGTGAATACGCTTAAGAGCGGATCGCGTTTGTTGGGTCAGCCGACGAGCGCAACGCATCCGCATCTGATAAGGCCTCACGAGCTGGTGCCGGGCATCGAACCCAACGAATTTCAAACGCGTCGCTCCCAACTCATGCACAGCCTGCGTGCCTATGCTGAAAGTTTTGGCAACAAATTCAATGGTGGCAGCAACTCCAAATCGCACATGGTAAGCCAGGCAGGGGAGAAATGGTGGGCTTTGTAAAACCACTAAAAACTACTTATGGCTAATTTCAGGTGGTGATTGGAGCAGCGGCCAAGAAATATATGAGTGGAAAGATACCGTATGTGTTCCGTCAGAGCTCTGACTTTTACTATCTCACCGGTTGCCTGGAACCTGACTCTATCCTATTGCTAACCATTGATGAATTGGACGTTGTGCAGTCGACGCTCTTCATGCGACCCAAGGATCCATATGCCGAACTATGGGATGGTCCGCGAACCGGTCCAGACTATGCCGTCCCATTATTTGGCGTCCACGAGGCGTATCCCATCGACAGTTTCCACCGGATGCTCGCGACACGTTTTACCCAGCTAAAGCCGCATTTGTGGTTCGATCTGAAGCAATCGGAGCAGCCAAATGTGACGGATGCAATGCTACAGGTGTGCAATGAAGAGCGCACCCAACTGCTTCCCCTTTACACATTCGTGGAGAACATGCGACTGATCAAATCGCCCGCCGAGATGCAGCTGATGCGACGCACCTGCTCCATTGCCTCGCAGGCCTTCAATGAGGTCATTGCCGAGACGCGACCAGGTCAATCGGAGCATCAACTATATGCCGCCATAGACTTTAAGTGCCGCATGCGCAACGCCAGCTACTTGGCCTATCCGCCGGTGGTTGCCGCTGGCAAGAATGCCACAGTTATACACTATATAAACAACACACAGCTATTGCAGCCGCAGGAGCTCCTCCTCATGGACGCCGGCTGCGAGTACGGTGGATATACCAGCGACATAACACGCACCTGGCCGATCAGTGGACAGTTCACCGAGCCGCAGCGCACCCTCTACGACATGATGGAGCAGCTGCAAAAAGAGACAATCGGTGAGCAGCTCGATAGACTGATTAACTGAACGATTGCCTGATTGATGCACTGTGTAAGTGCTAGCTAATCCCTTGTTTGTTTTTTGTGCCACATTGCAGAGCTGATTATGCAACCAGGTGGGGAGACGCTAGATCAATTGTTTGAGACGACATGCTTCAAGCTGGCCAAATATCTGCAGGAAATTGGTCTGGTGGGCAAGCATGTCAGTGGGGTCAAGGAGCTGGCGACGCTCGGCTACAAGTTCTGTCCGCATCATGTGTCCCACTATTTGGGCATGGATGTACACGATACGCCGCATGTGCCGCGCAATATGCGCCTCCAGCCGGGCATGGTCTTCACCGTGGAGCCGGGCATCTACATTGATGAGAATCGCACAGATGTGCCGGTCGAATTTCGTGGCATTGGCATACGCATCGAGGACGATATACTGATCAATGAGCGTGGCCAGATTGAGGTGCTAACCGCCGCCTGTTGCAAGGAGCGTCGCTCAATCGAAGGTCTCTTCAAGTAGAACCCTCATCCGTCCGCCTACCAAATTCCTAGTCATAATTAATAATTAAAGATAGCATAGAATTTTCGGAATAGATGTGATCAAAAAGACGATAACAGCTCCCAAGCAATGACTGGGCCAATCTAGTTAGATGTTTCATATATAATGTGTGTGTAGGTATGAAATGCAAATAAAATTAAATTACATTTGATTCGTTCAAAATTACACAACTGAAACCAAATAAGTCTCTTAAAGTTTCGCAAAGACTGGCTTCTCATCCTTCGTCAGCTGAGCGGCAACCGCTTGGGCAAAGTCCTCGGACTGCAAATGCAGCTTGTTGATAATACGCTGCAAGAGGTAAAGTACAAAAGGGTTGTATTAAATTCAAGACGTGATCTGGTCAACTAACATATACCCTATATATCTGTTGAACATAAGCATGGCAAGAGCCATTAATTGAATACAGATAGATATGTAAATTATAGATACACTTGGTCACAAGTGATATGAAATTATAGATACTAGTGATACCATATCACTTGTGTATCTATAATTTAAATTAAATTCAAATATTACTCGATTACTTACAATGTGATCGAGCCCTTCTTGATTGGTGTGCTCGAGGGAGTAGACCATGCTCTCCTTGGTTGTCTGGACGGCGATGGGACTCTTGCCGGCAATTTCCTCAGCCAGGGCCAGAGCACCAGCGAGCAGGGCGTCCTTGTCGGCAAAGATTCGACTGACCAGACCGCTGCGTTCTGCCTCGGTCGCCTCGAAACGGCGTCCGGTAAAGCAGAGTTCGCGTGCCAGGGACTGGCTGCCAATCGCTTTGGGCAGACGCTGCAACGAACCGACATCGGCGGCCATGCCAATGTCCACCTCCTTCACCTGAAAGAATGCATCCTGTGTGCTGTAGCGTATGTCGGCGGCTGTAATCAGATCAACGCCAGCGCCAATACACGCCTGATGCACCGCCATGATCACCGGCTTGGGGCAACGTTCGACGGATGTTATCGAATCCTGATATAGTTTGATGGTGCGCTCGAGAATAATCCCCTTACGTCCGACATCATCATACTCGCCCATCTGGTCGCCCATGCTCATCATGGACGACAGATCGATGCCCGCACAAAAATGTTTGCCAGCAGCAGACAGTACAATGGCGCGACAATCGGGATTGATGGCCAATGTTTCGAAGCAGTCTTTGATCTCACTGCGCATACAAATAATATATGTAATAAACTAATATACAGCCACAGATAGCGCTTACATCCACATTTCCCTGCTGAGAGCATTGAGCTTCTTGGGTCGATTTAGTTCGACATGGAAAACGAAAGGTTTGGGCGAACTAACGGCCAGAGTCTTGAAAATTTGAGTGTGGCCACTAGTATTGTTGCGATGAGGCTGCATGACTGCAATACAGTTTTAATAAACGGTCCAAGGTTTAACACTAAAATGTCGGCCAAACGAACAGAATCGGACTTTGAACCGGTTAGTTGGACTCGACTCTCGATTATTCTCAGTGATTATCCTCAGTTATAATTTGCAGTTGATCGCACTTACCACTTAGTCTGGATGACAGTCTGCATGTGTTAGTTAGTTGTTTTAGAAACGACGACATATTTGTTTATCTACTTTTGTCAAAACTCTGCCTTGTATATTTATAACGGGTTGTTTACACTTGTTGCGCTTGTCGATGATTTCTTTATCAATACTTCAAATATCGATATATTTACGAAAATGAAAATCGGTTATTTTCAAAAGAAATACTTGATCTGATTAGCAATGAAATATTGTATAAAGACAATGTTGAATATTTATTTTAATAGTTTTACGAAATTATATGTATGGTAAAGCATTTTTTAAGCGATACTATTAGGACAACTCTGATGCGTAGACGTCACAGTTGACCAACGCAACGTACACAGATTCTCCCCGGAGCGCGGCATGTGGTGCAAAGCAAGAAAAACACACACAATGGCTGTTGCTGTTGATTAGCCGCCGCAGTTGCACTTCAGCTATTTGCGAATTATCTACATAAGATAAGCGCACACTTAAATACATCACACACAAAACGCAAAATGAGCGAGTCGCCGGAGGTGCTAGTTTTTGGCTCGGCCATTATAGATTTCATCTGGTAAGAGATCTGCAATGGATAATTATCATACTGAATACTCATCTCAACCCATTCAATCCCCCCCCCCCCTCCACCACAGTTATACACCCCGCCTGCCTAAGGCAGGCGAAACACTACATGGCCATAAATTCCAGACCGGATTCGGCGGCAAGGGCGCCAATCAGTGCGTCGCCGCTGCCCGTTTGGGTTCACGCACAGCGCTCATTGCTAAACTGGGCGATGACAGCTTTGGGAACGATTATCTACGCCAGCTGCGCGCCGAGAATGTTAACGTGGAGCATGTGCAGCGGCTGCCAAACCAAACGACGGGCATTGCCCAAATCGCTGTTTCCGACGGAGGCGAGAATAACATAATCATTGTAGTTGGTGCCAATAATGCACTCAGTGCCGGTGATGTCACAACTGCAGCCCAGTTCTTTGCCCAAGCCAAGGTGCTCGTTTGCCAGCTGGAAACGCCCATTGAAGCGACACTTAGTGCTTTGCGTCAGTTCAAGGGCATTTCCATAGTGAATGCGGCACCAGCACTAGAGGAGACGCCAGCGGAGCTGCTCCTACTGTCGACCATTCTGTGTGTTAACGAAACCGAGGCGGCCCTCATGACCGGCATGCGGAGCATCAACAGCATCGGGTGAATCCGAAATACTCGCGCTCGATTAACTCGTTTCTAATTGACTTTATTTGTATCTTGACAGAGAGGCAAATGCGGCAATAGAACGCCTCATTGAAATGGGCGCCAATGAAGTGATTATAACGCTGGGAAAGCTGGGTGCAGTTTGCGGCACAAAGCAGACGCAATACGAGCATGTGCCAGCGCCACATGTGCCGCCCGAGAAGGTTTTGGATACGACGGGTGCCGGCGATGCCTTTATTGGCGCCTTGGCCCACAACCTGGCCCGCTATCCCAAAAAAACGCTTAGCGTTCATATTGCAGCCGCCTGTCAAGTGGCCTCCAAGTCAGTGCAGGTGCTGGGCACACAGGCCAGCTTTCCACAAGAACGAGATTATTGAGCGCCCTTATATTATATACTTGCAACGGTAGCAACCATCACTTAAAAATCACAAACAAAAAAAAAAAAATAAATTGAAAGGTTAAATTTTCTATCGTTTTTAAATTTATATCATTCAAACAAATTTATATTATTTTGTTAATGCATTTCATTCAAATTATAACTGTAGTATCACAAGAGTTAAAGTATTTGTTATATTTGTTTCTTGATCAGACAAAATGTGTCATATTGTTTCAAGTTTAAATAAAGAAATGGTCATTGAAAGTATATATCAAAAAATATTATATATATATATACGTATATAAAAAAAAACGCCGGATCGCTGTATTACAATATTTAATCTGCTATTTGTTTTAAATCGTAAGTATAAACAGAGAAATGAATTGTTCAAGCATGAATTGATTAACAGTCAATTTTTGTCACTTAATATTGGACGCAAACTGAATTTGGCAAAAAAAATTGCATGGTTTTCGTTCGTTGGTGTGCTGGCAAACAAACGAAGCACTCCAAAATGATTGTTTCGTCTGCAGGTGCGTTCATTTCTATTTCTTGCCAGACTTCTTGATGCCTCCACCCACGAGTGGTCCCTTTTTGGAAGCTTGCTGCTTGGCAGCATCGAGCGCCTTTTGTTGTTCCTTTTGCTTCTGCTTAAATGCCATTTCCTCTTCATCCATCTCCTTGCCTTCCTTTTTGGGCGCCTTCAATGGCTTCTTTTTTCCACCCTCACGTCCAGACATGATATTCTATAGTGCAAGAAAATATTATATTTTAATTATGATTTTCATATGCCAAAGCGTAGCAAAATAGTCACGAACTCGCACGTTTTCCCAACTTTTCTATCAAGTGTTTTATAGTGACAAAAAATGACATACTTGATGTGAAAACTACACTGAATTTACTATCGATACCTGTTATTTAAACCTTGAGCAATCGAAAGTGTGACCATACAATAATACCGATACCTTTTATTAGAACTTTATCTCTATTGTCTTTTTTAATTATTAGTCTTGGTAGTCTTGGTCATACTTACAACAGCGCATCGCTTAACTAAAACATTTATAACATTGTTTTATAACATTCCAACCTGATCACAATATTGATATGACTTCTTTTTTACCACATCGCGATGGTGACTTGGATTATCGATAGCTGCTTAATAAAACCGATTTTTTGCCTGATGCAAGCGTCTCGATAGTTTGACAATCTGTTCACGTTTTACGAACACTTTACGATTTACGGTCGTTAAGTGAGCACGCGGCTAATTTCGACGCCAAGTGGGAAATTATATTTCTGCAAAAGAAGTTTTTATTCTGTGACTTTTGTAAGAAGTTTAATAACTAAAGGTATTGTGATTTTCTTTTATACAACTCTTAATTTTTTTTGGCTGCGAGCTACTTCAAAAACGGACAGTGCATTTATCATAAATTTGCCATTGAATTTTTTTTTACGTTCACCTTGCAGTAGATTTAAGTTATGTAATGTGGTACTTTTTTTTATGTGTCGGTGTTCCTTTCATATTCCGGTGTATAAATCAAACTGCTTAATGTAGCTAAACGCCTAGCCGCCAATAGAAACATGTACATAAATATATATATATTTATATATATATAATTTTTTTTGCAAATGTCGAGAAAGCTGCATAGATTATGCTTACATAACCACAAAAAAAAAAAATAATAATTCGCATGCTAAAGCAACGCTGTGCACAGAGATTCATCGTCTATAACAGTCGCAAGGTAAACGAGTCGTCCGTGTTTGTGTCCGTGTCCTATTTTCATTGCACCCACACCTGCAATGCAATGTATTGAGAACACTCACGAGTTCTAACCTATAAAATTTTCGCAGAAAAAAATTCAAGCAAGCCCAATAAAATACGGTGCCACACAAGCAGCAGTGGTCATACACACAGATGCATATACAAAAAGTGACAGCTGCTTTTGTATTACATCTAATATTTAACATGTTTGTGTATTGTGCATTGTTAAGTAGAATTTGCACAATTTTTTTTTATATATTTATTAAATCTGACAAATGCGGCTAGAAAAGAGGCACACATACATATACACTTATCCATGCATATAAAATCCATGTGGCTATCGTGCTCTCTCTTTCACTCGCACGGTGCGCCATTTACACGTGCAAGATTCGCATCGACTCAATGTTTATTGGGGTACATGTGTGTGATGAGTCCAATGTATTTTTTTCTTCCACGATTCTCTCATTTTTGAACTTTCTAAGGGCGAAGCTTTCATTCTTTGCACATACAGTGTCTCAGAGCTTATTTCAAGCAGAGTCAAGCAAAAACAACATTTTAAGTGCTATGAAGTTTAAGTAAGCAAACAAACGCAAAGTGTTAAAATGCCAATTTGTTTCATGTTATATTACGTTTGAAAAATAAATTTTAGTCTTTATTAAAATATTAATTAATTAATTAAAATTAGTCAAAAACTGAAAACATATCCAAAATACATGTCAAAGCTTACTTCGAACAGTCTTAATAAAGTAACATATTTGTCGTATAAAAGATATCCTCAAGCCTTAACAACTGTACTATTTCGGTCTTCTGCTTGGGGTCGTTGTCCTGGTAGAACCGGGAAGTACGTCGGATTCCCAGCTTCTCGCCATTTTGGAGTAATTTTTCCTGTAATATATTGAGGAACACTTTCTTGTCCATTGTTGTTTCAATAAACACAAAATTTCCGACTCCGGCTGCCGAGATTACACTGCCTCCGCCGTGATTGACTGTTGCCTTTAAGTTTTTGGGAATCAGATTAGTACTGGAATCTCAATTCCACACTGAAATTATCTCCATTTCATCCTGCACCTGTTAATGCAGCCGATAGCTTAGGATTTTCCCTTGATTTTCTGATTATCCGCTTTTCTTGTTGGGTGAAAATCTTGTTTGATTCCATTTTGCCCTTGTCCTCTATCCGATTTTCGTCGATGAAGCGCCGACTGATGTGCCATACAGATGAGTTGCTTAGATTGACCATTGAAGCCATTTGGCAATGTGAATATCGGATTTTTAAGTGTCTCAGGATGAGATTCCGTTGTTCAATTCTAATCCGTTTGCCCATAGTCTTTGTTACCTGGAATGCAGGATGCAGGATGAATCTAAACTAACTGGTCAAAATATTCAATCTGACGTAAAATAATCCGGGTTTTTTGTCACCCTGGTGTCCATAATATAACTGTTCGAAATAAGCTTTGACCATAAATTTACGTACTTTTTTACATAACCCGACCTAGCAATCCCCAGTTTATTAATGTATAAGAGTTTATGGCAGGTAATTAAAATTGTTGCTATACACTGCTTGAAATAAGCTCTGAGACACTGTATTGACCGCGTTAATGTTGTCGATTCCGAATCCGAAAGATTTAATTTCATTAAAAATGTTTGCAAAAAACAGAACCGGTTGTTTGACCAACATGGAAGACGCCGCTGCTCTTTTTGACGTCAGCGGAACCAACGCATCATGTAAATAAATGCCGCATGCCGATTTTTTGTACATATTCATTTTGGCATTATTAGCTCAATTTTGCATAACAGATTTTAAGCAAGCATAGCACAGTGCTGTGTGTAGTTAGTCGTCCTATTTCAGTGATATGAAATTGCGAATGTAATTTATGTAACTCATATGACGCTTTACCAGTTGACAACTGATTGATTTGGCGAAAGCGATAAGCAAGCAAGCAAAAGGGCGCCCTTTCTGATCATGCGTTAGCGATATTATTTCTAGAAATTTATGCAATACCTGTATAATTTCCCGTTTATTGTTTATTTTTGCGTGTCTGGCGTTGAATATAAGCGTCGCCGTTTATTGTCTGGCAACGTTTGACAATAAATATATATAACAGCATTTGGTGTTGTGTCGCACTTAACCCATTAAACTGATTTACTTCAGGTGCTCCGCACTTGACTTAAAATAGTCGATCCATTTTGAGTATTTTGAACATTGGCGTACTGCCAGCATTTGTCTCGCTGCTGGTGCTGCTGCTATTGCAGCAGTGTCACAGATAGCAGCTATTTTATTAATCACTTCGTAGACGAATGCTGGACGTTAATTTTTTATGTAATTGTCGCTGATAAGAAAAGATGGCCCTGAAAACTGCTTATATAATATATCTGTACTTAGTATAGGCGTTTATCTAATCGCAATACGCACATTTAAATGCGCTGCTCTCTTTGCACTGACAAAAAAAACCCCTGTGACGTATGAGTTGCTCAATTATATTTGTATTTGAGAGAGAGCTTGCCAAAAAAGAGCGGGAGAGAGCGAAATATGGCACAGCACATGCGTCAAATTTTCCACAAGTCACATGCTATGCTGTTGACGCGGGCGTCAACGCTGCCGCTACTACTGCTTCTGCGGATGATATCGGCGCGTTGCCAACTGAGTGAAAGTTAAAATATTGGCAAGCAAATATTTTTTGGCGGCGTTGCCAAACCTCGAAAGGGGTAAATGAAAAACAATTGATCAAAATTTAAATGTGCAAACAACATTATCAAATATATAGATATATATGCCGGTGGTATTTCCGCAGCTGTCTCAAAAGACTGCCGTTGCACCCATCGAGCGTGAGAAACTGCTATTGCAGGTTCAGCACATCTCGAAACAAATCTCTATATATATATATATATATATATATATATATATTACTAACATCAGATGACCATTGTAATTACTCTACTTGGGCATATAATCCCACTTCCTTTTTCTATCAGCGACCAGCCTTGGAAGTGAGCCGCAAGTGAACTGATTAACAAGAACAGCTAGCCATGTTATGCAATGTGATGATTGGCAGTGAATTCATATATACATATGCATATACATACATATATAGGCAAGATGATAAGGCGGCGACGATCTCATCTCACTCTCTTTCTCTGCCTCTCCATTATTTGCTTGTGTTGGTTGTATTGGTGCGCACACGTGCAGTCACTTCTTGTCTGTTGCCAACGCTTTTGTTACCGTTACACGATGAGGTATCTATCTCTCTCTCTCTCTTTCTCTCTCGCAACTGTTGCGCTGCGACTGCGACGCGTGAGCACCTGAACTTGAATTCGCCAACAGAGGCAGAGCAGCTGACCGCCGCAGCGCAGCGCCAGGCTAGCTCGCCGCTTTTGCTGTGCGATGTTGTTCACAAGCAATTCAGTTGCCGTCCGGTTCAGACCTCAGCTTTCGCAAGGAATAAGGATAAATAAATTTTTTTTGTTGGTGCTGTGATATTCAAACACAAACAGATTGTACGTATTACAAAACAATTAGTGTACGCCTCATTTATGCATAAGCAACACAAATAAATAAATAACAATATCTAAATAGCAATAACAGCTAAAAGCAATGATTAGTGGCTAACTGTTTTTTTTATACCTGATAATGGGACAAATTTTTTTTAATTGTTACATAAACATGAAAAGCCGCTGAGAAACTAAAAAATAACGGCTACAACAAATGCGCATTTGTGTTTTCAATTAAATATGAATCGGTTAAACAATTTAAAAATTTTTTTGTTTTCTGGTGACAGTTATGCAATCGACAATAATGAGCTGATGTCACACCACAATCATCATCGCTAAATAACAGTGCAAAGAAACAACAAAATACAGACCAAAGGAACTGTTCCACGTGCACAGCTTTCGTCCAGCTGATATTTTCCCTTTCTCAACTAGAATTTTTTTCTAATGTGTCCAGTTATTGTAACTGTTACATCACGGTCGCGCGTGCTCTCTTTGCAAAAGCTTTTTCTTTCAATCGGCAGCCACACTGGAGATTAGATAACAAGGGCATCCAACGCTCTTTTTTACAATTGTTTGCGGCTGCCCGCAATAAAAGTTCTCTTGCACACTCGCTCTCTCTTAAGTGTGTCTCTCTCTCTATCTTTATCTATCTCTCTTTAGCTGTGCTGTGTGGCCAAGTGTTACATAAATTGCGTGTGTGTGTTCGATATTCAATGAAAAGCGGGCTAGACTCTGTTGGGGCGTCTAATTTAATATTGTATATTCACATTCATGTCAAAAAAAAAGCTTTGAGAACAGTCTTGGCCAAGCAAACTATTTTGTTGGTACACTTGAATTCTAAAATTAACAAAACAGATTCAAAAGAAAGCTCTCTCTTATTTGGTCAATGTCAGTTGCGAGAACATATGCATTATGCATGTGTGTGTGTGTGTCGCTGCTGCTGTGCTCTGTGACGTCTGATTTATATTGAAAACGCCATCCACAATGTATGTTATACAAGCGATTAAATTATGCAATGTGTACATATATACATACAAGAAGACAAAAAACAGTCACGATATTAATTTCTATTCATTAACAGTGTGTTGTTTGTATTAAAGTTGTTCTCTCTATTAAATAAGAGTAAGCTTTATTAGCCCTTATTGATACTGGTTCCAACTGAGCTGATTCGGTTTGCATCCATATCCAATTGGTGGTTGCTGGTTGTTTGCATAAATGCATAAAGTAAATTGACTACTTAAAACGCCACGTGTTGGGGAGTTTCAATTCAGAAACTGATTCATAAACAAACAAAAAAAAAACCGCAACTAGTTTTGCCGGCGCTGAGAACACCAAGTCGAAGCCAGCCGCTTGGCAACGGCAACGATTGAGTCAGTCGCTCTTTTATACATATATATATATATATATATACATCTATATTTAAAATGTACATGTATAATTGACGAACACATTTGAATTCGGATCGATGCTTCAAATGCTGATACCAAAAAAAAAACAATTGTCTGTCGCTCCTTGTTTCCAATTAATGCCGGCCTACTGCCGGTCTTTATTCCATTTATTTTGATTAAATATTAACAATTCATATGCATGACTAACCATATATTATTTTGTTGTATAAGTTAACCTACTTTAAGCATCCTTCATTTCATTTAACCCCTTCTCGCTTGCATCTTGCACAAAAAACACCGCGTAAAGCAGTTTTAAACTTAAAAAGCTCATCGCACGTTGTATAACTGTTCGATTATCCGCCTGCATTACTCGATAAGTGCATAAGTGGCATAGATTGACTGGTTATCGATAGGCTAACGATTGTTTTTTAAGTTTGCCGCCCCCGAACGTCGTTTTTCATTTAACAACCTAATTTCATCTGTGCACTAAATCTGTAATCTGTTTTCATTTGGCTTTGGTGACTATCATTTTTTTATACATTTTATTTATATTGTGTATTGTGTGGAAAGTGAAACGTGATTAATACATAACAATTAACATTATGCAAGCAAATGTCAAGAATGCACAACACTCATAATCATAATCATCAAAATAACAACAAAACTACTGAAGACTGACTAATATAAAAATAATAAACAAGACGAACGAAGATGAAGATGAAGGAGAACCAGTATTATAATTTGTGACTTGAAACTTTAATACAGCAAAATGGGCAAGGATTTCGATGCTGTTGGATTCGCCAAGGACTTCGCTGCCGGTGGTATTTCCGCAGCTGTCTCAAAGACTGCCGTTGCACCCATCGAGCGTGTGAAACTGCTGCTGCAGGTTCAGCACATCTCGAAACAAATCTCGCCCGATCAGCAATACAAGGGTATGGTTGATTGCTTTATCCGCATTCCAAAAGAACAGGGTTTTGGTTCATACTGGCGCGGTAACTTGGCCAACGTTATTAGATATTTCCCAACTCAGGCTCTTAACTTTGCCTTCAAGGACAAGTACAAGCAGGTGAGCATCGTCTCAGTCATCTCGCTCCTAGATGATAATCGAAATCTGTGTGTATTTATGTGTGTGTTAATTGGTTTTTTTTTAGGTCTTCTTGGGTGGTGTCGACAAGAACACCCAGTTCTGGCGTTACTTCATGGGCAACTTGGCCTCCGGTGGTGCCGCTGGTGCTACTTCTCTGTGCTTTGTCTACCCATTGGACTTTGCTCGTACTCGGTAAGTTTCAATATACGTATTATAATGGTTAACTCATGCATCGATCTCGTCTTAATCACATTATATATGAATATCTTTTAGCTTGGCTGCTGATACTGGCAAGGGAGGTGCTCGCGAGTTCACCGGCCTGGGCAACTGCTTGAGCAAGATCTTCAAGAGTGATGGCATTGGTGGCTTGTACCGTGGCTTCGGCGTTTCTGTCCAGGGCATCATCATCTATCGTGCCGCATACTTCGGCTTCTACGATACCGCTCGCGGCATGTTGCCCGATCCCAAGAACACACCCATCTACATCAGCTGGGCCATCGCTCAGGTTGTTACAACTGTTGCTGGTATTGTGTCCTATCCATTCGATACTGTGCGTCGTCGCATGATGATGCAGTCTGGCCGCAAGGCAACCGAGGTCATCTACAAGAACACAATCCACTGCTGGGGCACCATTGCCAAGCAGGAAGGTACCGGTGCCTTCTTCAAGGGCGCCTTCTCCAACATTCTCAGAGGCACTGGCGGTGCTTTCGTGCTTGTGTTGTACGATGAGATCAAGAAGGTCTTGTAAATTAAATTATTAAATTATTCAAACAACAAGAAAAACAAATTAAATCAACAACAAAACAACAACAAACCACTACCAGCTAATTATATTATATGAATTGTAAACAACAACAAAACCAACAGCAATGAAAAATTCAACAATTATAACCCAATATAATTATGAAATTATATTATAAATAATAACTGGAATATAATTTAATTGCACTTGCATAAAATAGCAACAACTAAAAACAACATCGATCGGTGGCCAGACAACAAACGACGGTATCAAGCAAAAAAAACAATAACAACATCAGCAAAAGGAGCAAACGAGAGGATAATGGAGAAACGAAGCCAAAACATTCAAAACTTGGACAGACCAGCACCCCACACACAGATAGCAAAATGAATGACGAAGAAAAAAACAAAGGAAACGGACGAACATTCTAGACATACATATATAATTATTTATAAGATAGTATTCTTGTTAAGTTCGACAGTTGGTGGTGGTGGGCCGGTTGCGGGCAGGGTGTGGATGTTGTTAACAAGTTAATCCATTTCCCACAAAACTACTCGAGCCACGCATCCCTTTTGCAAAACACAAATGTATGTTGATAAATAGAGTGCGCACTGCAAATGAAATAATTCCAACACTTTTCTCTTGAGCCTCTGCAACAACAACAAACCAACAAAATCAACTTGCGGTTGATTTAAAAATATAAAAATTGATAAAAAATAGTAGACCAATTGTGTTTTATTTGTCACACGCGCGCACGAACAAATGCGTTCACTTCTAAAATAAAAGGAATTTCCATGGATGCTATAGGGCAACAGCTTTACTGTATTGTCCGATCGTCGCTTAACCTTAATAAAATCGGCATGTATTTCATCGGTTATCGAAAACTTCACCCCAACAACCGCAATCAGCGGAAACTGATAGATCCGTCATTCGGAGTATTAAACACATTGAACTCAACATGTTCTCGTTCATTTTACATCTTTGGTCTGATGATATTCATCGAAATGTGAAACATGGTGTATTGAAACCGTAAAAAAAAACTCGGGCAAAGGCGAAAGTTTCAAATGTGATAAGGTTTGTATATCTCAGTAGTCGAAGACATTTGTTATTATTATTAACATTTAGTTGAAATTCCAAATCGGTACTAGTCACACCTAGCTGAATTTATTTAAATTTCAGATTTTTGGGAAAATATTAGCAAAATTTTTGTTCTTTGACTGCTACATATCCTGTGTAACTACACATTCCAGTACAAAGTAAGTCGAGTCAATTCGATAAGATGGGTGATGAAGGTGGCGGCATGAGACCTGGCGGCGATTTGAAGTCGTTTTTAATTGACTTTATGATGGGCGGTGTGTCGGCTGCCATTGCCAAAACAGCGGTGGCACCCATTGAACGCGTCAAGCTGATTCTTCAGGTGCAGGAGGTATCGAAGCAGATACAATCGGATCAGCGCTATAAGGGCATCATCGACTGCTTCGTTCGCATACCAAGGGAGCAGGGGTTTTCCTCACTGTGGCGCGGCAATTTGGCCAATGTTATTCGATACTTTCCCACACAGGCCCTAAACTTTGCCTTCAAGGATGTTTACAAATCGGTCAGTGCTTGACTTAATGGACTTGTGTGCACCAGCTCGTCGTTGAATTCATTATCGATATAGATATCTTTCCTTTCTTTATTAGGTATTTTTGGGTGGCGTCGACAAAAAAAAGCAGTTCTGGCGTCATTTTGTAGGTAACTTGGCCTCCGGCGGTGCTGCCGGTGCAACATCTTTGTGCTTTGTCTATCCACTGGACTTTGCTCGTACGCGGTAAGTGCGAATATCAAATCCAAGATTATATTTAACAACAGTAGCTAGCAATCCATGTTTCATATTTTGGAGTACTTCACCATCTTCAACGTTATCTTAACCTAAGTATATCTATTTCATTTACCACGTTAAGCGCTACTTAAAAACTGTTTTTATTTTATCGTATAAAATTAAAATTGAGTTACATATTTAAGCGAATGCCTCGAATGATTTAAAATGATATAAGGGCTGACTGAAAAATTATACTATTTGGAGTTATGTATCAAGATTTATTGGATATTTATATATTTTAATTGAATCGCTTATTGTGTATGTTTTTCATTCATTTAAATGTTATAACTTTCAGTTTGGCTGCGGATGTGGGTAAAGGCGGCCAGCGAGAGTTCACCGGACTGATCGACTGCCTACGGAAGGTTGTCAAATCGGATGGACTGATTGGTCTATATCGTGGCTTTATTGTTTCGGTGCAGGGAATTATCATCTATCGAGCCGCTTACTTTGGATTTTATGATACGTGTCGCGACCATTTGCCAAATCCAAAGAATACACCGTTCTATGTCAGTTGGGGCATTGCACAGGTGGTGACCACAATTGCCGGCATTGCGTCCTATCCGTTCGATACGGTGCGGCGTCGCATGATGATGCAATCGGGCCTGAAGAAATCTGAAATGGTATACAAGAATACCGCGCACTGTTGGATGGTAATTGCGAAACAGGAAGGCATTCCCGCCTTCTTTAAGGGAGCATTCTCAAACGTTATTCGCGGCACGGGCGGCGCCCTTGTCCTGGCTATCTATGATGAGCTTAAGAAATATGTATAAATAAGAATGCATCGCAGACAGACAGAGAACCCCTTCTTTGTCCGCTGAAGTAAACCAATCAAATTCAAATGGACAGACTTATTAGATTGTTATTGTTTTTGAGATGTTTTTGACCAATCATTTTGATGGGAACATTTAGCTTAATAAATGAATTAGCAATTTTTCTTATTTTGTGCAGTGCTTTTTTAATTTAATATTAATATTAGTGGACAAAAGCACTAAATGTGACAAATTATCATTTCTATTTACTTTTTTTTCCAAAGTTTCGCCGAGTGTGGAACTTGGCTAAGCCCTGGTGCGGCACGTTGCGTTGAATATGGATTTGGAATGAAACCCAACTTACGTTAGTCAAGTTTCGCTCTAAATGCAAATTGACATCGAATTGCTATAATTTTTTATATTTATTTTATTTTTTCAGTTACAGAATAAGAATAATTTATTGAACTTATTGTTGCCGTGTGTGTGTATGTGTGTGTTTGCACTTAAATGTTAGCAGGCGTTAAAGTTAAAATAAGCATTAAAATAACATTAAAAACAAATCAAGTTGCACGCTGAGCGCGCCGAGAGAGTAGCGAACTAAAAACTGAACTGATTGATCTGAGCTGAGCAAAGCATTTAATTGAGCTTTTAGCGTGCAACACTAGTTGCCGTTATACATATGTATAAATATATGTGTGTGTGCGTGTTTGTGTATGACTAAAAAAAAACAAAAAAAAAAAAAACAGAAGAAATGCATGTAACAACTTTCGGAACAATTGCACAATTTAATCTAATTCTACGCTACGTTTGCTGCTTTCGTGGTGGGTGCGCTTGACTATTATTACTGTAAATGGTGACAATCTGGATCGGATCAGATCAGATTAGATCGCATCGCTCGGCGATTCTGCGCATTTAGCGTGTTGCACCCGATCTGTGTGCCATAAATAAGAAGTATGTGCCCGCCGCATACGCCAAGAAATTGAACAGTCCAAAGACGCCAGCCGCAGTATTTGCGCCATGTCCTTTTGCATTCGACTCGGACCATCTGGCCAGCTGCACAATGAACCCAATGAAATAGAGCAGTGTCAACACAGCGGTAGTCAGCAGCTCCTGCGAGTGAAAGAGAGCAACATAATGTAAGCGCTGTATGTACAAATGTGTGTGCAGAGCACTTTTAACTTACAGAAAATATCCAGTTGACAGCGACATTGAGTGCCTCGCGTATGCCCAGCAAATAGGCGGCCATCAACAGAATGGTAATTATGAAAGAGAGCACAATGGCAAAGAGAAAGAAACTTGTTGCAGCTGTCTGAGCGGGTGAGGCAAGTGCCATACAAATGATGCCCAATACCTGAAACAAGAACAAACAAATTCTTTATCTTAATTGACGTTTCAGTTATTTTTTTCGTTTTGTTTTCTTTTTTGAGACGCCTTGTGATGTCATCGTGAGCAATTGGTGACCGACCATTTAATTGCCATTTGTATGCAAGCCTCACATAAATACATACATGCACATATGTATATGTGTGTGCATGTGTATCTGTGTGTACATTGGTAATTACCAGATCGGTGAGAAATGGAATTCAATCTTAACAGCGCTGCACTTTGACAGTATCACAACAGTTGTCTGCATGTGTGTGTGGGCGTCCATTTCAATCGATGACACAGATTTCGTTGAGATGCCCATTTCCAGATCAACGTATGTATGTTTATATGTATGTGTTTTGTGATTGCAATTAAAAAGCAATAAGCATTAGGCGTGTGTGTGTGTGTGCTTACAGGTGGTGCGCACACAGCTTTCTTGTTGCTGTTGCCTAAAACAAAAGGCGTACAAAAAGTGAAAGCTGAAAGTTGCACACATTTGACGAAGCCAAAAGCGATTGCGGCAACCCGTTCGCATAGCTTGCAATAAAATTAAAAGTACAAACAACAGCAACAATAACAGCAAAAACAGCAGCGACTGAAGGCAACTGGTTCTTGTTTATGTTATTGTTAGTCTTTCGCTCACACACAGTGAAGTAAAAGCGTCCCCTGTCGTTCAAAGTTGACAAAACTGCAGTGCAGCTTGTACTTGACCATCCCACACTTATTTCTTATTTTCGTGTGTCGCATCGCATGTGGGCAACTCTGTCAGCCACTGGTCAAAAACTAAAGGCAACGAGACAAATTTGCGTCATCATGTTTCAAAAATTAGAATAAAAAAATGTTGACTCTTTTCACGTACATGTGTATAAGTGTGTATATGTATGTGTATGTATATGTATGCATACGTTTCTCAAAGAAAAAATTATGTTTTTTTTTTTAAATATGTATAGGCGTCACAGCATAATTTATTTGACAGCCTAAAGTAAGATATACGTATGTATGTATGTGTGTGTTTGTATAATTATACATTGACATCTGCTCATATATACATATTTTTGTATGAATATCAATGCTAAAAGCAAGAACAGCACTTAACGCATCAATAGCCCAATTTATACGATTTGTTCGTTGATAATTTGATTCGTCTGCTGGTTCATAATCAATGAGAAAATTGTTTTGTGAAGCGTGACATATGCAACACACATACATAAATATGTCAGTGTATTTATATATGAAAGAAATACTCGCTTGATCGATGACGCGGGACGACAGAACTGTATCATATATATATATATATAATTCAATACGTTCCCATGTAATGGGGACAGAGGAGCAGCGGGGGCGGTTTGCTGTTTCTGAAGTTCAATAGCAGCGGCATGATCATAATAACAGCGATAGCGATAACAGTGCAGCTTCCACACAATTGCGTACAATGCTTTGCACTAACAGCAATGGCAGCATGTAAATAAACACACAACATTGTATGTGTGTGTGTTGACTATGTTACAACAAAAAAACAAAGGTAATTGCTTCAGTTGATTTATGGGTGTGTTGGTGACAACTTAAAGATGAGCTCACTTTAACAGCGTGCATTAACATTCACACACACATGAATTATATGATTTTCGACTTGATTTCAATTTGCGAATTTCATATGCCATATTTGAAATAAAATTAATTTTGTGTATTAGTTTCATTCACTAACTATAATTTTCTTTCAGTTTGTAGTAACTGGCAAATTTTTGAAATTCTTGATCAAAAAACCAACAAAAAAACATTCGAAATGTGTGTCATAATTTCCGCTCTGGTCGAACAATCTATAACAATGTAGTCAACAGACATACATACATACAAATTTACATAAGTACATACAAAATATACATATGTATAGACGACTATAAAGTGGCCTCTGACAAATCGCACAGCTTCCAAAAAAATGTGTGTTTATGTGTATAAGTCTCTTACGTAATGTCTATTATAATGCATAAATATGTACACATTTTGAGAAACGTCTAATAAATCGTTGGGTGCCTCGAAACCGTTTCGCGTCTTATAGTTCTGCCCATCCCCCCATGCAAATTTGCATATATATAATGTACGTGTGTATGTATGTATTTACATATGTATGCAGACTCGATTCTTACGCTTACAAGCGACCCTGGAACGACGTAAATAGATAGGTGTGTCTGTGTGTGTGTGTGACAATGACAACAAGTTTGTCAACATGGCACCCAAATGTTTGACCAAGTTAAACGAAAACTCAGGCTTGCTATTCACCGCTAATGAAATGCACACTGGAAGTGGAACTAGAACTGGCATTGGAACTTTGGAAAGGACAATCTTATCAATCTGCTGATAGGAGGCAACTGACTGTTAAAGTCGCTAAGTATTGTTAGTCAGCCAGTTTATTTGTTTGATAGTCGATAAGATGCATTAAAAAACCAAAAACCACACCAAAAAAAAAAACAAGACACTCAGTCAGACATCGTATGAGTAATAAGATATGTACATATGCCTATAGGACGAGCACATAGCCGCTTCTTGGACCTGGCATATTAAAGATAAATAATATTGGTCAGGTGTGAGTAATGCGCATGACTTATGCGAATAGAGATATGCCCAGCCAAGGATTATCAGTTAATTGCAGTCATATTCCATATATTCCGCAAGCTCTTTAATTATAGGCAGCAATCAGACAGCGTCGATTAGATTTAGCGCAAAAAATTGCATGCAATGCCGAGAACGCATTTGTTATTTAAATTGAGAACAGAAAAGAAAATTACGTAGGAATTATAATAATAAGCTAAAAAGTGATCAATTACAAAATGAATTGTTGTGGCCAATTGAGATACATATTATTATTTACATGCAATGTAAGTGGTTTGTCGAACTTCCCAACTCTATCGATTTCCTAGGCACTTTCAATGCTTGTGACCTTGGGGCATGCGGCATGGTGCATATAGTGTTGGCGTATGTGTGACACTTGCATTGATTGCTTCTACACAATTATTATTGGTTTGTAATTGGTTTGCATGCATTCCAATTTGCAAAATAACGGCAAATAATCGTTAGACGACGACATATTGCTTGACTTAAGTGGACTCGAATTATTCGAGGTAAGATTTTCTTTTCTTTTTCTATATTATATAGCTGTTATAGGAACATTAGCTCTTCAGATAAGTTATTCTACGTAAACCTTTTTTTTCCTTAGCAATACCGATTAAATATGCCACTCATGTTGCTCATGTGGAGAAGAATGACATATCATACAACACATTGGTAAGATACATGTTATTTTATTCATAGCAACCTGTTCAATTTGAAACACAAAACTAATTGCAGCAAAATCAATTTATTGCTTTGATTAACACCATATGGATCATTGGCAACCCCCACCCCCTCCTACCCCGCCCTTTTGTTTGAAATTAATTTATTAAGAATATGGAATTTAGTATTTGGTTTTGTTTTTTTTTTCGTATCACTAAACGATATGTACCCAAACATCTATATTATTATTATTATTATGTAGATGTCGTTAAGCCCAACAAAATTTTTGACATATGGTCAAATCGACAAAGTTCTGTTTTATACAATTATTGTTACATATATATGTACGCAGATTTCGTAGAGATGAAATTGTGTTTTTTTGTCATATTTTTTAATCTAAAGCACGTTTATAAATGAAAAGTTTTAAGGGCATAGCCAGCTTTTCAGGGGCGAATTGCCCTTGGAAATATGTATGTACCTAAATATGTAATATACATACATCACATGCAAACATCAATACTTAACAGCAACAATAATCTTTGGGTGATCTTTGCCCAGGGAAGCTTTCTCCCTACATATAATGCAATGTATCTGTTATTGTTGTTGTACTCATTCTCAATGCTTGCAATTTTGTGTGTATATATATGTGTGTGTGTTTGTCAACTGCTGCTTTTGTTGTTGTTGTGGTTGTTGTGAGTTGGTGGCTACCTGTGGGCAGGCATAGATCTGTATGTGTGTAAGTGTGTGTGTTAGTGTGTCTTAGTATTTTGATATTGATGGCAGGCAGCATTTGGCTGCAGTTGTGTTCCATGTGTCAGTTGTGGTTATTGTGGATTGTGGGCATTTGCATGGCTAACCAGTGACGACATCCCACGCCTGCGCACACACACACACACACAAACAAGCACTTACAATTATTTATGTAAATTGATTTAATTTTTTTTCTTGGTGCGAGCGCACAGCTGTTGAACGCAATTCGATTTCGAACCACCATTTTTTAGCCCCTTGAAATGTTTAATTGAAATTGAATTGATGACAATCGGATTGATCGATATTGAACTGCCTGCAAATTGTTGTCAGCCACAAACAATTGCTCACATGGCCTGGTTGACCGCCTTTAAGCCCTTTCACGACTCGTATCTTATCCGTATAATAAATGATCCTCTGTGCGTGTGTGTGTGCATGTGTCTGTTATGCGAACTATAGATAACAATTGGAATATAACAGAGCTGTGCTAAACCTTAACTATACTCTGTACCGCAACAACGAAACACAATTAAATTACCAAGTTGGTATTCATTGATTGGTAAAAATAGCTCACTTCATTATACCCACCTGCGCATGGCTACAGGGTATGCTACAAATGACAAGATGGCGGCTCAAACCCGTCAAATTTGCATTAATTGGCAAAAGGCTTTCAGAAATCTGTAGATAAAAGCTTAATTTACACAGCATATCAATTTGAAACTATGCCTGTGTGCGTGTGATAAGCAAAAGTCCAAGGTGGGTGGGGGGTGTCGCAATGTGTCGTATACGCAATGTGTGATATACTGTTTCTAGGCAATGCTTTTATTATTTTGTTGGTTAGATGGATGGGTTGCGCTACTTACCAATTCCAAAATCTTTATCAGGCCCGGCACCGTTCTGTAATAGTCCAAATTGATCCGTATGGCGCTCCAAAAGCCGCCATTGTCACCCGCCCCTGGCCCAGGTGGCCCAGTTGTTGCTGCCCGCTCAACGGTAATCACTGTCTCGACCATTTTGTTGTTGTTATGTTATTGTTGATAATGTTACTTGGGCAACTATTTTTTAACAGCACTTGAAAGTTGTCTTTTAGCAGACGATCTACTCGTCGCGATTGTCACAAAAAAACAAGACAAAAAATATGCATAAAGCAACTCTAGATCTATTCATATAATTATAGATATATATATATGTATATATAATATATTTATATTTATATAAATGTACTATGTATTCGACACCCGCGCGCGTTTTTATTTAAATTTATAGCATATACATATATATGTGTGTGTGTTTGTATGTGCTCATATAGCTAGTTAATAAACGGAACGCTAGCTACAATTTTTGTTGGGCTGCAGTTCGGTGCTCCACTAACGAAACGCGTCTAACGACTGACGGCGCTGACACTGACTCTGATTCTGAATACTGCTAGTGCCGACGCTACGCTGCGCTGCCGTCTCCTACCTGACCGTATAACGGTTAACTGAGCGCACACACACACATGCACCGAAATAATGATTGCCGTTTTCTGTTGTTTTCTAGCAAACACTAACTGCACTCAATACACTGCCGCTCTCTCTCTCTCTCGCTCTCTTTGTGTGCTCTGCACACACACACACACAAAGCCATTCGCAGATCGCCTGGACAGCCCTTCCGTTCCACTATCATGCATTTGCTGTGCTTTCAATGCCTTCCATTTGCCTCTCCCGGCAGCCCTTCTGCTGCGGAAGCAGCAACGAGCCGAACACAATCTGGTTTTCACACCGACCACAGCCGAACGAACGTTTACCGTGTCGAGCGAACTGAAACAATGTAATAAAGTCTGTCGTTGACTTAATGACACTGCTTTGCTCCACTGTGGCGCTCTATGGATTCTATGGGCGAAAGCATGTGCCCAAACGCACACTAGTACAATGGCTAGAATACAACGTGATACTGCACAAGAAGTTCTAGACAGGAATGGTTGTCAAGTGGCCCATCATAGATTTTTAATTTTTTAACATTTTAGTTAAAACTGTTACTTCTTCATATGTGAGAAAGACGTTTAATTATTGCTTTAAAATATTTAAATTTAAAATTAATTTTATATCAAAGTCAATGACGATTCTTTTAAGTATATCCCAAAATGTATTACTCTTTGCAATGTATTTCATGAAAAAAAATAAAAATAAAAAAAATTGTATTTATATTAATATTAATTTTTGTTACAATATGGGTTAATCGGTTCTTATGCACGCAGACCACACAGACGTTACCACAATTATTTAAAACCACGATCAGAGTTTGCAATGTGACCGCATTAAGAAGCTTACAGAATGCCGTTAAACGAATATGAAATCAGCATTGTAATTGGTAACACTATTAGAGTTACTTCAGAAACTATCGAGTGAGCACTCGATTGCAACCAAATTCTTATGTATGTTAATATAACTTAACTTTATGCAAATAAAATCCTTTGCTATTCCATTGATTAATTTAGCAAATAGTACAAATATCTGAATTGGAAACTACTATATATGCATTATCATGTATTCAAAATATACAACAAAAAATACTGACATTAAAATACCAAAAACACCAAAAAAAAAAAAATATGGCATGTGACCACTTTTGCTTTGAATTGCCATTTTGGTATATTTCGGGGGCAAAAATTAGTGAACGATTTGCTGTGACGCTGCCATTTGGATTTGGGCCCTGTGTCTCCTGGAAGAATCCTCATAACAAAAAGCGAATAACGCAAGTGTTTGGCAACATTTGGCCAAAATCAATAATTTGCAACTGTTGCATGCGCACAGCGCAGTCAACAATCGATGTGCCACACATTGCATGTTTACAAACACAACGACATCGAGCTGCTGCTGCTGCTGTTGCTGCTGTTGCTGCTTGTTTCGCCAAAAATTACAGCCAAATTTCCAAAAAGATACAAAAAAAACACACAAAAGTACTCCAAGCAACAACAACAACAACAAATTCAATCACAAATATTCATTAATTATAAATAAAAAGTGGCAAGTCAAACATAAAATAAACGGCAAGGACATTGTAATAAATATATATAATCTCAATACTTGCTAGCTGGTTGGCTGGGTGGCTGGCTGGCAGCTCTGCGGATCCGCCCGTAGTCCGTATGTGGCGTTGGCCAACGACGGCCTGCTCTCGCCTAGGCATACTAACGGCTAATTGATTATTTGAATCCTCAAGTGGTTTAACAACGCTTGTGACCTCATCGTCTGCCAACAACAGCAACAACAACAACGACATAAACAATAAACAACTACTCATATCTGCCCGGAACAGTTCCCGTTGTATACCGCACCGTACCCCCTCTCACCCTCTCAGTAGCTGTGCTTCCTCAGCTGACTAGGCAGGTAAGTTCAAGCTGATGCAACTAAATAAATATAAATTGGTTTTATATGTTTTGTTTTGTTTATGGCAGCTCTAAAAATCCTGTACAACATTCAACTGAGCAACAGCAGCCAGCACCAGCTTTGGGAGACGGGCACACAGCAGCAGGTAAGCCAAGTCCAAGGATCAGCAATCTCTATGCATATATAGCGAAGCGTATAAGATGCATGGAGTGCTCTCAAGTTAATTAAAATGTATTATTAACAGTTTATATATTTATTTTAATATATTCCAAATGCAATTCGCTTGTGAATTTAGGTGATTGTTAATTAGTTAGTTAGTTGTACATTAATGAGAATTATGACAATAGATTATCTAGTGTTTATGAAATGAGCTAAGTGTTGAAGCGTTGTAATTAGGAAGCGAGCACCGTTAATGATGATATATGATGATAATATATATATAAAATAATAAACCTTATATGTTTTACAGTGCTGCTAACGCCCACACAGTTAACAAAGGCCCCAGTAGAAAAAACGAGGTGTGAATACAACCCAGTTGCATGCGGCACGGTTCGCAACAGGACGAGCGACGAGTCGAAGACAGGAGGTTTAGCAAATAATCAAACATGGATGTGGAAAGGCGGCGTCGGTAAGTATTATCAGCACACAAAACACAACACAACAAATCACGATGAGGCAAGGTTAGGTGAGGTGGGACACGCAACTGGTGTTCAATTAATTGTCAAATCGAGTGTTCGCTGAGATTTGTTCAGTTAAGATTTACAAATTTAGTGTAAAAATCGACAATCGAAAAACGAAAAGCGAAAAAAAAATACATCAGTGCCAAACACCTTCCATAAGCATATGTGTTTCAAAGCAGCGGCGGCAATCAAATTGACAAGCGAGTGAGCAAAACGGTTTGACCGACCGTTTGGGCCACTTCTCATAAATTTGCCATTTTCGCATTAAAATTTGTAAGCAAACCAAATGAAAACAAAAAAAAAAAAATCAAATAAAAATAAACCAAACCAAATAGTCGAAACAACAAAATTGCAACTGGCCAAAACGCAGAGCATTTTGTCTCTGATGTCAGTTGCAGGCGGCGCATCGCAGCGCGTCAAACGCGTTTCCAACTAAATCGCAATCGCCATCAAATAAATAAATAGATATATACCAATATATATTTATATATATATAGTCTTGGCCAGCGGCAGGAGAAGGGCCCACCCAATATTGCTGGCCAAGATGTGGTGGTGGGGTATGCCCCCTGCTCTCCACTTGTTTGAGCCGGAACGGTACGATTTTTGTTGTTGGTATTGTTATTATTGTTATTGTTACGCCTGCGTATAATCTGCACAATGCATGCAAATTCTTAAATGTAATAAAGAATTAAATCTCTCTGCTCTCTGCTTTCTGCGCTGTGCGTGTGTACGTAAAAATACATAAATAGTTGAGTGCTGTACAAAATACATTTGGCCATTAAAATGCGGCGGTGGTGGAAAAACATTTGGCTAGAACCAAAGCAGATCCGCCAATTGCATTGCACAGTTGCACATTGCGCACTTGGCCATTAAAATATAATATATATATAATATATATACAGATACAGTGATCGTTGCCTAATTGAAACGACAGAGTGATGCTTATAAATATTGCACACAGTTGGTCCTCAACTCAAAATTCAACCATCAGCGAAATCAATTCTCATTTAATACTTAAGCATTTCGTTGGCTTATACATCAAAGATTAATAATCAGATTTCATTCCAAGAAATTTGTAGCAGCGAGCGAGTTAAGACTGTACGCAGATAGCAATACTTACCCTGCCTGTTTGCATTTTCACTGGCACGGAAATAGGTCTTGAATTTAGAAACTAGCAATAATATGCATTATAGCGGCCAAAGTGTGCTAATATTTATCATGATTACATTTTCGAATGGGGCATGCTCTGTGTGTTTGTGTGAGAGCATCTCAATTCACAAAAGAGAAACAAGCTAAATTTGTAGCTTGAAAAAGCGTTTAACGCGATTAAATAAATGAAATGTAATGAAATGCTTAGTTGCAACGCCTTGTCTCAATTTTGGTGCGTGCATAAATTAAATTTACAATTATATTGTCTCTAGGTGACGATAATGTTGTCGTCGTTGTTTATAATATATTATTATTTTTCGTACTGAATGCTGGCTGTCGTTTGTTGTTGTTTTGCTGCTGCTGCTGCTGCTGTTGTTAATAATTATGTTGTTGTTGCCATTGCCAAAACAAAAAACAAAAAAAACAAAAAAAATTCATCGCAGCATTTTAGAAAATTCCACTTTTCCAAGTATGTTGTTGTTGGCGCTGCTATTGCTGTTGCTGTGAATTGTTTTTGGGTTTTCTGTCATGCCGTAAGTGGTGATGATGAAATCACAACAATTCAAACACCTTTTAGTATCAATTTTGCGCCGTCTGTCAACGGGTCTACATTGTAGACACAAAACGAGACACTCCGCCTCGCTCTCTCTCTCTCTCCCTCTCCCTCTCTCTCAGATTTTGAGTATCCGCAACGCTTCGTCTGATTTGCGCCATGTGCCACAATCTTAAGTTACATACAAACATGAAAACAAACACATATCTGTACTTACTTACTTACTTATGGACTTGTATAGGCAAAATTGCTTTTCGACTAATTACCAAAGATTTGAGAATGAAAACAAATCGTTCAGCATTTTTGAAATTGAAAAAGTATGTTTGTGTGCAATATATATTTGGTATGCAACTGTAAACATAATTTTCATACATTTAATTTGCGCATTGTTTCACGTATAAGAAATACTCATATAGCAAACCACAAATATACAACTCATATGCAAAAGAAACAAATTGAATTTATTAGGAAAACAATGCTGCATCAACTAAACTAAAATGTTATCGCAGTGTCGTCATACATTAAATACTCATACAGGCAGATATGTCTGTATGATTCAATGTATATATAATACTCTCAAGCAATTGTTACTATCAAATATATATATATTCATATATAATTGAACAAAGATGAATATGGTATCCGGTGTTAGAAAGCTGTTTTTCAAACATTAAGCAAATGCAGCTTATATTGTAATATTGTATTTTATATTCTGTATTTGCAAGCAATAATCCATTTCAGTTAAAAGTTTTCAAAGAGCGCTTGTAAGCATTTGGGAGCAATAATATCAATCGAATAAGTAGAAAATCGTTACTTTAAGTTGCATCAGGATAGCTTCAAAAAAGTGAGTGAAAAATAAATAGACATACATAAAAAATTAAATATATCGCAACGTCTATTGAAGCTGATAAATAATATATATATACATAACTATATATAATTTATTGCCTTTGTACAATTAGTTACATGTTGCATGAAATAATTGTAATACTCGCTGATGGCATGGCTAATACCAACGGACGGAATAACATGCTCATCTTTCTATTGTTGTCTGTCTGTCTGTCTTTGTTTTTGTCTTTCTCTGTATGTCTGTATGTCTGTATGTCTGTATGTCTGTATGTCTGTCTGTCTGTCTGTCTGACTGTCTGTCTGTATGTCTGTCTGTGTGTCCATCTGTCCATATGCACTAAAAGAAAGCGCGACGCGTCTTCGCATAAGCAAGTCATATTAAAATTTTCACACACACGATTAAGCATTCTTCCAGCAAATTATCAAAGTCAACAGTTGAGTTCGGTTCTTGCGATAAAGTCAAGGGTCCCACAACGCATTTGTTCTTCTTCTTGTTGTAGTTGTTCTTCTTCTCTTCTTCTTTTCGCGCAGTTGATTGCAACTGTATCTCAATCTACATGCATACATAAATAAATAAATAGATAGATAAACATAGAAGCATTCATATTTACTTTCGAATCAGTAAATAGATTTACAATTATGTTGCGAAGGTGTTCCGAGAGTTGCCAGTGTTTGCTCAAAGGGAGCCAGACTATAAACTGATCAACTTGCTACCATAATTTCTATTTTGTACTTAAATCAGTCAATTTGTCTGTCGCTGCACTATCAAAAACACAAAAAAAAAACTCAGTTCGAGTTTCGTGTTTTGTGACTCACTCGACGATATCTATGAAATTCCTTTAGCTACTGCTGGCTGCTGCTGTTGCTCATTTGTTTGTATTTGGAGGGGGTGGGTTAGGGAAGGGCTGAAAGGTGGTTGTTGTCTGTTCGTTTGTGAGCAATCGATCCCGATTTTCCTCAATTTATTTACATAAATGAATTGCTTTTGGTGAAGCTGATGTTCTGTTTGCGATTACGTAACTTATTTTGCGTAAACACTTTCCAGATATATTTTTAATTTTGCTGTCGGAAATATGCTATAATATCTTGGCAATGATTTAATAATACTAAACAACAGCAATTTTTTTGCGCACATTTTTAATAATAATAATACTTATTGAAATTTTGCGAAATAAAATCGTGCATACAAATTTTAGTTATCAATTCAAATGATAAAAAAGTATCGGTTCGGTTTTGACCAAGATAAATATGTTTTGCTGCTGCGTATCAGAAATTTGTATGGTTGCCGATTGTTCTTCACGTTTTACCCTTTATCCTCTTGCAGAGCGACGGCGCTGGAGCGCGAGATGCGCGATCCGACCAGCAGATGCAACGTAGACTGCCTGCTGGACACGGTGTCGGCGCTGGTTAGCGATTGCGAGCACGATTCGCTGAAGCGTCTTAAGAACATTGAGCAATATGCATATAAATGTGAGTAGCTTTAATTTAAAATGATTTCGAGAACTGAAATAACTTTTCTTTTTTTTTTTGTTCTTATTTCCCTGCAGATAAGCCGCTGGCGCAACGGATCAATCAGCTCCGGATGAATGTGGATGATTTTGATTTCATAAAGCTAATCGGAGCCGGCGCCTTTGGTGAGGTACAGCTGGTGCGGCACAAGTCTTCCAGTCAGGTGTATGCCATGAAACGTCTATCAAAATTCGAGATGATGAAACGACCAGATTCCGCCTTCTTTTGGGAAGAGCGTCATATAATGGCTCATGCGAACTCCGAGTGGATTGTTCAATTGCATTTCGCATTCCAGGATAGCAAATATCTTTACATGGTGATGGATTTTATGCCTGGAGGTGATATTGTTTCGCTAATGGGTGACTATGAGATACCAGAGAAATGGGCCATATTCTATACGATGGAGGTGGTGCTGGCACTGGACACCATACACAACATGGGCTTTGTGCATCGGGACGTAAAGCCGGACAACATGCTGTTGGACAGCTATGGCCATCTGAAGCTAGCCGATTTCGGCACCTGCATGCGCATGGGCGCCAACGGACAGGTGGTCTCCAGCAATGCTGTCGGCACACCGGACTACATCAGTCCCGAGGTGCTGCAGTCTCAGGGTGTTGACAATGAATATGGTCGCGAATGTGACTGGTGGTCGGTGGGCATATTTCTGTATGAGATGCTGTTCGGTGAGACGCCATTCTATGCGGACTCGCTGGTGGGCACCTATGGCAAAATAATGGATCACAAGAATTCGCTCAGTTTTCCCGCCGAGGTGGAGATCAGTGAGTATGCCAAGGCGCTGATACGTGCCTTCCTCACCGATCGCACACAGCGTCTGGGTCGCTTTGGCATTGATGACATTAAGGCGCATCCGTTTTTCCGCAACGACACCTGGTCGTTTGACAATATACGGGAGAGTGTGCCGCCAGTGGTGCCGGAGCTGGCATCCGATGATGATACGCGCAATTTCGAAGATATTGAACGCGATGAGAAGACGGAGGAGGTGTTCCCGGTCCCCAAGAGTTTTGACGGCAATCATTTGCCATTCATTGGTTTCACCTACACAGGCGACTATCAGTTGCTCTCCAGCGACACCGTCGATGCCGAGTCCAAGGCATCGCAATCGGTGAACAGCAGCAGCAGGAATGCCGACAATAATCACGGCCACAATCATCGCCATCGTCCGTCCAATTCCAATGAGCTGAAACGTCTGGAGGCGTTGCTGGAACGCGAACGCGGACGTACCGAGGCACTGGAACAGCAGGACACAAGTCTGCGGCAACAGATCGAGTTGATCACAAAGCGGGAGGGCGAACTGCAGTGCATTGCCAGCGAATACGAGAAGGATCTGGCGCTGAGGCAGCACAACTACAAGGTTGCCATGCAGAAGGTCGAGGTGGAGATCGAGCTGCGTAAGAAGGCCGAAGCCCAAATGGCGGATACGCAACGCAAGCTGGAGAATGAGCTAAAGACGCGCACGCGTGATCTGAATATCAATGAGAAGGTGCTTACGCTGGAGAAGCAGTTGCACGACATGGAGCTGAGCTTTAAGAACGAAACGGAACAAACGCAAAAGCTAAAGAAACAAAATGCCGAGCTGGGATTCACGCTGAAGACGCACGAGGAGAAGGTGCGCGACATGGTCGAGATGATCGATACACTGCAGAAGCACAAGGAGGAGCTCGGCCAGGAGAATGCCGAACTGCAGGCGCACGTTGTGCAGGAGAAGAATCAGCGATCACAGCTCAAGGAGCTGCACAAGGAGGCCGAGAATAAAATGCAAACGTTAACCAACGATCTGGAACGATCGCTGACACGTGAGCAAAAGGCGCAGGAGGACAATCGATCACTAGTCGAGAAGATTAGCGAACTGGAGAAGACGCACGCCAGTCTCGACTTTGAGCTAAAGGCGGCACAGGGACGCTACCAGCAGGAGGTCAAGGCGCACCAGGAGACGGAAAAGTCACGTCTGGTGTCGCGCGAGGAGGCCAATCTGCAAGAGGTTAAGGCGCTCCAGTCCAAGCTCAACGAGGAGAAATCCGCCCGCATCAAGGCCGATCAGAATTCGCAGGAGAAGGAGCGACAGCTGAGCATGCTGACGGTGGACTATCGACAGATTCAGTTGCGCCTACAGAAGCTCGAAGGTGAATGCCGCCAGGAATCGGAAAAGGTGGCCGCATTGCAATCCCAGCTGGAACAGGAGCACACCAAACGCAACTCGCTGCTCTCGGAGCTGAGTCTGCATAGCTCTGAGGTGGCGCATCTGCGCTCGCGCGAGAATCAACTGCAAAAGGAGCTGGCTGCACAGCGCGAGGCGAAGCGTCGCTTCGAGGAGGATTTGACGCAGCTGAAGGGCACCCATCACGAGGCGCTGGCCAACAATCGGGAGCTGCAGGCGCAGCTCGAGGCGGAGCAGTGTTTCTCGCGGCTCTATAAGACGCAGGCCAACGAGAATCGCGAGGAGAGCGCCGAACGTCTGTCCAAGATCGAGGATCTTGAGGAGGAGCGCATCTCGCTCAAGCATCAAGTCCAGGTGGCAGTAGCACGCGCCGATTCCGAGGCACTTGCCCGCTCCATAGCCGAGGAGACGGTCGCCGATCTCGAGAAGGAGAAGACAATTAAGGAGCTCGAACTGAAGGACTTCATCATGAAGCATCGCAACGAGATCAATGCCAAGGAGGCAACGCTAGCCACGCTCAAGGAAACAGAAGCCGATCTCCACAAGAAACTGAAGCTCAAATGCAACGAGTGCGACGATCAGCTGGTGCAGCATAAGAAACAGCTCGACGAGCTGCAGCAACAGCGCACCACCAAGGATGAGGAGATCGTCAAGCTAACCGAGAAATGCAAGAACGAGGTGCTCCTCAAACAGGTGGCCGTCGCCAAATTGGCTGAAGTCATGAATCGTCGCGACTCAGACCTGCAAAGTGAGTATCTCGCGAGAATAACTCTCTCTCTCTCTCTCTCTCACTCGAGAATCTCAATCGAATATGTTTATTTGTTTGTGCAACAATTTTACAGAGCAAAAGAGCAAGGCCCGCTCCACGGCTGAGCTGCGCAAGAAGGAGAAGGAGATGCGTCGTTTGCAGCAGGAGCTGTCGCAGGAGCGCGAAAAGTTCAATCAGATGCTACTCAAGTGTCAGGATCTGCAGCAGCAGGCCGTCGAGGATCAACAGCTTAAGCAGAAGATGAACATGGAGATTGACTGCAAGGCAACCGAAATTGAGCATCTTCAGAGCAAACTCAATGAGACAGCTTCGCTATCATCCGCCGATAATGATCCCGAGGATAGTCAGGTATGCTCCCATACACACACACACACATACACACACACACACACACACACATACGCATACGCATACGCATACTCACACACACACACACACACACACACTCACACAAATACACCTTTCTCTTTCTTTTTCTCTTTCGTTTCGTTGTTTTCGTCACGGTTTTGTCTATTCGAACCTGTTCTTGTTCTCGCTACTCGCTACTCGCTCGTTCTGATTTAGCACTCCTCTCTGCTCTCACTTACACAGGACTCGGTCTTCGAGGGCGTCCTATCCGTTCCAAATAAACAGAAAAGCCGTCGCGGCCAAAGCTGGAAGCGTCAATATGTGATCGTCTCGTCGCGCAAAATCATCTTTTACAATTCGGAGATCGACAAGAATAATACAACCGATCCTGTGCTCATACTTGATCTGAGGTTAGTTTCGTAATCGCTTACCTTCCATTCTCTTCGTTTCAATAGACGGCTAATCCTCATTATTTTGTGCCCAACAGCAAAGTGTATCACGTGCGCAGCGTTACCCAAGGTGATGTCATACGCGCCGATGCCAAAGAGATTCCGCGCATCTTCCAGCTGCTGTATGCCGGCGAGGGCGCCTCCCATCGTCCCGATGAGCAGCTCGATGCGACGCTTCATGTCAGCAGCAATGAGGAGCGACCTGGCACCATAATACACAAGGGTAGGTGCCAGTCTGTCTGCCTGTCTGTCTGGCCTGCCTGCTAAATTCCACATACTATACCATATATATATATATACATATATATATATATATATATATTTATTTATATATATTTATATCTACTATAATCTATTTCAAACATTACCTACGGTTTATTTATGATACATACACGTAAAGAATTTGTGATTCCCTAGCGCTTAATTCAATCAGTCATGATTATTTTCGTTTTTCCACGCTTAAAAAGCAACCTAAAATTTGCAAATGGAAAGTTCCAACGTAAGCAACCAAAAAAAAAAAAAAAAAAATTGAAAAATGTTTTTATATATTTAAAGTAAAACGTTATAATTCAAGAATAATATATATTTTAATGGTTTTCAATTCAACTTATTGGTTGCAAATCTAATTTGTAAATTGGTAAAATATTGCTGCAAAATTCAATTAACTTTTTATTACAAAATTGTAGATTTATTTTTATTTCTTGTACTTTTGCATATTTATGTATATTAATTATTATTATTATTAATTAATATCTCTCTCTCTCTCTCTCTCTCTCTGTTTCTGTCTCTTTGTGTCTGTCTCTGTCTCTTTCTAGGTCATGAGTTTGTGCACATTACGTACCACACGCCAACGTTCTGTGATTTATGCTCCAAGCCGCTGTGGCAACTGTTTAAGCCGCCGGCGGCCTACGAATGCAAGAGGTAACTTTTCGATTTATTATATTATAACTTTTACATTTATATATATATATATATATGCATATATAATTTTTTTTGTGGTTTTTGTTGTAGATGCCGCAATAAGATACATAAAGAGCACGTCGAGAAGCATGATCCACTGGCGCCCTGCAAGCTGCACCACGATCCTCGTAGCGCACGCGACATGCTGCTTCTGGCCGACTCGCCCGAGCAGCAATCGATGTGGGTGGCGCGACTGTTGAAGCGTATCCAAAAGAGTGGATACAAGGCGAACTCATCCAACAACAATAGCACCGATGGCAGCAAGATATCGCCCAGGTAAAACAGCTGGTCTACCAACCCACCCCCCACAACAAAAAAAAAAAACACACACAAGATATACGCTAACACCGTCCCCGTTTCCCACCCCGTCCTCCCAATTGACGTTGCCAAAAAAAAAAAAAAAAAAAAAAAAGAAAAGAATATATATATATATATATATAATTTAAAAACCCGCTGCTAATTAAAGGCTTTTTGTGTGTCTAATCTTAAGCTAATAAATCTCGTATTTTTCTTTTCTCGCTTGTTCGATCTACTCGCTCGCTCGTTCGTTCGTTTGTTCGTTCGTACGTTCGCTCGCTCGCTCGCTAATAATATCAATCATCATAATCATCAAAACCATCATGAACTTCTCGTTGCTCACACTCGTTTTGCACACTCGTTGCTCGCTGCTCGCTGATGCAGCCAATCGACACGTTCCGCTTACAAGCCTTACGCGGCGAATGTGCAACGCTCCGCCACGCTGCCGGCCAACTCTTCGTTGAAACAATGAAGATGACGAGCGAATCGAGAGAAACGAGTTGATATGTGGCACATATGTTATAGAATTGTGGAGGCATGTGGAGGCGTTGCACTGGAAAAAAAAAATATATGAGAATATGTAGAATGGGAATATGGAGAGAAAAACAAGTTGTCTTCTAACGATATATATTTAGACTGCTTTAACAAGAAGATTGTATCTAATGTTTATACTTACCAACTACTTATAACAAAAATATTTACTTAATTTAACGCTATACATGCATACTACTATCCTACCTATTTACTATATATACCTACCTATATACACATATATATTTTTTGATTAATTTACAAACTACAACTGCAGCTATATAAATGTTATATTGGCCTTTTACTTCCAACTTCTGAAACTCGTTAGAACCGCTTTATTAACAATCAAAAAACAATATCAAAACATTTTTATTTTTTTGCTAAAAATGGCAACGTCAACTTCCACAACAACAACAACAACAAACGATAACTGAGTTCTCTATTATATAATCCTTAGGTTCGTAAAATAGTTGTACTTATGTATGAATACCATAAACTATATATATATATATATATATATATATATATATATATATATATGTATATGTATATATAGGTCATGCAGCTAGCCTATTTATGTGTAAAAACAAAAACAAAAAACATACAGTTACACACATATGCATATACATGGATATATTTTTTTTGTATTTTGTCTGGTTACCCAACATTTTGTTAGTTCTTAAGCAACCCAAAGGCAAGGGCAAAGTAACGAGAAAATTATTACGAGGACGAGATAGATCGGTAAAGATAGACCGATAACGATAACGATAACGAGTAGAAGATGCGCTGTAATTATGTAAAACTTTTAGCAACAAGAGTCGAACTACAAATTCTAATTAACCTATATATACTATATATATATGTTGGAACATATGTATGTGTGTTAATAATAACGTATAGAGTTGAGTATATATATATTATATACATATATATATGTATATAAATAAATGTGTGTATGTGCCTTGTAGTTTTGTTATAGCGTATTTCATTGGCCAAATTTTTGTTGTTGTTCTTATATAAAACTGAAACGTATTTGATTTAAGAGGGAACTGACGTATAGCTATAGACAGGCGCATAGTATACACACATATATATATATATAAATATATATAGATACATATATATATATGTATTTATATATAGGCTATGTTATATCATATACTATTCTTAAGTCGCATGGCAGCTAAAGTTAGTTACAAATATTTCACTTGGATTCCAATCGACTAACAACATCTCCAGAAGTTTAACTAAAACTATAATACCATATCGCAGTTACTTAAGAGCAAGAAACGCATATGCCAGAAATAGAGGGGAAGAGTGAGAGGGAGATATCGATATATGTGACAAGAAAACGCTAAAAAATTGAAAAAAAAAACACGATAAGAAAAACGGCACAAAAGTTTTTGTGTAAAGGCTACATCTAAGTATTAAATATCAAATATGTTATAATTCTTAAGTTAAACAAATTATTTATTTTCATTGTATGTGTGTGTGTGTGTATTTTTTTTAACAGGCAGCAATCGTATTAAGTCTAATCGAATCTATTATACTCTAGCTCTATTATTTTCTTTTGTTTTTCTCAAGTGTGTGTGTGTGTGTGTGTGTTTGTTTGTTTGTTGTAACTGTATAAAGTGTAGGCGCTGCAATTGGGTAGCAGAGGGAAAATACATGCATTTATCGCAAAATCAGTTTTTTTTTAAGTCTTGGACGTATTTTTCTAAAAAAAAATATATATAAATATATATATATATACGTATGTTTTAGGTTGTAGCTGGAGTGTGCCTAGAAACTGTTAAATCAAAAATCAAATTGGTTAAAAATTACGAAACGAAACTGAATCAAAAGCAAATCAACAAAATCTAACAATTAATCGAAACTACAAATACGCAAACATTCTATATATTTTTTGACTTTCTTTTAGCATTTAGTAGAAACGAAAAAAGGAAAACAAAAACAGAAACAAAGAACTTTGAAAGCGCTGCTTTTCTTTTATTATTATTTTATTATTATTATTATTATTATCATTATTATTATTATTAGTTGTATTACGTTTATGTTTAATGCTATTTCTAGTTTAACAACGTATGTAATTAAATGTCTCTTAAAATCGAATGGATATCCCCAAACGCAATTCTACGAGTAAATAAAGTAATGTGTACAAAAATCAATTATTATCAACACGTTTGTATCCTTATTAATTTGTGTCTTATTCTAGTTATCCTTTCTTCTTGCCTATTGCATTTTAATTTTGGTTAATCCTGTTTTACCATTGATTTCTTTTGATTTGTTTTTTCCATCACACACACAAACACACATTGATTTCTTTTTTCTTTCCATCACACACACACACACACACACACACACACACACGCACACATACACACACATCGAGTTTTCTTACTTTATGTCAAGCAGCCCAGCAGCATTGAGCAACAGCATACAAACCTTGAGACTGTCGAATCGGCTCCTGAACAGCTTTAAGAAACGATTACGTGGCGTCAACATCGTCAATGACTAAACATAATCACAAAATATATGTAATTATATATACAAATACATATACACTTATATTATTCCTACCTTGTATTACAATGTTAACATGACTCTAAATTTAGTTCCGTTAAAGTCTGAATTATTGGGAATAAATGTTGAAAAATTATATTTTAAAAAATCCATTGAAGTTTTATGTCTGTGTATGTTGAAAGGACTTACAACATGCTCCATGTTCATTTTCTCTTTCAGCAAAAGGCAAGTACAATATTGAATAAGATTTACATGTATGTGTAGAATATCTCTATTGCACACAAATGTATTGGTCAAAACTCTATGGTAATGGCATCAGTAGATGCAAAGATAGTCTATCTCAAAGATAGCCCCTCAGCCCTGTTACAACACTCTCCGAATTGATATTTATCTGTATATATCGCTTGTATCCAAAATTATCGTGTCTGGGTTGGGCTATGTTTCTTTTGTCTGTGGGGCTGTCTCTGAATCTCTGATTGGGCCTCATCGGCATTTATCATAATAATTATTAAATCGTTGTAATGCATAGAAAATTGTATGAATAAAACATAAACATATTTCATTATATTGACTGGCTTGGATTGCGTTGCACTTACATTTGCATTTGCATACGATTTGATTTTCAACAAAGGTTTCATTTGATTAAATCGTTGACGTACTAACGAGCAGCACAATAAACTGGTCCAAAAATACCAGGCACGGGCTTGTTAAAAGGCGGACCCAAGCTATATATTACCCAGCTCCCATTATAGTTTAAGTATATCCGAGATACGGAAAAAGTTATGGATAGCATAGTCCGACCTACAAGCTTAATGAGAAAAGCTAGAAAATTCCTTATATTTCTGATCAAAACTGCAGAACTAAGTTGGGTGATTAACTCAGAAGAATCAATTTCACTATTTTAAGTTTATCGAAAATAAAATTACACCAAGCATCCAAAAAACAGTAAAAAATTATTAAGAACAGTCAACTATGGCAAAGAATTGAAATTGTTTTGTGTAAGATTCTATCTTATCCTGATGAATCCAAGATCCACATTCCAGATTAGATGAAGTGAAATATGAAGAGTTTTAGTAATATAGGGGTCATCAAGGGATCTATGGTAATCCGGAAGCAACTTGAACAGACTTTAAATAAAATTTATATGTTTTAAGAGTTACAAATTTGTATATCCAAAGACGAAGATTAAGAGTGATTTATGGAATCAAAAGCCTTACTCAAATCCGTGTACATAAAATCTGTTTGCATTTTGTTTAGAAAGCCCTCAATAACAAATGAAGTGAATTCCTTTAAGTTAGTGTTAGTAGATCTATATTTCACGAACCCGCGATCTACGAGAAAACGAATAATAAATGATTATGAAAATAGCATAACTCAACGGACAATGTAAATAGCTTAGGCAAGGCCACCAGCACAGATAACTATGTAATGATCAAAGGCCCAAAAATGCAATTAAAACTATTAACCACTTAGGGATACGGCAGAATCATCTGATGATGCTTAAAAATATTTCAGCAAATAAATCCTGATCCGAGTCTGATGTCTTCTTTTTATTTTTTATTTTTTTTTTCAAAATACGGTTTAGTGTCGTTTCTGCAATGTAAAAGCATGTTATTATAATGATGATGATTATTTAACAAGTTTTCATTATGTTGTTGTTTTTATGTAAGTATGTATGTATGTGTTTTACAAGCAACGTTTTGTGTCACGCCCTGCACTGCCCTGCCCTGCCATACCATGCCCTGCCCTGACCCGACCTGCCACGTTAACCCTGCAGACATTTTCATTTTATAGTTCAAGGTAAATTGGTCTCGTCGGCCAGTTTTGTGGTTAGAGTTAGTGACCAAATAATTATCTGGGGTTGGAGCTGCACTTGGTCCAGTCACAGCCACAGATGCAAATACAATCGGAGTCAGAGTCAGAGTCAGAGTTAGATTCATAAGCTAGCTAGAAAAATATTTGCAAAAGTTCAAAGAGGCATTAAGATGGTAATTAGGCGGCACCACTTCATCGTTTTGCTGCCCCTATATTATCGATATTTAAAGACCCTCATTTGTATGGGTATTATAGCTTGATTAGCTATTTACTATTATTATTGTCATTAAAGTTTCGCCTGCGCCCAGTATTTTTAATTTAGTTTAAGGCCAATCATAATGGCTTACGAATCTACCAAATTATACAAAACTGCCAATCAATATATATAGATATAAGATAGGTATATGATATATGAGAGATAGTTGGAGAAGATTGGCCTCTATATGCATATGTAAATCGATAAATTTCTGGCTTTTTTGTTTACATGCCGCATCTTAATTTGCAGCCCCTTCGTTTTGGGTCCCAGTCTGAGTTCGGTCTCCAAACTCGGGATTTACCAACGACATTTTTAAAACAACAATTGGCTCAACATTAATAAATTAGTTTAAGAAATTCATACGTAAAGTATGTATAAGCACAACAAAATAACAAATAAGTAGGCGACACACAGATACCCTGTAAGTTTATTTTGCGAAGAGATTGAACGATAAAAATACAGATTTATAAATACATAACTCCCTCTACATGCAAGACTAGTTCAGTGTAGTATATCAGCTATAAAGCTGCTCTCATTCACAAACTATAAATTTTTGTAGTCAGAAGACTAATTTTGTATTCTCAGGTTTAGCATTATTTTTTTCCCGTCGGAATGCCAAGCATATGCTTGTATACGTATATTAAATATAAACATGATACCCATTTTGAGAGGTTTGTATGATTACAGGGTAGAATAAAATAAAAGCCAAATTTAAAAGCCAAACGTCAGCGACTGCGTCTCTGCCGTCGTTGCCATCGTTGCCATCGTCGTCGAATGCCGAAAGCCAAAGAAAACCTGTCATTAGCACAAAAGCCACAAGTGGCGTCGACTCCGCAGTCAGCGTCGCTGTTGACGTTGTCGTTGCCGTTGGCTTTGGCGTCGACAACAGCAGCAATGACAAATTGGTTGAAACCAGAAGTGCTCCTGCACTCTTTGCATATAATTACGCGTGGAGCCTGCGTCAATAGCAAAGCCAGCCGCCAATCGCCACCCGCCACTTCCCCTGCATTTGGCCGATTATCTAGCTAGCTGGCTAGCTGGCTAGATCCTCCAGTTGGCACAGTTGGTTGCTTGGATTAGGGCGGGCACCAACCTGTTGTCGTTGTCGCTGTCGCCGTCTGCGTCACAGTCGCAGCTGCTGCTGTTGGTGCTGCTATTGCTGCTTTCTGGCATACTGCCAGCGCCGCAGCGGACGGTTGTTGTTGGCCACAAAATATTGGGTGGCCGTAGGTTAACTCCATGCACACGGCATAAGTAACGTTCAGTCAGCCTCGAGAAGTCGATCGTGATCGTGGCTCAAGCAGCACAAACAGTTGTGCCCAGACTCAGTCTCCATTCACCAGTCTCCAAACTTCAGTCTCCAGTCCTCAGTGAATATACCCCGTGCGTCTTCCATTCGATTAATCGTCGTGCAATTTTTTATTCGTTTCGCGCGTTTTCAAATTTTTGATATCAAATTTTTTTTTAAATTCAAGTTTTATAAATACACACACCACACACACATATACACTGACAAAATGAAGTACTTCAACATGTGAGTGAGAAATATGTATTTAAAAATAATTAACATACATTATTTGTATATATTTTTGTCGTTTGTTTTTTGTTTTTATATAAATCCTTTTTTTTTTAAATGCAAAACTGCCTGTGATTGCCGCAAAACTCGCACATTTATTTGTTGCTGACGTGTTTGAAATACTTATTCGATATTGTTAAACGCAACTGGAAATGCCTACATATATTTATAGCAAAGCATGAGGAAATTACAAATATTATTGGCATCATTTTCAAAATTGTTGAAACCACACTTTGGCAGATGAAATCGTTTAATATGCTCAATTAGCCCAAATACCAATATCAACATTTTATTGACCTCGGGACCTCATTTACCCTTATTGCTCAGACCAATTTTGTAAATACGTAAGACTTTTTTAGCTGTTTAGAAAATTCATAAGAATTGCATTATTACTAAGAACTGACCATTAATTAATTATCATTAAGAGACTATGTCGTATAAAACGTAAAATAGAGCAGCTGCTAGTCGTTAACTTTTTGGGTTGTTTTCTCTAAATTTGATTTTTGGGCACGACTTCAACGTTAAAGTAGGTGTAGCAAATCTGTGAGCGGAATGCCAAAACTGAACTTTAACACGCCAACGTTTCAAAACTCACATTCACACACACACACACATATATACTTATATATATATATATATATATATATATATATTTATTTATATATATACAAAATGCCAAAGTTTGTTACAATAATCATGATGATCATTATAATGATGTTGCTGTTATGGTTGCTTTGTGGCATTTGCCGGCACAAAGAAATGGCAAATGCCAATTCCCAGCTGCAATTGCGACCAGCAACAACCTGCAACAACCAGCAGCAATAGCCACACATTATGTGAGAAGACGAGTGAGCGTCTTCTTAGTCTGTCTGAGCCGTCTGCCAGTATGTCAAGCTGTCAGCTGCATTGATTGAAAGAAATGTTTCAAGGTCGCCAGTTGATGCTGCTGCTGCTGTATGCTATTGCTGTTGTTGTTGTTGTTGTTGTTGCTATTGTCGTCCGCACGACAGCAACACATGGCGACCAAAATGGCAAGTTGGCTAGAAGCTGATTGGGCAGGTTGTAGGAGGTGCTTGTGGAGGAAGGGGAATTGGTAAATTAAGTGCGGGTATATTGGATTAATTATCAGGCACTGCGGCTCTGACGGCTGCTGCTAGCTGATGGCTGCTGGCTGTTGCTGCGGCGTTGTCTTATAAATTAACGGTTGCACTTTTAATGCAAGCTGACAGACATACACAAACACAAACATATGTTATGTATATAGATATATATATACATATGTATATATATATATGTATATTTATATTAATATATATGTTAATCTCATAGCGTGTGGGGGAATTAATCACAGAGAGGCAAAAACGCCAGCAACAACAACAATAAAAGCAACAGCAACAAGCGCACATTTGACGGCAAGATCAGGATTTTAATTTAGTTTCGCTTGCGTTTCGGGGGTTTGTCATGTTGTTGCTGTTGTTGTTTTACATGCGTTTTATTTCAGTCTTTTTTTTTGCCACAAATCGCTCGCATTATGCAATATTATTTAAATAAGAGAGATCAGATCATGTGCATGCCAAAAGGCAAACCAGAATACTCGCACACAAAGACATACAGATGTATGTGTAATAAATATGTGTATTTCTGCCTGTCAGTTTGGTAATTATTAATTATTGATGTTGCCAGCAACAAATTAATTTACGCATATTATTTTGTATAACGTTATTTTCAAGGACTTTTCCAAACTGTGCATATTGGCAACAAGGTGTTAAACGCACACACACATACATATATATATATATATATACATGTATGACAAATACGTGTGTGTATGCATTTCATAAGCCAAATTCAATGCAAACCAACAACAAATAACAGAAACTGTAACACACAAATCAAAAGACTCAGGCAACGAACTTGCGACTGGTCGCTGACTTGACTAACTGATTGGCCACGGCTTTAACAACGACAACGACTATGACAACGACAACGACTACGACTTCGATTATGGCTTTAACTGTGACACGCCACACGTACTTGTCGTCGCCACAATGCACCGTTATTGAACCCACTTTAGCGACAACAACAACACCAAGCACAACTACATAAAAAAACAAATATATATATAAAAAAAAAAAAAAATAAATAACAGTTACCAACAACAACAACAACAGCAAGAAATGCGCACGTTTTTAGTACTCTTAATTGTATTTAACCATTAGAAACGCCCCATATATAAATATGTTCATACATGCTCACATATGTATATAGGCTTTACCCATAACCAATACCCATACCGATACTTAACTCAAACCGTAGATGCAGCAATTAGCATAGTGACCCGATTTGGGGCACGGCAAAAAAAAAAACGCTTTTTAGCTTGTTTGTACAACATAACGAAGTTCAGCCCATGACGCCATCGCCATGAACTAATTCCGCAAATGCAAATCTTAATCATGTGATAAACTAAAGAGTGAAATAAAAAAAACAGACTGAAAAAACAAAAAACAGACTGTGTGTTAACGAAATACTTAAAACGAGAAAAAACTTTTAACTTTTAACTGAACTGTGAAGTTTTGTTGACCAAGCTCTCGACTACGAACACTACACACACAAAGAAAAGTGGCCAATCGTTAGTGGTCCCCTAAATACCCTGTGAGCCATCAAATATACACATATGTATATATCCAAATATTGCCTTATTGAATTTATCATCTATAATGGCCATATACTATAAGTAGATTACTTTTTAAGCCACTTATTAAATTACCTGTCATCACTCGTCCACTTGACTTCCACTTGAGAAAAAAGCGATTTACAGTCGTATTTTTTTGTAAACTTCCCATAGGGTAGCTATTAGTCGAGCATACCAGCTAATGGCTATTTCGCTTTAGTGCTGTTTATAATGTTGATGATGATGATGATGCTGCTGCATCATTACAACAAGTGGTTCCGCCAACCACTTAAAGATTCTCGGCGCTTGGCTGATGTTTCCCTTATCATAAATTTGCAACTAATGTTTGCTTATATAACAAGTGGTTGTTGTAGTTGTTGTTGTTGAACTGAAACTCTTTTCGGGGCTTGGCTAGAAATGTGCGGTATTGTTTCTGAGAGCGTTTCAGCAGTTTCCCAGTCCCCTCAATTGCTAAAACCGGTTAGCGACTAGAGACGCCAAATGTCAAATAGACATGGCAGGCATTGGACATGGACATGTAGTCACACTCCAGCTCCAGCTCCAGCTCCAGCTCCTGCTTCAACACCAACATCAACACCAACGCCAAGTACGATCTCAACTGTTGACTTGAATTTTGATTAAGAAGTAACCGCGATGATGGTAATGGTAAGAGAAGAAGTTAATAATGCCAGGCACGACACCGATACGCACCCACAATATCAAAAAAAAAGAAACAGAAACAAAAATAAATAAAAACGAAACAACAACACTAACAAACAGAAACAACAGCAACAACAACGGACGACAACGCCTTTCACCTTTCCATGCATAAGTTGCATAAGTTGTGCAGCGATTGAAATGCAAAGAGTCGCTTGGACGTGCCACAGTTGACCCTAATCAATGCGAAAAGATGCAACCCGCCGGCAACAGCCACAGCAACACCTAAAAATGAAAATAAAATAACAACAGCAGCAACAGCAGCAGCACCAGCAGCAACAGCAGCAGCAACAACAGCAGCAGCAACAACAGCAGCAGCAACAACATCTAGCGGTAATCACAAGGGGTAATCGGTCGTACGAAGAGGGGGGGGGGGGTGTGGGTGGGGCGTTAAGCTGAATTGAGCTAAGCCTCTCCCTCATGACTTCAGTTGACTTGGCGGCGGCTTGCACATTTTACCGTTATTAGCCAATTGCATGTGCCGATCATGTGCGCATTTAAATTTATTCTGGCGCTGGCAAAACAGGCAACTGGTTTCTGAACGTTGTTGTTGTTGTTGCTGTGTTATTGTTATTGTTGGTGTTGTAGTTGACTTTTGCATAAGCACCTGTTGCCATTTGGGAAGCTGCAACAAAGGGGTGGTCGGTATTGGATAAACTAGTGCAGCCTGGTTTACCAGCCATAGGAACAATACTTCCAGAAGTATTTTTGAAAACAAGTTTGATGTTTATATCTTTTCTATAGCATGCTAAACAACAAGTAAAAATGTAGCGATTAAGAAAAAGTGGCAAAACCATACCAAACTGAAATCGAAAACAGAAACAGAAACAAGCCCAACATTAGTATTCGTAATGGCATTACTTTTCAATCGAAAGTGAGAGACATAATAAAATAAAAAACCCGTTTAGTTGACCTTTAAGCATAAATAATTGTTAGCACATCTTAGACGCAAGAAACAAAACAAAACAAAACAAAACAAAGATCCAACCAAAACGGATAAAAAATAAGACCGACACTGAAAACGTAACAGCGCCAACATATCTTCATAGCTATCTCTTAACATATATATGTGTGTATATTTTGTATTGTTAATCAAACGAATATGTATTATAGACATACATTTCATGTATCGTACGTGTCTAATATCCAAGTCCGGTTCAGGTTCTCAGCACAACCCGTTCAACCAGACAACCTCTACTGAAAGAAATATATATGTATATACATATATATATATATTTATAGATATGCATATATATTTAAATGTTTATAGAGATGCCTTGTGGTCGTTAAGCAACATATCGCTTGCTCTGAAATCATTTTCTTTTCTCCAAGCCGGCTTAATGGAACAAAATATGCATATGAGTATATATGCAAATATATTATTAATGAATATATTATATATAACATTTATGTTTATAGTTATAACGAACTTTGATATAGATGATTTCCTCACCTATTCAAGGAATATAAGCCAATCCAGTAAAATCAAATACTTAAGCAATTTTTTTAAAAATGATGTTTTAGTATGATAACATTAATTTGAACTATGTATCCAATAAAAATGAGAACAAGTTTTATCAATTAAGAATTAGAATTCCTGTGTTTTAATTTCACATTGCTTATATCCATAACCTACAACACTACCTTCAACCACTCAAATTTAATGATCTTGTGTATTTTTATTCGATCCACTTGCAGCTGCCTGCTTTTCATTATCTGCTCGCTCAGCTACGGACTGGTGGCGGCCCAGGAGGAGAGTGGAGCGAAGAGAATCGCTGCATTGCGTCGCCCCGTTGGCAAGGCGGCCAAGGTGACAACAACAACAGCGGCGCCAGCGCACGACGATGCTGCCGAGGAGGATGAGTACAGTGAGGATGCCGGCGCCGGCGAGCATGGCCAGTATGGTGATGAGCAGGATGAGGCCGCCTTAGCTAGCTCGACAACCACCACAACTGAGGCGCCCAAGAAGGTTGGACCCGTAATTCGGCCCTTCCGCTCCAATGATGATTTCTTGAACTCGCTCAAGCGTCGCCAGCAAAACGCTAAGAAGCATCGGTCCGAAAAGACACCAGCCAGCAAACAGACCAAGAAGTCCGACGATCAGGAACCCGCCGAGCGGGATGAACCCGTTGCAGCATCGGCGCCAGCGCCGGCACCAGCTTCACCCGCCAAGGGCTTCAAGGGTAATGCGGCACGTAAGTAATCTGATCTAACTTCAATATCAGCCAGCATCGATCGTCTAACTCGATAATACACACAATTATTTGCAGTGAGCCGTCGCAAGCTGTCCAAGCCAGTGAAGGCTGAGCCAGAGGTCGATGCTGCCGCCGAGGAATCGGAGCAGCAGCAGGAGGAGGAGCCAAAGCCCAAGCGTCCGCTCAGCAGTCGCTTGGCCTTGAGGAAGCGCAACTAAAATATTTTCTACAATTATCTAAAACAAAAAAACACAAACAAAAAAACACACACACACTTTCACTCTCCCTCTCTCTCTCTCTCACTCTCTGTCTCTCTTTTTCTTTGTTGCACTCTCACTCACACTCATGGCTAGCTAGAGGCAGCTGCTGATCTGCCGTTTAGTTTTTAGTACACAATTTGATTTTTAGTGTGTGCTTGTGTGTGTGTGTGTGTGTGTGTCTGTACTGTAAGTAGAGAAACACACACCATGCCATGCCATGCCCCACATGCAACACACACACAAAACAAAACAAACACACCACCATCCTACACGCTCTGTGCTTATGTATTTGTGTATGTATATTTATAATGAATATATATAGCTCATATATGTCGGCACACACATCTATTTCCATACTCACCTATTCACTATTCAATTTATAAACTAAAATAATAATTAAAATAACAAACATCAAACAACAATTATAAATAAAAGAAAAAGATTGATCAAAAATATTTTAAAGAAATTTTAATTCTTTTTTTTGCTTGGGCAATTCTTGAATATTATGTGATAAACTTAAACCAAAACGATTTGAATATAAGGTCTTTAACATATACGATATTGCAGATGTACTCTTAAAACATAAACATTCATAATCCTTAGGGCAAGGCCCATATCCGCAATCAAAATAAATTAAAGATAATTCTCTTTGGCTGAATTTGTGATACATTGTTGTTGCAGATATTGCAAGGAGATAGTGTGTCAAAACCGTAGAAACCAATTCTATCGAACTGCATTCAAGACTTAGGAGGTCATTTATGAACCCTTCGAGGACTTTCGATCTTTCGAATTTGGCAGGACAAGAATTATTTGCGAATAGTCCTTAATTTGACCAAGTTATGCCGACTTTGCGGATTTTGTATGATTTTTTTCTCTTCGCTTTTGAATATCACAAATTGGTGGACTGCCCTTTCGCAAGTAAAAAAAATGTACGTCCTTTCGAGGTCCATTTGGTTTTAAAATATCCATTTACAAGTTCACACTTTCAAAGGACATAACGTTCTAGGATTGCAGGAATCAACATTAACTGCGGCTAAAAAAAAAAAACAAAAAACCTAAAGCCCAAGATTCCTAGAAGTTCAATAAATATCGAGATGCTTCGGATGTCATTAGGAGTCCTTTTTTAACGCGCAGACGGTCAGCACAATTTAAAAATGTATACCTGTGTTTTTATTCATTTAAAATTACAGACCACTGTAAATTAGAATTTCTAAAAAAATGTACTTTTAATAGCGATTTCAATTGGGGAAGAGGGAATGTATTTTGTAATCTTGGGTTTAACAGTCCACAAATGTCAAATCGGTTATATTCGAGCAATTTGAAATGTATTTCTTTAATAGATAGTAGAACTTATTTTTGACATAAATAATTGCTATACATAGGTATATTATAAAGAGCCTTAGCTTGGAGCATGCGTTCAACTGACAACAATAAGTACAAGCTTGCTTAAGCATATTATATGTATGTGTGTTTGTTTGTTTGTTTGTTTGTATGTATGTATGGATATGGATATATATATATATATATATATATATATATATTAAAATTTCGATGGATGTGTAAGCAATATTTTTGATACATATATGTATATTCGTTGTTTCTCAATACTTATGATAAATACTCATAAATATACTATATTTAATCCTTTTACAGCATTGAATATTCGAACAATGTTAATGCAGCTCTCAACATTAATACACAAAAAAAAAAAATAATAATAATAATTATAATAATAATAATAAGAGTTAAACCAATATATTGACAAGAAGTGTGCCCGCTTGCACTTTTGAGACAGTAAAAATAATGTGAAAGAACAGAGCACAAAATGTAGTTAATATTAAATAGATCTGGTTTGTTTTTAATTTAGAACACTATAATCGAAAATAAGCTGTTACCAAATGGCTCTTGTCTAAAATAAAAATAACATTTGCAATGGCTGCGCATTGGTTGAACGGCATTAACTATCCGAGTGCTGTCCTCCATGGTCACATTATATATGGTAATGTTGTGTTTTAAATGTTTCTTAAGTCTGTTTCGCGAAAGGCACATTTTGCGTTCAAAAAACATATTTAAAAAGCTACAAATTAAATGAATAAACAATAACAAAAAATTGTTGGTGTTGGTTAAAGGGTAGGATTGGGTAGGGAAGGTTATGGTATGGTATGGTATGGTATGGTATGGTATGGAATGTTAGGAAAGGGAAAACGACAACGACGACGATGACGACTACGAGGGAGGGATTTAACTACTAATTTAAAAAATACAAAAATATATTATAGCATTTGCTGAATGCCAGCACGGAATACTTAATGGACATAGTACATCAAATGTATGAGACTTTACAAGGTGGAATGCGGGGGTATTAAACTACACGCTGTGTACAACTACAGTTTACAGTTTCCATTTTATAGTTTTAAGTAGCAATAGCCGAGAACAAAAAGCGTAGCCAATCAAAAATGAATAATACTACATTTAAGTGGATTGAAAATACATAAAGAGTAGAATAGTGGCAGCAGTGCATCATTATCTATTATCCATCCTGCTGCCAACTGTGACAATTGTGCACAGTTACCAATGAGCTGCTGCTGTTGTCCAAGGTGTGCCTAGGTGTGATGCCTGGAGTTACGCATCAGCGGCACCAGAAGCGATGGGGGCCCCGCTTGCCGCAGAAACGGATGCGCCAGCAATTCGGCGGCGGTGGCACGCTGCGCAGGATCACGCACCAGCATGCGATCCAGAAACGATTGCAGCCGTGGCGATACCTTGTGGGCATTCTTCAGATTCGGCGGCTGCATGTCCCGTATGCGGCGCATCGCCTGCAGCGGCGGCTCATTAAAGAACGGTGGCTCGCCATCGACCATTTCGATAACCATAATGCCTAAGGACCAGATGTCCACCTCGGGACCATATGGCAGGCGCGATATAACCTCCGGCGACATCCAGTATGGCGTACCCACTAGAGATTTGCGCTTGGGCAGCTCCTGCGACACCTGTGCACAAAATCCAAAATCAGACAACTTTACGCGTCCGTCAGCGGCCAGTAGAATGGAATCCGATTTGATGTCGCGATGGATGACGCCCTGTGACAATGACAAGATACAATAAATTAATAGATGAGCTATGTTGGTGACCGTACAATACTATGAGATAACTTGCCAAGTATCTCGAAATAAGCCGGACAAATCTATATATTAGAATGCAAATTTTCGATTCAAGGTGACTAATAAAGCTGATGAAAAAGTTCAAATTCTGCATATTTATAGATAATTTTCGAGCCACTTCTGTCTATTGATCTGCATAGCAGATACATTTGCCAAAACTCGTTACCCGATGAGTATATGCTACAGACAGACTTGAAATTAATTGCTAACTAGATAAAGGCATATTGTAAAGATCTTATATCAACTCAACTAGCCCATACAATGTTCAGAAGTGTATATAATGACATTCCAAAGAAAAAAGACCCTTGTCTAAGCCAATTAGGTACTTTTCGGTACTTTTTAGTTTACAAACATTTGGATTTAAGTTTGCATAAGGTAACAGTAGCCAACAGCAACAAACATCAGCCCAGACCCAGTCCCAGTTTCAGTGACAGTTTCAGTAGCAGTGCAAAGCCGCACCACCCACTTATCGCATTACACACGCAGCGCAGCGGTGACAATTTCGAAATTGAAACCAAACCAAACCGAACCAACCACAATATGCAGTCGCGAAAGCGGGGCGCAAAGAAAGCGCACAAAAGAACTGAATAGAAAGGCGGACAAGTGAGAAGACATTGGGCGAGGCTTTGGACTCAGTTGCTGTTGTTGTTGCTGTTGTGTTGGGTGGTTGTTGCTTATGTTGGTCACGCACCTGTGAGTGCAAATAGGCCAAAGCTTTTAGGCACTGCTTGCACACAGTGGCTATTTGCTCCTCATCCATACGCGAATGTGTGACAATGTCGGTGAGTGCGCCACCCTCGAGATACTCCATGACCACCCAGAGCTCATCGTTGACCAGAAAGCTGGAGTATGTCTCCACAATGTTGGGATGATGATAATCACGCATGATGACCACCTCATTGAAGAGAAGCTCGCGTCGCTGCTGTTTGCGCAAATCCATTTTCTTTACAGCCACTTGACGACCTAAAAGGAACCAACAAAATGTGGAGATTAATTTAAGAACCAGTCAACAATTGATCGAAGTCTGAGTGATCACTTGCCTGTTGACTTGTCGGTAGCTATGCAAACGGTGCCGGTGGATCCTTCGCCAATCTTGTTAAAATGATCGAGATTCTCGCGCGGATCGCCAGCGGAGACAACCATCTGCAATGCGGCACGGAATTGCTCGTGCGTGAGTCGCTGCTCCTGTTTGGGCTGTGACTGAGTTTGAGCCTGGGCTTGGGCAGCCAGGGCAGCAGCATTGCCGCTGGAGCTGGATGCACGCGATGCGATCGTCTTGGCGTGTGGATTCTGATTCTGATCGCCGATCAGTTTTGGTTGCTGCTGTTGCTGTTGGGAGGCAGGATACATTGGAAAGCTCTGGCCGTTGTTATTATGATGCGAATGCGTGGAACGCGTTGCACTCGCCACCGAGCTAACTGGCGATGTTTGTTGTTGTTGTTGCTGCTGCTGCTGTTGCATGCCGGGAATAGCCAAGTTGCCGCTGCCGCTGACACCGCCACGATATTGATCAGTGCGCACGGCAAGCGGACCAGTGCCAGCGCCGCCATTGGGATGTGGATGTACATGTGGATGCGTATGTGGATGCGCATGTGCATGTTGACTGGGATAGAGCATGTTGTGTGGCATCGGCTGTGGCGGCTTAAACCCATGGCCAGGCATCGTCGATGGTGTCGGTGTGGCCGTGCCAGAAGCAACCGCCGCTGCCGCCACAGCCGCCTCCTCCTCGGGAACGGATGGAGGCACATTGGCCATACGACGCACACGAGGCGGACTGGAGCTGCGCAACGAATTCGAGCGCGCCACATGCGATGTCTTCGGCAGCACAAGACCCTGTTGTACACCCGGCTGCAGCTGCTGTTGTTGCTGCAACTGTCCACCAGGCTGACTGCCAGGTAGCATCGATGAACCCGCCGGCGTATTGGTCATTAACATAGTGCTGCTACTATTCAGCGATGTGGTGTCCGCCTTATTGTTGTTATGATGCGGACGGACAATTGTCTTCAGGTCGAGTATTTCCGTGGGCGTGATCTCGGAGGGATCGACCAGGGGCAGGGGCCGATTGCTCGACTTCAGTATTTGATTATTGCCCACAATGGAGGCCCATTGCAATGGCAGACCCACGTATTTATTCTCACGCTTGTCGAAGCCCGTGTGGACGCGATGCTCAAAATTGCTCGGCATCGAGATCAGCGGTTTCTTCTTCTTCTTTGTGAACATTTTAGCGTGTTCCGTTATGGAGCCGTCAATTGCTCAAGTGTGGGAAGCGAGTGGAGTTGTTGTTGTTGCTGCGGCTGTTGTTGTTGCTGCTGTTGCTTCTGTTGTATCTGTTGCACTTTCGTCAGCCCTTGTTGACTTTTCTTTTTACCCGCCCTTTTGGCCCGTTGGAAAGGCGACGACAGACGACAGTCTTCTGGCACACACACACACACACACACACTAACACACACAAGCACAGGCACACGTATGTCACGTACACACACAAACGCACACACACACAAGCATAGCGACAGCGACGGATGCGATTTATGTAGATTTCGTGTTATGCGCTTTCAATCGACTTTCACATTAACTATTTTCATGCTTGCCGAGTGCAACTGTAGTCATCGTTATCTATTCGTTAACATAATAATATCTTTGAACGTAACAGAAACAAAAAACAAACACAATTTGAGAACTAATAAAAATAAACTTAAAATATTAATTGCCGATGCTAGCAGTTATCGTTGCTCGAGTTGCTATGAGAGAGCTGTAAGGCGATTGCCGATTCTTTCGATAGTATTGTTTGAACGCAAGTCGTGACTCAGATATATAGGAAACACAGTACTCTACTCTATAGCCCTACTGCCACGCACCTCACAACACTGGCTTAATGTTAACAACAAAACGGTCACATCAATCACGTTTGCATTATATTTTAGCTTTATTCGCGCATTTATTTGTTTGCAAAAAACATTGAATACGTAAATCAAAATGTCGAAAGCACATCCACCAGAGCTTAAAAAGTAAGTGTGTGTGTGGGCAACAATAGGTAACAACAAATAATACATTCATATTCCAGGTACATGGACAAGCGCATGATGCTAAAGTTAAATGGCGGCCGCGCAGTCACCGGCATCTTGCGGGGATTTGATCCATTCATGAACGTTGTGCTCGACGACACCATCGAGGAGTGCAAGGACAACACCAAGAATAGCATCGGAATGGTGGTACGGATTCTCTTCACTTAAATGTAGTGCGAACTGTTAACGAATTTTAACCAATCAATTGCATTTCTTTATTATTTTCAGGTAATTCGCGGAAACAGCATTGTCATGGTCGAGGCCCTGGATAGAGTCTGATCCTTGGAGTACCTTAGCATGCCTAAGTATTGCCCACCAACGGTTAATGATTTAAATGTAAACTATTTAACATACAAACTAGTCCTATGGCACTAAAACAAAACACTCGTGTTCATCAAATTTCAATAAATTTATATGCAAATGCAGTCTACGAAGCTATCAATAGGCCGTTGTGAGCAGCAGACACGCGCATTCCATTAAATAAATACGTGTTTACAGATTTATTTCAATCAGCCTCTTTCAATTTGGATATACTGACAAGTCTATTAATTCGTGCAACAATATTCAGCTCCCTAGAACCGAGATATTTGGATTTTAAATGTGTCTTCTCTAGTTGCCTAGATCAGGTCAAGAAATTGCAAACACCAGGCATAAGTGTTTGAGATTCTGCGATGAAGCCGATGATGATCAAGCAATCGAATCTTCGGAATTGAACAACGCCCGTTTCCAAAATGTTGCGTTTCATTTAGCTTATAATAATAATCGAATACTTACCTCAATGAAACAAGCGCAACTATCCAACAAAACCTTTGAATATCTGCTCTGATTGAAACCAAATCTGGACCAACAATTTTTTGCAACCAAGCATCTTACATCATATTGCTGAATGGCTATGATTATTCTTGACAGCCTTGCTAAAGTAGAGCTAAAATATTCTCTTCCCTATGAAAGACTGACTAGTTATATCCATAATCCGAGCATAACATGCTTACAGTAGACAAACAAAACTTGTGCAGATTTGCGATTGTTGTTTGTAGACTTTGAATTGGTTTTTATATTTTCGATTTGTGTAGTTTGCCGCCAGGAACAAACAACAAAAAAATTGTTACGATAGAAGCCTAGAAAAAAAGTGTGATTAGTGCCCGCTTAAGAAGACACAAGACAATCGCGTACATATCATCATCATCATCCGCTTTTACTTGGAAATAACAATGGGGCCCGTCTGCTTGGCGGCGTCACGCTGCTTGGCAACAATCTGGTTGGCAATGCGATCCAAATCACGCTGTCCAATCGAGCTCAGTTTGCGGCCACCGTCCGGATGTTTCTCGACGAGGCGGGCATGCTCGAGAGCCTGCAGTGCCTTGCGTGCAGCTCCATCAGCGGCACGGCAAAAGTGAGAAGGATGGACGCCGTTGCGCTTGCGACCGCCATAGATCTTGGTAATAGAGCCAACACCAGCTGGACTGCGGTGGTACAAGTGACGCAGAATCGAGGCGCAACGAACATAGAACCAGTCGGGATCGTAGGGTGCCAGCTCCTTGAATTTGGCCGTCTTGATGATGTCCATTTGATCGGGCACCTTCAATTTGCCAGTCCTAAAATATTTAAAATACAATTGAAATGAAAAGAATTTTGTGTGTGAGTTTGAGGTTAGGTGAGGAATGCCATCAAATTAAAGTTAGCGCTGGTTCTTTTTTCTTTTCTCAAAGTTACTATTGTTGACAGAAACTCACTTCTTGAGGAAGACGGCGACCGCCTTGGTAACGGCATGTTGGTCAATATCCTTCACTGTGACGCCTGGCATCTAAAAACAAATAAAATAAATAAGTAAATCACCATTGCTTTTAAAGCATACAATTTATTAAAAAAAAAATAGATATAAAAACACGTTGTTATTCGCAAACACACACAACACTCGCACACACACACACATACGCACAGAGACAACAACATTCTGCGAATGCACGCCGAGTGTCATTTAATCAACATGTCGACATTTTTCAATTGCATCGCTCACTCTGTCACATTATTGTACACACATTTTCATTTATTGTATTGCATTTGCAATTATTTGTTGCAATCAAAAAAAATATATATTCACGTAAACGAATAAGAGCCACTACCTTTCTTGTCAAAGTCAACCGGAAAAAAGAACAAGGCGAACGAAGTTGGCTGCGCTTATTGTAGCAGACAAGGCTGCCACCTGATCGAAACAAACGAAGCCAGTGCTGGTAAGTTGACCGTTGCAATTGCTAATCGATATGTGACGAATTTATTCGATATGCACTCCGATTTTAAAAATTTAAAAAAAAAACTAAATTAATGTAAATATTTTTGTGGATGACTAATGATAGTGTCGAATTTAAGCATAGGTCTGAAGGGAATTGTGTTTTCGAATTCATTTTTAATCTAACGGGTAGTCATTGCGATAAAAATTCGATTTATTGAACATGTATATTTATTTATTAATGATTTAACTTAATTTATTAAATTAATTTTTAATATTAAAGATTGCTTAATGTTCTGTACAATCGTATTTTTTCCAACTATCAGCAAAGGTTTTGACTTTAGCAATTATGTTCTTCTCCTTGTGCGGTTTGCGCCACGATTTTGCATTAAGATCCAGCATTCCACCAATTATTTCCTAGATTTGTAAGATTAAATGAATGCTTAATAAATATGCGATATATAATAATTCACTCGGCGACAAACCTGTGCAAAGTTAGCTGGAAAACGTTCCTGATCCTCAATGACATGAGCAAAGCCCGACTCCATGCCAAAGTTAATCCACAAATAGGGCAGACCCTTTGGAATGGCAGCGCGTAGAGATTTCTGTTGCAACGATATCAGCTGCTTGTTGATGCACCATTCCTGCTCCGACTCCTCAATGGCCTTCTTGAAATAGAACGGAGCCATTTCCGCGCGTGACTCCGGAATGGGAATACAATGTACACTGAGATGTGGTCGCCGATGCAGCTTATTGGCAATCTCATAGAATATGACATCCTTGCGCTGGGCGGCAAACATGCGAGTCAAAGCCTTACGAAAATCGTTTAACTCCTGCCAGACATCCTCATCGAGCAGCGTGCAGGCGGCTGCATGTTGCATGCTCGTCAATATGCAATGGCCGCTCTGCAGGCCCACATGGCTGGGCAGGCTCAAATAGATCTTCGAGCCCATGGCAACCAACAGTTGCTTGTCCAGTCGCGACGAGTCAAAGCAACGCTCACAGTTCTCCAGCGTGGCGGCCAGTTTCTCATGCTCGCTGATTGCCTGGCGCACTTCGCGCGCTGCAGCATCCGCCTCGGAAATGTTGCGACGCACCTTGTCGGCGAATATGTCCTCAAGATCATCGTTGGGATTCTTGTGCTTCGAAACGATATCAGCGTATTGCAGATTCGATTCAGCGGCTGTTGCATGCTTCTCACGCTCGAACTGAAATTGAACAAAAATTGATTTAGAGCTTGAGATAAATTTACGTGAATATTGTAAATAATAAATATTATGTAATAAAATAAATCTAATTGTAATGGTCAAGCTAAGCTTATCAATCCATATATGCATATAAATATATATATATATATATATATATATATATATAGAGGATTAGGTACTCGACAGCTGCAATTACCATTTGCTTGATGTCATAGCGATCATCGTCGGCAAAATAGCGCACACGCTGCCCATCCACGTGGGTTTCCAGCTTCTTCTTGTTGGCTCGCTTCTCGCCTCCTCCCCTGCGTCCGGCTGTGTCCAGCTGTGCAGCTCCCGATCGTGATTGCATCAGCGGACGCACATTGCCGCTGACATCCGTGCGCGTGAGTAGCACATCATCTGTATCCCGATTTTGATCCCGGTCACGATTGTGCTGCCCCTTGGCAGCCGCTGGTCGCATTTTACCGCTGGCCAATAGCTCGTTGCGATGCTTTCGTGCCGTTTCTACCTGTTTCTCGAGCTCCATCGCCAGCTCGAGTTTGCCTTTGAGTTGAGCCTTAAGCGCCTTTGAGGCCAACTCGTTGATTTGTTCATCCGTTAGATATGACGGCTGCTCAGCTTCACTCTCCTCATCCGAGGTAGCTGCTTCAGATGCACGAGCTGGCGGGAAGGTGGCTGGAGATGAGCTGCGCTGCTTGTTGGAGACTGTTGTGCTCTTTTGCCAATTGCGCGTGCTGCCTGCTGCTTGCTGCTGTTGTTGTTGCAGCCGCCTATCTGTGTACTCCTGTTCATCGTCAGCTTTGGGTCGCTGAAAGTCGGGCAGGCCAGTGCCGTTGCTTCTCCAATAGGGATTCAGTTCATGTTTGCTCTTCGACGGATCGTAGGCATCAATTTGCTGCAGCTTCTCATTGGGTTTCTCTGGCTCTTTGCGCTCCTTGGCGAAGGTTCTCAGCATTAGCGCATCGCTGTCTGTCATCCAGCTGTCTCGTTGCACAGCGGCGTGCTTGGGCTCACTCTGGATGGGCTCACTTTCCACCCAGTCATCCGCGCTGCTTTTCCTCTTCTTCGATTTCTTGTGTCGTCGGCGCTGCTTCCTGTCAGAACCACAACTGGAGCTGGAGCTATCGCTGTCACTTTCACTAGCGCTACTGCTGCTGTTATTGTGCCTGTGTTTTTTGCTCTTTTTTTTAGAGGATTTCTTCTTTTTGTCTGATTTTGCTTTGGACTTCTTATTGATCTTCTTCGACTTGCTGTTGCTATTTGTTTTGCTCAACTTGTCCAATTTGTTGGCTACCGCTGGCAGCATCCAATCCTTCTCGCCGCGCAGCTCCTTTTGTAACTCCTGCTTGTTGCGTTCTTCTGCTCGCTCTTTTGCCTATTTGGGGTGGTTATTAGCTCTTTATACAATTGATGTTTTCATGTTTTCATGTTTTGGTTTTACCTGTTTAAGAAGCTCGGTGCGAGCTTCTCTTAACTGCTCACGCGCCTTTTCCTTTTCACGGCCGCTCTCGAATTTTATGTAGCTCATCTCTAATTATTAAAAATAATTATCTATTATTATTAATATTTAATTTTGCATGTGAAACAAATTTTCCACAAATAAACAAAATCAGTTCTACACAATTTCGCGTTCAATACGCAATCAGTTGAGCGTATCGATAGTATCGATATTTATTTATATTTGCCGATTGAAAACTATGCATCGATATGTGTATGCAAATTTTAGTTGAATGTTATCGGTGTCAAAATTTGCAGAGACGCAGCTGTTTGTTATTTCTTAGTTAACACTTAGTTTAGTTAATTTATTTTGCAGCCACAGTCCAAGAAGCACAAAAATTATGCCACTGTATGAGACCGTTATGCAGGAGAAGCCCCCAATTGTGCTCGACATTGGCAATGCTTATACAAAGTGAGTACAAATCGATTTTGTTTATTTGTTGCCGGAGATATGATATCATCACTGTTGTTGCTTTTCTTTTTTGTTCCTTTCAGGCTCGGCTTCGCGGCGGAGGCCTACCCACGTAAAATCATACCCACAGAGGTGGTGCTAACCACAACTGGCGAGACAAAGCGACTCTTCGATTACGTGGCCACCGAACAGCTCTACGATCAAATTGTGGACTTTCTGCAAACCATATTCTTCAAGTACAGCAACAAGTTTTCGATAATTTTTATAATTTTCTTAAGAATGTTCCACACATTATTAACAACAGTCTATCATATATCATATATCACATAGATCATAATTATATATTTATTTAAGATCTACGAGAATTTCTCTGTGAGGGTGCACCGAAGCTTTCTTCCTTTTCTTTGTTATATATATTTATATATATCTATACATATATTTATGTACATATGATTTATGTATTTAAATAAACTTTTTATGCTTGCAGACATCTACTGGTCAGCCCCAAGGAGCGTAAATTTGTTGTTGTCGAGAATATCTTTGGACAGACCGTGATACGAGAGACCCTGGCACGTGCACTCTTCATTCACTTCGATGTATCGTCCGTACTGTTTGTGCCCGCCCATCTTATAGCGCTCTCCACGCTGGCCGTGCCCACCGGCCTCGTTGTGGATATTGGCTACAGCGAGACGACCGTAATGCCTGTGTTTAGCGGCGTACAGATAATGTCTGCCTTCAAGGATCAAAACTATGGCAGCAGTGCTGTCCACGACGAGATCAAACGGCAGTTGCTAGCAATGGGCGTCAAAGAGTCGCTGCTGACGCCCAGCGTGTTGGAGGACATCAAGATACGCACCTGCTTTGTCACCAGCTTCGAGCGTGCCCAGGCGAAGCCCGATAAAGAGACAAAACCTGTGCCAAATGTTGATTATGCGATCTGTGATGATGACGCCGTCATCAGCATAGCGGGCAGCGTCCGGGAGACTGTCTACGAGCTGATGTTCGAGCAGAACAACGAACGCGACAGCCTGCCGCATCTAATACTGCGAGCCATACTCGACTGCAGCATGGATGTGCGATGCGCCCTTGTCGAGAGCATCTTTGTAATTGGTGGAGGGGCCATGGTGATGGGCCTTATGGCACGCCTCAAGGCGGAGCTGCAGCATCTGTTGGCCAACGATAGCTACTATGCGGAACGTTTTCACGGCGATCTCCAGTTTAAGTTCTACAACACAATTGGCAAACAAAATTTTACGGCCTGGCTGGGTGGTGCTCTTTGTGGGGCAACGGATTTGATTCAAACGCGCTCGTTGTCCAAGGAGGCGTATCTGAGGAACGAGCATGTGCCTGACTGGAGCAACCTGTGCGACAACAGGCACGGCGGCTAATTGAGCACAACAGACATTCACGCATGCATATTTATTTCAATTGCATTATTTTATTATAAATTATGTTCTATACAATTAATTCTGTAATAGGCTAAAAGTGAACTTTGAGTAGGAAAAATTACATACGAGTATAAAACTGTTAATATTGCGCTTAAAGCTATTATCTTTGTATATTATTATTTTAACATTATTGTGCATTGAGAAGCTCTAATTGCATACGAATATAACAAATTGTATTCATATATTCATACACAACGGTCGCTCGGAATTTGGAATTGTCCTTTGTCCTTTTCAATGCATTTATCTCTTTCAATCTATCATTCTGATACATTCTGGGATATCTTTCAAACCATTTTTAATTTCATAGTTTGTTTCTAAGCACTTGGTCTTCTAATTTGCTTAAACCCTCTCAAATTTGTCTTTAGAAATAGTTATATTATAATGTTTTACAATCATACATATTTTTATTAATTGTATATAATAAATAAGAGTTTCATAAATAAGATTCAACTTAAATTTCAAATAAAAAAATGATTTTCGAAGTTTTTAAAATCATTTAAAATTACTCATTAAATGTAAGATTCGAATTTTTGTCTTATGGGCGTATAAATCATTTTTGAATCCGAGAAACTCTTATTTTCGAGCGACCACAAATCAACGTTGCTATATCCCTTGAACACTAATTTAAATAACTTACAAAGGCTTTTAAATCGTGTTTGGCAATGTGTTTTTAATTACATGATATAGGTTGTAAACACGATTTTCTTAGGCAGCAGATGCTTTCAATGTGTGTATATATGTATGTATCTCATACAACCCGCATTATATAGGATGCTCAAATAAATGTCTGTTTCGGCACTTTGTGTTTTTTTTTTTATGTATATTACATTTGTATATATGTTTTCGATTGTTTATTTCAGTTTTTCATTTTTTCGTGTTAACTTTAAGTGTATAATTTCAGTTTGAATATTGTAAATATACTCGCATTACATTCTTTAAATCCCGATGTGTGTGTGTGTGTGTGTGTGTGAGGGTGTGTGAGTGTCTGTGTTCATATACAAGATGCATATTATATAATAATAACTCCTGTCTTATAAGCTAAATTCTAAGCGTAACTTCAATATTTCTTGAAAATATATTTTTATAAATACAATATGTATACAATATAAATTAAGGATTGTTTTTTTTTTTTTGTGTTTTTGAATATACAAATTGAAATTTTTTCTCTATGTGTATGTATTAACAGTGATCGCCGATAAATACAAATTTGCCCAATTTAAAATGATTTCCTAAAAAAAAACAACAAAAAAACAAATCCAATTCAAAATTGAAAGAACATTTTGATTTTTCAAGAATTTGACAGGGTTTAGAATTAAGTGCGACCACCATAAGCAATATACAACAATATAATATAAGGGATAACTGTGCTCCTGCGTTTGTAACACAGCGCGGATACAATTTCGATACAATTTTAAGTTGCCTCTTAGCGATGGGTTTGCTTATTTCGGCTTTGATTGTTCGGGGGTTTTTTTTTTTGTGTAAAATAACTAAGAAGCTTTTGGGGAAGAATAAAAATCCTGCGATTTGGAGTAGGCCGATAAAAAATAAAAATAAAACATTTGTTGCGGGGGAGGGAAATTGCGAAGGAACTTAAACATTAGATGTTACACAATAAATAATAATAGTACAGAAAAAAAACCTAACTAATAAGCCTTGAGCACCGCCAGAAACAGAAGGATGCAGCGTCAGCGAAATACGTACTCCGAATCCGAAACCCAAACCGGCGACTGCTTAAGCTGCTTAAACTGCTTGATAACAACTAGTTGACAATTAATTTAAGTTCAGTCGTCGTGGTTGTCATCGTCATTGTTGTCATCGCCGCAACATATCGGCGCTGTCACTTCTCGGTGCGGAATAGCTGACTGAGGTTGGCATTCTGATAGTTGTCCATAATATCGTTGCTGTTGCGTTTGCCGCCCGTCGGCTTCTGGCTGGCCATCGGTGGTAGATTGGCAATTTGTACCTCGTGCCGGAACAGCTGATTGACGCTGCGTCCGACCAGCTGGGCGGTCATCTTCTTAAATATATCCTTCTTGGCGCGATCCACCTTGTTGCCCTTGACGGACGCAACGGCGACCTTCTCATCGAATTTCTGTATATCCGCCGCATTGACGCTGGGTATGTGCTTGAGCACCTCGCTCAATATGGGATATTTGGGACGCAACAGCTCATAGAATTGGACGCCCAGCGTGATTAGGCCGGATTGATTGGCCTCGTGCTGGCCATGCACCTGCATGCCCTGAAGCACAGCGGTGAACGCGCTCACCGCCTTATTCTCATCCATCAGCTGTTCAACGTTCATGAATCGCATTACGGGCGCCGCAATATTGACCGCCTTCATGTTGCACATGCTGTCGTTCCAGGCGATCGCCTTGATCAGCGTCATCAGTATATAATTGCCCGTTAGATCATTGCGCAACAGCTTGCCACCCAATTCGCTGATGATGTCCGACAGCAGTGCGGATTGAGCAGCACGCGATTGTGGTGCACTGTCCATAGAGTGCTCCTCGTTCTCCATGGCCACCGCATTGGCCCCGGCGGCATTTACATGATCAGCACCAATTTGGCCACCGACTAATGCAATTTTCAGCAAATCAAGATATTCGCGGGTGAGCGTGCGATTCAATTGATCCTCGAGCACCTCCTGGGTGTCGTTCACTTCACCATTCAACTGCCCAGATTCGTACAGCGATGAAATGTAGAGCCAGCGACGCGTCAATCTTTCGCACATCAGCGGCGTCAGGTGGGTGAACAGCGGCACCAGCACCATATCGTAAAAGCTGGGCGGGCACGAGTAAACGAATGGCTTCAAAAACACCCGGATAATGGGACGAATGCGAAAGTCCGGTATGATGTCCATGCAACAAAATACATTGCTAATAATCGCTTCCGACAAGCCCAATAGCTGGTAGAGATCACGGCCGAGCGACGGCCCCGCCGAGCCCATCAGATGGTAACAGCCCTCGGTGATTAGCATCATGAACGTTTGCATCTTCTCGAATGCGGTCGGTTCGGTTTTAATGGTCGTATCGAGCGGATCCACGGGTACTGCGCAAATGCCCATCAGCAGCTTCTTCTCGTGCTCAAGCATGCCGTGAATGTTGCGATAGCCATCGGAGAGTGCTGCCAAAGCTTCGGGACGAAAGAGCTCATTCAGGACACGCATCAGGCTGAGGACTTGCGAGAGCAACGGCACTACATGCTTGGTGGCCGGATTACGGCATATGGGATTGCCCAGATCAGTGCAGCCAATGATGAAACCACCACGCTGTGCCCGATCCGGATCATCGGGCCAAGTGCAGCGTTTGACGACGCCCAAAACAACATTGAGAGCATCCAAAATGCGGGCACGATTCGCAACGGATGGATCGCTATCGATGTGAAACACCGGCGGCTTATCCAATCCCACAAACCGCATAAATTCCAGCGGCGTTTTAAACACCTCACCAAAACTGTGCCATTCTGTGCGCTTCCGTTGCACGATGTGCTCAATGAATATGGTTTGCCGTTCGAAATCACAAAAATGATTCGAGATTAGAATGAGCGCCTCCTGCAACGTGGTGCGCATCATCCGGCACAGCTGTATGGGTGATTCCTTAAGCAGGCACTCGACGTGCGTGTTGATCTGCTCGAAGACGGGCAACAGCAGCAGCGGATATTTGTGCGCCAATTTGACCAGCAGGGAGGCGGCATGTCGTCGCAGATTCTTTGCTGACTTCATCTGCACCTTCTCCAGCTCGTTGGGCGGCTTCAGCACCAAGGCGCGAAAGATTTTGTCGAGAACGCGCGGCAGCAGGGCGACACCATTCATGGCGACACAATTGTTGGGCGTCAGCTGGCATGACGACATGCTAAGGAACACAAAGAGCGCCGAGATGCACGACAGTAAAATGGAGTAGATGAGCGGATTGACTGTCTCCAGCTTGAGGCATTCCTCGAGCAGCCGCAGGCCGCCGGCCACCGATGGACGTTCGGCCACAAGTAGAATGCGACTCAGTACACCATCGAGCACACAGACCAGTGCATCCCATTCCAAATAAATCGGATCGAGGACACTGCAGTCCATGTTGCTGCTCTCCCGTTCAGATTGGGCTTGACGCAGGCGCGACTGCAGCCACTGTTCGCAGTAGCCATATGTGATCAGCGGCTGCACCAGCGTCGACTGTCGAAAGATCTCCAGAAAATCGGTGCGGCACCGAAAGAAGAAAATCGCAAACTCCTCTTCGCTGTCGTACTCGAGGCGAATGTACGCTTCGGTGCTATTAACTGCATCCGGCTGGCCCTGCATCAAGCTGCCGGCGACACCGCTGCTGCTGCTGATGATGGTTGTGCTGGTGGTGTTGGTGTTTGTGCTGCTGGGATATGGTATTTTGACAATGCGCGGCGCAATGGTGTGTATAAGCTTGGGAATGTAATTGACCATCAGGTAATCCTTGGAGCACGGATCATGCTTAAGCAGCAGCTGCCAAATGAGCACAGCGCCATGCGCCACAGTCAGCGATGGATGCTGCACTAGCAGCAGCAGGCATTCAAGCATAAGCTCCAAATGTTGCGGCCGCTGGATGCCATCATCTTTACCCCAGAGTGCCACGAGCTGCTGCACCATGCCATTAAGCACCTGGATCAATTTCTTTAAGAAATTGTGCTGCTGCTCAATGGCCTGGGCATTGTTGGCCTGGGCCGGCGGCAATTGGCTAGCTGTGTAAATATAACGCAATGGCTCCTCACCATACAGCTGGAGCAGGGGTTTGCGCTCCTTGGTCTGACCCTTGCGATTGGTGATCTGGGCCAGGCACTCGGCGGCATTATACTGGAATGCTCTGTCGTTCAAGAGTATGCAAAGGAAATGCATCAGTTTGCCATTGCTCGACATGATATGATTGATGCTGACCCATTCGACAAAGCCGCTCAGCGTTAGTAGCACCGTTTCGACGACGCGACTATGTGCATTTGCCTTGTGGTAGTTGCCCATACGGGTCGTCTCACGGAATGCGTTCACATGCTGCTCGACCAGTCCCAGAAAGAATTCGAATATATCGTTCATGTTGTTGTTAAGTGCCTGGTACATGTCCTTGCGTCGCTGATTCGATTCAATTGTTTGCAGCAGCGCCACATCCTCGACGAGCCGCAAAAAGACGAGCAGCACCAGTTCCGTTTGGGCCTCACCATTGCTGCACGCCTGCGAGAGTTCGGGCAGCAAATCGGACCATTGTTGCGGCCATTCCCGTTTGATCATCTCAACAATTATGCGCGAAAGGGCGTCCTTTAAATGCAATAGACTGCGATCTTCGGCGGGACCAACGCCCACATTGAGCATCTTTATGGCATTATCCTTAATGTACACCTTCTCCTCGTGCGTTATGCAATTCCATTTGAATTTGATTGTGTATTCGATTAGTTGCAGTCCAAAATGACGCACCTGCTGATTGAACTGTGCCGAGCTGGCCAAATAGAGGCCTACTTGGGCGCAAAGCGGTGACTCCTCTTTGAAACGTTCGCAGGCCATGTATGCTTCGAGGCGTGCCTGCTGTACCGTCTGCGGATGCATTATCAAATCGACGGCTTTGGCCAGTTCTGCGGCCAGCGCCTCCGTCACGCCATGCTGTGCCATCCCCTATATATATATATATATATATATATATGAATATATATATATATATATATATATATTTATAATATCTATGCACAAATTGTTCGTCGTCTTCTTCTAAAATCACAAAAAATATATAAAGTAAGTCATTATTAATGATGCAATGCAATGAATTCAATTGAAATTATTTGCTTTGGGTGCTATGTAAAATAGAGTGGAGTATGTGCGTTTAAGTATGCTAGTGCGAGGGCACATCCAGAAGTAGCCGGACCAGTTGAAGAATGTTGCAATACACGAATCACAAATTGAAAGCACGCATAGTAAAATGAATGAATTTCCTTAACTTTTCGATTCAAAATTTCGCCGTCCATTTTGAAGAAAATATAAATATATATATATATATATGCCCACAACACATAAGAATGGAAAAAACAGTTAATTGAGAAAACATTCCCTCCATAAAATAGGACAGTATTAGGCTAAAATGAGACTATTTAGTAAATATATGCATATATTTCCCAAAATATATTGTTTTTTGGCGTGCTCGCATACTTTAGGGCAGACCCTCGTAAGCACGCGTATTAGACCACGTTTAGCTGTGTGTGCGTATGCTTGAATTAACGGCACTACTTCCATTCTGACATCCATTTGCATGCCGTGTTGTTGGAATGTTTACACATACTGCTTCATTGTCTTACCCGGTTCGCCGGTATGGAAGCTAAGTATATTTATCCTGATGCTGTTGCCGTTATTGTTGCTACTGCTACTGCTCCTTGGCCACCGCCTTTATCGCGCGCGCGTGTGGTGTACTTTCGATTTTTGTGTGTTGCTGCTGTGTTGTTGTGCGAATTTTTTCGCCAATGCGGTTAGGGCCAGACAGACGTATGCGATTGCGATTATTTTGCTTCTGGTGGCTGTTTCGTCTGTTTGTTCTATTTGCTGATGCAATGGCTTGAAAGTTGGTATTTCTCTCGCATTAACAATTATCGCCAAACCTGAAGCCACATTTGAATGCGAATGTGTTTCACATTCGAAATATTTTGGGGTCGGTAAAAATATGTATTTTCCGGGGAGCTATTTTTCTGTCCACAAGGAACGCAGCATGCTGACTCGATTACAAATTTTAGTGCGATAACCGATCTATCGATATGTATCTTGCAGTGCACACAGAGTTGCCACTAAATTAAGTTCGTGTAGCTGACAAGTGTAATCAAAATAGGTTTTTATCCGAATATAATAATTAAGGATCACGATAACTTAATTATGTGCATCTTGTCAACACAATGCCGAATTTCACAAATTCCAATGAGTCAATACAGTACTATTTATTTCATGCAAAAGTCATTTCTATCAAACAATATGTCGTGTTTTGGCACTTTCGATATTTTGTGACAAAAAAAGCCACCGATTATGATGATCAGCCAAAAGACGAGTTTGTATTGCATACCTAGCGTCTGATGGCAATCGAAATAAACACTACCGGCATGTGTGCAAAAATCGCAAAAACTAACAACATTCATTTAATTTAAAACGTGTGTGCTTTTTTGTTTTTTCTTTGAGAAAGAAGAAAATAATACAAGGCCAGTCAGCCATGGAATGGACAGAAGTTGAATTGGATCGCACATCCCAGTTCCCTGTAGGGACCATTCCCAGCTATGGGGATATGCTCAGCAAGCCGTTCAAGGAGCAAGCCCTCTGTGGTAAGTTGTCCCCAAGATATAAAACACACCCACAAATGTATTTGCTATTCACTGGAAAGAATTCATCTCTTCGCATTTCTTTTGCAAGAAAATTGATTTTATTATTGATTTATTTGTTCTACTATTACATGGAGTTTTTAAAAATATTTAACCAGATACAAAAAAGAAAACCAAAAGTATTCATTATTTGCAATTCCCTTTTCAATCGATCCCGTTAGAAATAAACGTGTTTTTTTTGTTTTGCCGTTCGTCAATTACTTGTTTTAAAATTAGTAGGAGAATAAGAAAAAAAATAAATAAAATGTAAATGTTTATCTGTACAAATGAAGCTTTTATTATTTGCAGCTGACTATCTTGGTGGCATTATAAATGACGGCCGTTGCGGTTGGGTGACGCGCCGGAATGCCGAAAGTGCCGAACTGCAAATCTATTGGCTGAAGAGCGGCGCTACCATGGCCAATTACATATTCATGAAGGATAATAATGACAGGGTTGGCCAGGTTGGCTGCAGCATACGCGCCGTGGTCGAGATACTGCCAATTGACGCAGACGTGGCCCCTTTGCTGGCTGTTGCCATACAGACACCACAGGGCAAGACGAAGGTGGCTATCTACACGCCCAACTGTAGTCAGGTGTTGCGCTACATTGATTTGGATATGAGTGGCATCAATGCGCACACTTTGACCTTCGTGAACGCCAGCATTTGCAAGAAGAGTCCAATTCTTGATAAATATGATGGCTGCCTGGCCATTGGCACCATCGACGGCAGCGTGCTGCTTATCGATGTGAAGGCAAATCACTTGATTGCAACACGTTGTAGAAGTATTAACCTCCCAGACAGCCAGGTGCAACGCAGCGCCATTATTTGTCTGTCCCTTAATTATGCCCAGGACGAGGGACAATTGGATGCAACGCTGCTAATCAGTCGTCAGCAGGACAAGCATATGGTGCTCATTGTGGAAATGCCGCCGACTCTGCGGGCATCCATCGTGAACATTAAAATGATTGACATCATTTCGGGATTTTCTGCTGGCTTGCAGGATGGACGCGTTTTTATTTATGATCTGTGCCGTTTTGATATACTCGCTGAGGTGGCCGGGTTGCCCGAAGACTCGCCCGTGGATATACTGGGCCTGTGCTACATTCTGCCGCCGGATGATCCGCAGCCCTGCTTTTACATATGTGTCGTCTACAATCAATCCGATTATCTGATGGCCTCCCTGCATGTCGTCAACTATAGACGCTTCGGATTGCCGGATGATAATTGTGAGGTGTTTCGCTCGTGCGACTTTCGAAATACATCGCTGCTCATTCGCCTCGTACTGGACACGAGCGAATGTTCACTGATTAGCTGCAGCACAGTGTCCACAATCGGCATTCGCGGGGACAATGGCACACTGCTGATTGTCATCAGTTGGCAGTCACAAGTGGACAGCAAAAATAAGCTGATGCTCTTTGATATCAATCAGTGGTACAAGGACGAAATGCCGAGCAGGCGTTCGGACAGCAATCCCAATTATCTGTGCGGCCTTGAGCTGAACGGACGGCACAGCGGCCTCGATCTGCAGCTGAACCCCAGGTCCATTGTCCATTTTAGCGCCCTTCGTCGCCACGATGCTCACTTCTATCCCAATGCACTGTCTTTCGGTAAGTCAATGTAATGTGTCATTCGGTTTGATTTCGATTTTGGTTTGTCTATGTGTACTGCTTATGCATTACAAAGTTGAAAAATCCGTAGCTCATTTTCTCTCTCTCTCCTCATTTTCTATATCTTTCTCTCCCCCTTCATCTATCTCTCTCTCTCTCTCTCTATGTGTTGTAGATTGTACCCTGATGACGGTTACCGGCTGTCACCGTTATGTGCACGATGGTGTCCAGAGACGTTTTCTAAATACAATGTACATGCAAAAGGCAAATCTGTTTCTCGATCCACAGCCATTTCTCGCCAAGATTATCAAATGCTATTTGTCGCCGCAGTTCTACGAACACAATGCCAATGTACCGCTTACAGGGGTACGTCCTCTTTATACTGTCTCATTCCCATTGTCTAGTTCCAATCATTCAAAATATTTATTCCGTTTTTTTTTTTAGCACGATATGTACGATGTGATACTTTCGGTGGCATTGGAGCAGGATAGCAATTCTCTGCTGTTTAGCTGTGCACGGTATTGTTTGGATGGCAGTTTTCTGTGCAACATGTTGGGTACGACAAAGCTGACGCTGACCGTACTAACCAACTGGATTGTGAAGCGCGCCGCGTATATCAAGGGGCGTTGCTCGGAGCTGTGCCAGGGCCTCTTCGACTACGGTGGATATCCCCTGGACGAGTGCGAGCACAAAGAGTTTGAGGCGTTAAACGCACAGCTCTTTAAACTGCACGAGCTGCAGTCATTCATTTTTAAAGAGGGCCAAAATCGCTTTGTTCTATCTACGATCAACAGTCTGAGTAATACGATGAAAACGCTAAACGTCCTTCACGAATATCAGCGATTGCTCTACTGGTTCATAAAGCGTGGCATCTTGCCCATTAATGGCAGGGAGAATCAGCAGGCGTTGGAGCACATTCGACGCAAGTATGCAGCACGTCGCCACAAGCTGCATCAGAGCGATGCTAAACTCTATATTGATGAGCAGCTGAAGCGTAGCGGCTGTGCGGCAGCACTGCAGCACCATTGCCAGCAGGATGGACTCTATCCGCCGCAATCGATGCAGGCCGTGATGCGACTCATTCTACTGCCAACTGTGAGTTTGGTGCATAAACATGAGCTGGTCCTCCATCTGCTGTACGATCTGGATGAACTGGTGGTCGTGCCTCAACATGAATCGACGCTGGTTTCGGACTTTGCCACGGTCTTCGGTATTGGTGTGGAGTCCGTGAAGCGCACACGCTGCTTTTGGTTTCTCGACAATGACAACATTAAGGTAAGAATTACAGAATTGCTGAAAATCCTGTTTGAAACTCATCTAAGGAATAATAATAACAATAAAAATATATATATATATATATATATATATATATATGTATGAAAATACTTCCATCAACAGTACTAACTATAATTTATAGGTTGAAAACTAAACAATGTATTAAAATTCAGCATTTGAAAAAATTTCAATGTTGTGCCATTATTTTTGTTCACAAAAAAAAAATATATATGTATATATATACATCTCATTCTAATTCAAGTTTCTATCGCTATACCTATCTCCGCAACGTTTAGAAAGCCATGAGTGAATTTGAGACTGGTTATCCGGACTGGCAGACAGAGCTGCTGGTTGGGGTGCTGTTGGCGCAGGGCGCAAAAAAGAGTGCAATGCATGTGATGATACGATTGTCTGTCGGCATATCCACGACAGAGCTGCAGTTGAAGGTATTGTTGGAGAACAACAACATACCAAAGGCATTTCATCTGGCGCGTTCGTACATGGACGCGAAGGGGCGGCAACCGTTGCTGGAGTATGTCTTCAATCACTGCATATCCACGGGCAAGTTCAGTGTGCTCAACAGCCTTGCCATGCACGAGACCGAGGAGCAGCTCCTCTATCGCCTGCTGCGTCAGTGTAAAACAACGCCGGCGAATTGCGCACATTTGATCATGTTGTTGAAGCGCCAAAATTATATTGACGCCGTGTCTCTTATAGATGATGGGGCGGCAGATCAACAACAACAGGAGGGCACCGCAGATTATGACAGATTCACATATTATATGAACAGTTTTCTGACTTCCTATCGCCGCTCGATGGCGCCCATAAACCGATCACTAACTGATAAGTATTTTCGCATTCGCGATCGGTTTACTGGGGATCGTCTGCGCAATCCGTCGCCGGTGCCGCTAAGCTGCCAGCTGGCCGCACAAAACACCAAAGGCAAACTGGGCGACATCTTTGAGAATGCCGTGTTGAGCTCACACTGGGCCGGTACAAGTCACCGGGAAGAATCACAGCTGGGGCGACCTCTAAATGGTCGCAACATGCCGTTTCTGTGCAAACCGCTTCAGGGTCTTGACTGGCGATTCATGCGGACGCCACTGTTGCGTTCCACCGCCTCCTCCACCTGTAGAATGCTGCCGCAGGACGCGCAGGAAGCGCATGATAGAGTTAGCAAGCGCAAGCGAGGAGAGTGGGCAGAACAGGAGCGCAGAGCGCTGCAAGATGACAGCCTAGTGGAGGCGCTGTTGCAACCGCCCGCCTATTTGCAGCTAAAGACCAGTACTATCGATGCAAAAGCAACAGTAACAGCACATCAGGAGCAGCGTCCATTGGCGCAGGCCATCCTCAAGAAGCGCTTAACCGTGCATGCAACGCCGGCATTGGAGACGACGACAAACTTTAGCTTTATGCCGCCAATTCCCCTGGCCGAAGCTATGCAACAGGTCAGCGGAGACGAGGACAATGAGGTGGAGGAGGAGGATCACCAGCCAAAGTATCATTACCAGGAAGCGAAGAAGCAGAAGCTGCATGATCAGGTACAGCAGCAGTCAGAGCGACAACAGCAGCAGCAGCTGTTGGACGTGGAAGTGGAGGAAGAGGAGGAGGGTTTGGATGAAATCTTTGTGGAAATAGATCAGCAGTCGGCTAGTCCTAATCCGGAGTGCATGGATACAGACACAGAATCCATATACCTCTCACAGCCGGCCAGCTGCAATGTATCATTTGCCGATAATAGCCAGCAGTTGGCGGACCAGGAGCCAACTACAATGGCACCACCAACTGGGCCACAGCCACGCAGTTCGCTGCTGCGGCACACGAGCAGCAGTGGCTTTGGAAGCTTTGCCACTGTCCAAGGAGGCAATACTGGCTCGCTGCAGCTAACTGAATTTGTGCCGCCCGTGTGCTCCTCGAAGATGGGCTCCACCATACAGGTGAAGTTCTCGGAGCGTTCCACGATCTGTGGTTGTGTGGATGATCCAACTGTGTTGGTCACACAGCCCACGTGGTCGATGCGATCCGTGACGCATACGGAAGCAGTTGAGCCGCCCGCGCCACAGATGCTGGATACCACATTGGGCATGTCCAGTTATGATCTCACCGCATTGGAGCCGGCAACAGAAGCTGAACCAACGGCAACTAGAGATGAGCAGTCGTCAGTGCGCACATATACATATGAATATCTGGTGAATGAGCAACAGAACTATGAAGAAGAGATCGAGGTGGATGTGGATGTGGAAAAGGTGGAAGAGGAGGAGGATAATGTGAAAGTGGAACAGAAAAATGATATGGAAGAGGAGCAGGAAATGAGGGAGTGGGATATGATGGAGCGGGAAATGATGGAGCGGGAGCTGCTGGAGCGCGAGATGATGGAGCGGGAGATGCAGGAACAGGACGAGGACGTGGAGGTGGAGGAACAAGAAGAGCAGGAAGATGAGCAAGAAGATGAACAGGACGAGGAGCAGAGGGAGGACGAGGACGAAGAGGAGGATGGGCCAATGCCAATGAGCTACATCCTCGTCACGCCCAACTTTAACATCAACAGCGAACTATTGGACTTATCCTCCTCAGAAGTGGCGCCGCCTCGACCAGATTCACCTATCTACTCGATTGCGGACTCCTCAACGACATCACGTTCGCCCACGTCCCATACGCCCACCTCATTCCTGCCCAGCGATACAAATGTCTCGTCGAGTCCACGTGGCGTGCATGGCGGCACCGGCAATGGCTCCAATAGATCCTTGTATCGTGCAAACAGTCTGGAGACGGTGGATGATCAGGACACAACCAAGGGCTCACTGGTGGAGGATGATGATGTTGACTTGGAGGATGACTGCGTCATCGCACTCGACGGTACCGAGGTGCGCGGCTATGTGGCACGTCCGGAACCACCAGCCGCCACTGTCTTCAAGCAACAGGATGAGAAGGAAATCCAAAGTTCAACGGTCGTACATCCCATTGAATCAGTTGCAGAGACTCCCCAATCCACCGAAATACTGATTGTCTCCGACAATGAGGAGAACGAAGCGGAGCCTGTAACCCTCGTTCTGGTCGTTTCTGACAACGAGGAGGAGGAGGAGGCGGAGCCGGTGCTGGAGACGCAGCCGAACGCAGAGCACGAGCAGGAGCAGGAGCTCATTCCCGTTACCGATAAATCTGCTACAGGTAGCCCAAAACAAAACACGGCCGACTCGTCGCCAGGGGCCGGACATAATATTGACTTGCGCTCACACCTGCGCAGCCAAAATCCACTTTCCAGTGCACCATTCAGTCCAATGAGACGTCGCCTGCGCAAGTCCATTGAAGACCCATCTACGCCTGAGATGCGATTGTCACCAGTGACCAACCCCTCATCAAGAATACGTAGCCTGCGCAGTTCCAGCCAGGCCAATGATGACCAATCCTCGCCAGAAGTGCGCGAGTCAGTTGATAGTCCCTCAACAAGCAGGGGTCGCCTGCGCAGCGCCGATGATGCGAATAATCTCCCAGAGCGACGTGTTCTGCGCGCTGGCTCCATGCCAGCAACATCAAAGCCTGTTCCTGTGTCTACGCCCAAGGGTCGCAAGCGGCTGTTGCCAAAGCCATTAGATGGGATTCAGGAGGAGGCTGAAACGGTGCGCAGTAGCAGTGAGCCACCTGCAGCAGTTGTGGCCAGACGTGGACGCATACCGAGCGAGGAGCCCAACAGCCCAATTGAAGCGGCAACCGATAGGGTGGAGCAGGCAGAGCAGCCATTAGTCCCCACGAGTAAACCACAGAGAGGGCGCCCAAGACGATCTTCTTCCGAAACGTCTTCAGCGCCGGAACGCGTTGCCAGCCTGCGCAACCAAGATCCACTTCCCAGTTCATCATTGAGTCCAATGAGACGTCGCCTGCGCAACTCCACTGAAGACCAATCCACGCCTGAGATGCGATTGTCGCCAGTGAACAACCCCTCATCAAGAATACGTAGCCTGCGCAGTTCCAGCCAGGCCAATGATGACCAATCCTCGCCAGAAGTGCGCGAGTCAGTTGATAGTCCCTCAACAAGCAGGGGTCGCCTGCGCAGCGCCGATGATGCGAATAATCTCCCAGAGCGACGTGTTCTGCGCGCTGGCTCCATGCCAGCAACATCAAAGCCTGTTCCTGTGTCTACGCCCAAGGGTCGCAAGCGGCTGTTGCCAAAGCCATTGGATGAGATTCAGGAGGAGGCTGAAACGGTGCGCAGTAGCAGTGAGCCGCCTGCCAAGCGTGGACGCAAGCCGAGTCGGGACCAGGCACAAGATAGTCCGATTCTTTCGTCTAGAAATCTGCGCAGCAGACGCAACACCGAAGATGCTGATGTGGTCCCAGGTAAGTGTTGATCGGTAATCACTCCGAATACTTTATAATCTTAATCAATTTTGTTGCAGTTGAGGTGCCACCTTTGTCAGATGCAAGCGTGCCCCCAAAAAAACGTGGGCGACCAAAGAAGCTTGCGTAAGGATACATTGATGAATATGTTATATTATATTAATGAAGCATTATTACACACTTGCTAGATATACACTTGAATAACTTGAATTATTATTTTTGAAATCATTGTGTTAGTGGATGGAATTAAATGTTATCTGAATAAATGAAATATTTGTATTTCCAAGCAATATATTGTGTGTGCATTGTGAAAGATGTATGCTGATGAGTGTCCAGTGTTGGGGCTATCATTTGGCCGAAGGAGACCCAACACATCCTGCAGCCTATGTTAGCCATAACAAGGCTGTACCCGTGGGAAAACTTGACAGCTTGTCTTTCCACTTGGAAACGTATTTAGTATTCAGGGATTTTCAGGATTTACATTTTATGGACTCCAAAAATAGCCAAATCGGAAAACCATACAGAAACGACAAAGTTTGTTCAATTAAGCCAATTCCTTAAACGACTGGTATTAATTAGGGCTATGGTCTGACCTCATCCTCAACTTAATGCCCATTTACAATCCATCAAGAATCCGACTGAAATTTAATAAGTATTTGCTTGTTATCTTCGATCAGCAACCGAGTCTAACTGGGAATCTAAACCACCCAGGGATCCTCAAAAACCCATAGCATATAGAGAAAAATGTTGTATATATATATATTTATATATACATATATATATATTAATTAAAAGATGTTATATTAAAAATCATTATAACTATATACAAATATTTACAAGAGTTTAAAACATTAACGGCAACTAGGACAGCGGCAAGTGGGGACATCATTAAAGCTAAACACTACGGTGGATGTCGTCTATAACTATCAAATAAATCGATTCGATTTAACAGCTAAGCTTAATTCGATTTTGCATTTATGTATGTGGGAACTGGGACTATGTCGATCGATCGTTGGCCTAGACCAATGTGGATAGCTCGTGCAGCGATATTGTTATGTTGCTCATGTCCAGCGTGGGAGGTATGCCCGGACTGACGGATCCAGTGGCCTCGCGACCCACCAGACAGCTACCATTGGCCACAATGGCAATGGGTTTGGGTGTTGGCGGCGTTGCCGTCGCTGGACGGACAAGGAACGGTGCACCGATGCCATTGCTATTGCTGGCGGTGCACAGCAGCGGATTGAAGCTGCCATGCGAATGATTCGGCGAGACGGGCGTTACCGATGTGGGATGATGATGATGTGACAGCATAGAATGATTCTGTTGGCCATACGATGACGCCATTGCCAGCGGCTGACTGTGCGCTTGATAACCGCCGGTGGTTAGAAATTGCACAGGTGGCAGCGGTGGCGGCGGCGATGACGGCATTATATGCGTTGCGGTCGATAGCAGCGACATGTTGAGCGGCAACGGTGGACTGCGATAGCTGATGGTCTTCTCCTTCTGCCAGACGAACACATTGTGGACCATGGCGCCGCCGCAGAACACAATGCCGACGCCAATCAGCACGCTCGTGATAATCGCGGGTGTTGAATGAAAATGATTAAATGTGTACAGTATGATGCCGGTGAGGAAGACGGGTATCGAGATGAAGAATCCGCTAACCGCACACGTTCGACTCGCGCTCGACTTCTCCAAGTATTTGTTGTCGCGTCCGTCGAACATCGGCGAGCGCAACAGCTTCACAGCGAATAGAAACTGAATGGCGCAGACGAGCAGACAACAGAGATTCAGGGATAGCGATAAGGCGCACAGCGCCAGAGTCACATCGTAGACGATAATGAAGTCCTCGCTGCTAATGCTGCGCGTCTGCGCATCCTCACGGCTGTTCGGCGAAATCTTCAACAGGAAGATCAGCGATAGCAGCGCCAGCAGCAGCGAAACTGCAACGAGCATAAATAATTATATATTTAAAATATAGATATATTAAAATCACCCTAGAACTATTTCTAAGAAATAATTTGTAAATATTAGGAACAGAATTTCTAAAATTTACAAAGATTCAGGGCAAAATCGACAATCTCAAAATTAAGCAGATTCTTATATATTTTTAGGGAAATTTTCTATAACAAAAATAAACATTTTTAAAAAGTATAAATGCAAATCCTTATTCTTTTAGTTTTATTTTTAGTCTTTACATGAATTTTAATTAATCCAAGGATTCGAATTCCCGTCAAATCGTTAGTTTTATTATATTATATGAATTTGTAAATTATGTAAAGTATCTGTGTGCAAAATCTAAAAATACTAATTTTTTATAATAATAATAATATATATAACACAAACATTAGGATAATAAGATGTTTCTTTGTAATATTTATGTTACTTATATTATTATTATTGAACATTAATAATTTTAGACCTTTCTTATGCACACAGGCACTTAGAAAACAATACCCTGTAAATTAAACATATTTCTCTTTTCCAAATTTTAGAAAACATTCAGCCTGAAATCTAAAAATGCAAACCTCAGATCTTAGAAAGAAATGTACTATCTGAATAAGAGGATGACTAAGATGTAGGTTGATTTTTATGTTTATATATATATATGTGTGTGTGTGGTAGAATGAGCTATTTCAATTTGCAAATTGGTTGGAGGAATGCTTGCAAGGCTGCCTGCTTTATTGAAAAGGGTAATCCAGCTGGCAGGCTCAACTTAAAACAACTCACCCAAACAGAGCAATCCCAGACTGGTGAGCACTTCGCGTGGTCCTGGACCATGTTTTGTTTGCTTGGCGCTCGCCTGCAGCATCGAATTTTGATTAATTGCCAAATTGTTGCAGTGGCTATAATTATGCATATTATTGTTGTGATTGTGATTGTTATGATTGTTGTTGTTATTGTTGTTGTTGTTGTGTAGATGGTGTGGGGATAGGTGATGATGGTGGTTGAGTTGCTGTTGCTGCTGCTGCGGCTGAGACTGATGCTGCTGCAGATGGGCGTTGCTGCTGCTGCTGCTGGCCAACATGTGCTGATTTGTGTAGGTGTGATGATGCAGACTGTTGCTATTGCTGTTGCTGTTGCTGTTGCAGTTGCTATTGCAATGGCCATTGGGTGTTAGGGGGGTGAGCGGTTTCATTGGCACCGTTGCAATATTGAGTAGGGTCGATGCGTTTGCGATACGGCCACATGCGGCACCATTGAGCAGCGTTGTGCTGTTACTGTTGTTGTTGCACGCTGTCGTTGCATTCAGCGCCGAAATGTTTAACGGCTGCGGCGGTCGCAGGTGTATATTGCGTGCTGTGCTCGCAACGGCAGCTGCTGCTGGTGTTGGTGATGCACCCGCTGCTGCTGCTGCGGCTGCAACTGCTGCTGCCACCGTTGCGCTTGGCACAGGGCTGATTTTGGTGGTTGTTGTTGCTGCTGCTGTGGTTGTCGTTGTTGTTGCTGTTGCTGCTGTCGCTGAGGGTGTATTGCTACTACTGCCATTGCAATTGCTATTGTTGCTATTGTTGTTACTATTGCTATTGATATTGCTGTTACTGTTGTTGCTGTTAGTGTTGCTGTTGTTGCTGCTGTTGTTGTTGTTGTTGTTGTTAGCGGTGCGCAGCAGCTGTCCGTTGACAGGGGCAGCGGCAATGGCGCTGCTCGCATTTGAGGCGTGCTTCAGCATTTCCTGTCGCTTGCAGTTGAGCAGTTTGGCTCGGCCTTTAACTCGACTATCTTCCTTTCGTCCTTTTGTCCTTCCTTCCGTGTTCTTCGCTTTGTCGCCGCCAATGGCACCTGCTGCTGCTGGCTAAGTCTGCTCCTCATGGGTGGTTTACATAATGAATGCCTTTGCAGCGAGCCGTCTTTGCAAACTACAAATATATATACAAAATATAATATATTTGTAGTTTGTATACAAAATATAATATATTTGTAGTTTGTATATATAATTATACATAATCACCTCAGCATAGTTTTCTACATCAACTATAAATATATGGTGTTAAACCCTTTAAAGTGCCTTTACAGGCATAATGATGTCATATCATATTTCTTAATAACAAAAAAAAAGAAGAGGAATTAAAATACTCACTGAAAGCTCCTAAGATATATCTATATAGAGTTTTAGCACAGGGAACCTGAGCTACTCCCCGCCAATGCTGGGTTTTCAATTAATTTGACTTTGGCGCCGATTTAATGGGTTTCTTCAACGTTGCCACATACAACATGCAACCAACTTGTGGCTGGCTAGGCAGATAAAACTCCCATTCGCACGCTCAACTTGCTACAAAAATTAAATGACCGAAAGCACGGACAATGTTTGTCGATAAAGCGGTCCTTCCATCAAAGAGCACCTGAAGAGTTCACTTTATTTAAGAATTATTTTCAAACTCATTACAAATACGAAACAGTTAAAAAAAATTTGCTTCGATCAAAGGTTTGGCACAAGAAATATACACGAAAAAAATTGATTGTGCTTAAAAATCCTTGGCGAATTTCAGTGGAAAACACAATTCAATTTATAAGCTGACCAAAGCAAGTTCGCTGTTTTTGTTTCTATACCCTTACAAAGAGCATTATATAATTTGCACTGATCACCTTCAGATGAGTCTATATACATATATACATATCGGCCTATGGGCAAACATTTGATTAGGTATCTTGATAGCCCATATTGATTGATGTTATTATCTTTAGTTTTTTTTTCTTGTGGCAAGCGTTAGTTAATTATACCGTTTAAATGTCGAATAGAGTATTTAATTTTCGGCAACATTTCTTTGTTTTACACTGAATTCAAAGATGAGTTGGGGCTAATTTTGATTACCTTGCAAATTGGCACATGCACCAAAACAAAAAAAAATAAACAGACCGAAAAAACAAACAAACTAACGAAAACTTTGTAAATTTGTGCATACACAATATGTATGTGTTTATATGTATGTATGTATATAATGTATATATGTATGTATGTGTGGTAAACACTGTGGGGAACTGTGATATGGCCGAAATGCAATTTGGCGAGTTGTAAAACAAGTTTACCTTTTTTGTTTTTTTTTATTTTGAATTTCCGTTCAGTGGCTATGACATTTGCATAGCCATGGCTAAGAAGTAATTGTTTAAGCCAAATGGCTAAAATTATAGCAAACAAATGTTGTAGAAATGAATGTATATCGCTGAACTGTGGCTATAACATGCATGCCACCGATAATAGGTTTGGCCAACGCAGCGGCATCCTCATGCTGCGCCAAACAACAACTAGGAACAACAGAAAAATATAAATAATAATAATAAAACAAAAAAATTACAAACGCGACGCTTAAAGATCGACACACGACAAGCAACTGGACGCAACCGAGCAAAACAAACGGCCAAGCTGAGAGCCAAGGCGAAAAGAAACCGCTTTGCAGTTAACAGTGCTCCGATGTAAATATGTAAAAATACACATTTGTCTTTGTGTGTGTGTGTGTGAGGGTCTATCTGTGCGGAGTCGTAGTCGGAGTTGGAGTCGGGCGACAAGTGAACGATGAGAGATCAAGTAACAAACTACGACTATCAGTCGTCGTCGGCTTCGCCTTCGTCTTCGTCTGCGTCGACGTCTTCGTCGGTCAGTTCGATGCCGCAGTCGGCATTAGCCGTTGGTTCTAGCCATAGGGGCTGACTGGCTGCCGAAGCCGAAACTATTCGCATAACCAGTTAACAAAGCATCGCACATTCATTTATATATATACAAGTATATGTATATGTGTTTGAGAGAGCAAGAGAGAGAGGGAACCGTGTCACCGTGGTAACATTTAGCTGTGTCCAGGTTTGCCAGTGCTGATAACCGACAAAAAGAAAGAAAGCAGACAACAAGAAGACATTTTAGACTAGAACTAGAATGCTGAAATTTATACAGAAATATACAAAAAAATGTTTTTTTGCAACATTGATATTTAATCTTCTATGATTATCAAAAATAAAAAATATTATATATTGAAGTTTTATTTCCAGCAAAAGTTAGATTTATTTTTTGCTTGCTAGACGAGTTCCACTGTACAACAAGTAAGTAACCTGAACCTGATCAGCGCTCAGCACTGTGTTGCACATCTGCATTTGTAGATGTATTTGTATGTGCTACCAACACCTATACCAACGGCAGCAGCAGCAGCAGCTTCAACTTGCTAAGCCGCATTCCACGAGTACCGGCTGGATTTGGATGGGGCAGCGGGCGCGCACTCTTTGCGCTTTTGCTTATGCTGGAGATTGCTCTAGCAACTTGCCACATACAGCATGCTGTGCCTACTATACATTGATTTTTAATATAGTTATTTCTATGTAAAATAATAATCAGTGACAGCCAACCAATTGACAAGACCTTACTAATTTTATTTTGCAATTGTTTTCCTAAAAAAAAATAAAAACAGATGGCAAGGTTATCGCTGGTTGCGAATTAATTTTAAAATAGTAACGTAAAAATTGTTGCGCTGCCAGATCTGTTAATTTTAAATCTATGGTCACTCTAAAGCTAGAGTGACAAAGCACGTAACCAAGTTAGCAATGGGTACTGTGTTAGTCAATTCGGCAACACCGTCAAATATGTCGGCGAACCGCCACTAATCATCGTCGTTCTGTCCATAACTACTCACGATTTGCAATAACATTGACGAGGGGACTATCGTCGTCATTCCGTGCAATCGAATTTTTTTTAGTTATTGTAAATTAATTTATTAACAATAGTAACCACACTGCCAAAGTAGACATGACTGACCCGAGCAAGCTGAGCGTCGCTGTGGTCTGCTCATCGAACATGAACCGTTCCATGGAGGCGCACAGTTTCCTAGCGAAAAAGGGATTCAATGTGCGCTCCTACGGCACCGGCGAACGGGTCAAATTGCCCGGCCTGGCGTTCGACAAACCAAATGTCTACGAATTTGGGACCAGCTACGAGGAAATCTACCGCGACCTGGAAGCCAAGGACAAAGAATTGTATGTGGCCCAACTGATGATTTTTATAACTATTATTATTATTTATTATCATTAGCATATCGTTCACTTTGTCTTTATCTCCTGTCCTGGTCTAGTTACACACAGAACGGACTGCTGCACATGCTGGACCGCAACCGTCGCATCAAAAAGTGCCCGGAACGCTTTCAAGAAACCAAAGAACAATTCGATATTATAATCACTGTGGAGGAGCGTGTCTACGATTTGGTTGTGCTGCACATGGAGTCAATGGATTCCGTTGATAATCGACCCGTGCACGTGCTGAATGTGGATGTCGTTGACAATACGGAGGATGCACTGATGGGTGCCTTCCTAATTACGGACATGCTCAATTTGGTAAATCGCGCAAAACAATCAATTGTTTAGCTGCTAAGAACTATTTTTTATTTTACCAATTGGCAGATGGCGAAGTCAAACGACATCGACAACGACATCGATGAAATGATCCAGGAATTTGAGGAGCGCAGAAATCGTGTGATTCTCCACTCTGTCCTCTTCTACTGACAGCCAACGGTATAAAAAGTCGAGGCAACAAACACCTGCGATCCACTGACCACAATTGCTACCATTGAATGTGCGAAACGCTTTTTGGACGATTTCACTCGAGGATCAGCTGTAAAAATGCGAGGAGCAAGCACATCGAATAATAATTAATGTCTATGTCTACCAATGGGACGAACCGAAGAACAATACAAACACACACACACACACACAACACTCGCAAAAAAAGAGTCGAATTTCCAAAAAAGATGCAATAAAATTGTAATATGTATTTACTGCATGTGCTAACTAAATGTATACAGAATTGATTGTTTATATTCTGAATTTAACTTTAGTTTAATTGTGCCACACACAAAAGTTGGCTCAATATTGTAATATTTTCTTGTTCTCAATTGTGTATGTCTAGTTTGATTGTAAATATAATACAAAGATATAATTCAATATGTCCATTGGCTTAGTGGCATCACACCTAATATATCCATTTACTAACTTATACTGAACGTATATCATAACAAAAATAATTATAATAACAAAAATAATGCAGTGGGCGCTAGAAAATGAAAACTTGCTTGCATCGAATCGATTATTTTCGTTGCTGATAGTTGATATTTGCTTTGCTTTTTTTTCACTTATGAGTTGGAAATGTCTTTTTTATATGTGTTCTGTATGTGAGAAAGTAAATTTAGCAGAGATTTCAAAAGCATTTCTAGAATTTTTTTTATTATTTGTTCAATCTTGCCATTTCAAGAATCAAGGATCCGGATGTGAAATGTTATTGACCTGCCGTTTTAGAAATCACGAAAATACTTCAAATAGGAATTTTTCTTAACACAGTAAATTGCATATAGCATAGTCATATACTTGCGGATGCTGGCGAACGCTCTGACCAGGTCTATGACTGACCGAAGGACATGCAAATCAACCATGTTGTTGCGAAAAAAAACAATGATTTTCGGATTACGCCTCTTGGCAGTGAAATTTGTACAGAGGTTTGAACTCTTCGATGACAAAACAAGCCCTAAATGCGGTTCAATAGAGTTGGTCAATTTAAAACTTTTGATCTTTGTGATTCGCCTAAAAGAATGCTTCTTAATAATTACTATGTGTATTACCAACAAAATAAAATCATATATCATTCAAGTTGTATCATTCATTTTATGCTATATAATCTATGCCCTCTTTGAATAAACATTTTCGTTAAGCGTAATTTGTTGCTGTTGTTGGTTTTTTGTTGTTGTTTTTTTTGGATGTGACAATGCCTTGGAATGCCCACTGTGCGTGCATCGTGTAAGCGTATTAGACCCACACTCAAAAGAAAAAAGAAAAAATATACATATATATACTATAGCTATACATTTAAGATTTAACTAGTTTTGTTTTTTGGACTCCGCTGTTGTTGTTTGAGGCAGCGATTCAGTTGGCGATGCAGTGGCAGCCACTTCCCCGTCGGCAGCGACTTCCTCAACAGTGGCGGCGGCAGCATCGTTCTCCTTCTTGCCACCGGGCACAAACGGACAGACGCCGCCCTTGCATTCGAAGGGAAAATCTGGTCCGGCCTTGATTATGTTGCCCTGGGCATCTTTTTTCTCCCAGGGGTTCCAATAGCGCAGCAAAATGGGCTGCACAAATCGATGCCAGATGAACAGCAGCAATGGGATGATAAAGCAGGGCAGGCAAACCATTTTGCGCAGTGGTCCTAATTATGTCACATATGTCACACATGAATTATTTAAATCATTCATTCAATGCCAATTAATGCAACTCACCTTGTCAATAATTACGATTCGCTTCGCCTTCTTATTGTTTTATTCAACAATGTGACCAAGTACGAAATACCAAATAAGCTCGACAATGTTGAGCACCATAATCAAAAACAGTTACAAAAAGTATTTTGATTGTTTCGACAATTTGTTAGTCAAAACACTACTTTCATGTAAAAAAGTTTTTATTTATCATAATTAGTAGATATTTGTTTTTGAAAGTTGTGAAAAAAATAATAATTATTTTTTATAAAATAATTTTATATAAAATTGAACAAATTATAAATTATAATCCAGAATTTAAATTTGAATCAATCATAGTTTCTGGGCTTTTATTTTTTATCCCATATAAAGAGTGAAGAGTTTGATCGTACGTGGAAAATACCAAATACGTTATATTGGTATTTTTTTTATAGGTTTCATAAAGAAAGAAATAAGCTTTACAAGCACGAGCACAGAATGATCAGCATGCGGCGAAGTATGCAAAACGGTGCATGTAGTTAACAGCAGCTTAACAGCTGTTAGTGACAGCTGTTTGGGGAAACATTTCGAGAACTGAACTGAAAAAATACGCGCAGTTTGCATTATTATTTGGATATTTGTATTAAATTTACGGTTTATTAAGCCCCATTGGATGTAGCGACGTTCTTCGAACTCATTGCCTTTAAGCATACCGGAGGAAAGGGCAATCTGAGCTGGACAGCTGCTGGTTGGCTGCTTATATAATTGCTATAACCGATGAATCTGCACAGCGGCTACGTGCGACGTCTCCTCGACAGTTGGCCCGGCAAGCGTCGCTTTGGCATCTACAGATTCCTGCCCATCTTCTTTGTGCTTGGGGCGGCACTCGAGTTCTCCATGATCAATTGGACGGTGGGCGAGACCAACTTTTGTATGTTCCACACGAAAACTATGAAAACATTGTAATATTGCGTTTGTTTACTATTTGCACAGATCGCACATTTAAACGCAGGCAGGCTAAGAACTACGTGGAGGAGCAGCAGCATCATCACCATCAGCAGTTGCCAACAGAGCAAGATACCACAGTTTAATCATGCCCGCCGGCGTCTCGTGGGCTCAGTATACAAAGTTTCTAGGCAGCGCTCTGCTGGCCATGATGGCCGGCTCACAAGCTGTGCATCTCTACTACAAGCCATTGGATGACCTGCCTGTTTACATAAAACACGAACAGCATAATAATCAGCAGGAGGAGCAACAACAGCAGCATCAGCAGCAGGCGACAGGCTGATTTTTAAGTTTATTTTTTTTTAATATTAGATTCGCATTGTTATAAAATTAATTGAAAGCAAGGAGGATGAGGAGGATCTATCCATCTGAACCCATCTCTTGCTGAAATTACAAATATTAAATTTATTTCGTAATATGTACTTGCTATATGTATTTAATATATATGTTTAATATATCTTTAAATGTAAGTTAGATTGACTGCTGTTCACTTGGACTTGTCGTGGATTTTTCCATGGTTCTTGAGACACGTCTGCTGGCGGAATGCCTGGCCGCAGATAGGGCAAACGTAGGGTTTCTCGCCCGTATGGATATATTCGTGATGTTGCAACGTTTTGCGCGACGCAAACGATTCGTCACAGTAGCTGCAGGTGAATGGCTTTAACTTAAGGTGGACGGCACGAATGTGTGATTCCAGTTCGAATTTGCGGGTGAAGAGACGACCGCAATGCTCACAGGGCGTCTTCTCGGCACTGTGCGTCAGCATGTGCTGGATGAGCATGAATCGCTTGGCCATTCGACGGCCACAGACATGGCACTCGTGCCGATCCTCCTCTGCATCCGTATGCTGTTGCATCCGATGATATTTGAGGGTGTAACGTGAATGGAAATGTTTCTGGCACAGATCACAATAATATTGAACGCTATCGCTGGCATTGGCGGCTGCCTCCGCCGCTGTGGGATGTTTAGTACGACGATGATGCTTCAGATTCGCTGTCTGATTAAAGGTGGCGCCACACTGTTCGCACACATACTTCCGTGTGGAGACCGGCGTTGGCTGTTGATGCTTCATTCGTTTGTGCTTGTGCATCGCAATGCGGCTGACATAGACACGTTCGCAGCCGGGATGATCGCAGCGATGCGAACGCACCGCGCTGCCATGCAGCTCCTTGATGTGCGTATAGAGGCCGCCCATGAAGCTATAGGTCTTCTCGCAGCGATCGCATTGAAACGGACGTTTGTTGCCCTCGTGCACCTTGCGAACGTGGGCATCGTGGGTGAGGCGGCGGGCAAAGGAATGACCACATTGCATACATTTGAAACTGTTTTTCGTCGCACTCGTGCAGCGCTTGGATTTGGCTGTGTCATCATCAAATGGATCGGGTGGGGGATAAGGCGCCTCCAGCAGCTGTTCGGAAGTTGGCAGCGCGGTTTCATCATCGTAGATAATCTCAAAGCCGGCTGGTTGCGGCTTCTGCTGTTGCTGCTGCTGTAGGCTATCCAGCAACTGCTGCCGGCATATGCGTGCTTGTTGCTGAAATTGCTCGAAACGCTGCAGCAGCTGGCAGCAGGTGCCGCACAATCGTTGGGGCAACTGGTCAGAGACAAGTTCGTCTTGCTGCCAGTCAAGCAGCTGCATTAGCAGACGCTGCAGCTGCACATCGTTGGCATTCGACGCCTCAACACTGTCGTTTTCGATTTTGTGCAGGCACGTCAGGCAATTGTTGCTACTCAACGCTTGCATCCTTGCATCCTTGCAACGCATAGGCTAATAAAAAATAGATTCCGCAAATGTAAACAAAAAGTTTCGTGTTACAGAACGCCACAAACAGCCTATGTTAATGTTATGCTAGGCAGACAGCGTTGCCACCACGAAAAAGCTCATTTCAGTAACTCTCATTGTAATGGAAAACGGTTTGAAAATATTTTTTAGCCATTGCATTTCCTGCATTGCAAACTCAAGTCAACTACTTTTATTTACATTATCTTCTTTTTTGTTATATATATTGCATTTTTCTACACACAAGCGAACTTATCACATTTGAATTAACAGTAACAGCGACACAGTGTGACCATATTTGTGCGTTTGTTGACCTCATGGATTTTTGTATTATTGCTTTGCTGCTTGCACTTTTTTTTTTTTTTTGGGGCTCGCGCGCCAATTTTAGCCATTCGCGTCCAATTGTTGGCAACACACAATCAGTTGCATGCTGGCATTCAACGACAACGTACGGCCCTCGTAGGCATGCCTATTGGACAAGTAAACAGTTTTTGGCGCGCATTTTAATCGACATATGCATGTTCTGTTCTGTTGTTGCTGTTCTTATCCCCCTGCCTAATTTGTAGCATACATTTTTACAAAATAATACAACAAGAAGTGACAGTTGGAGATTGAGTGACTTGCCATTTTTTGTCTGTATTTTTGTTAACGTTTACGATTTTGTGTGTGTGTACTCAAAACATTTCGCGTTATCAGAACAACATGTAAATCCTTATCAATGGCGTCGAGCAGCAGGCTTAAATACCGTTACGAATCGCTTGGCTCTGCCGCCGCACACCTTCATTGGATGAACTGCCTCATACGGCTCTGCCTGTTTATCAAAGGTAAGTCCAAAAGAAGTCCTCATAACGGATGTATCCATTCCTGCATCTGACGCAGTGCCTTAAGATATATAAATATGTTCTGCCAGCCCATTCCACAAATTTGTTGCAGCTGCCAGGCGTTAATGTGTGAGCAGCAGCAACGGCAGCAAAAACGGAAATTCTATTAATATACAATTTTCCAGAATAAATATTGCACAAACCCGAACATAGGCAACATTAGCATTTACAGTGAGCACTCGACAATAAGAACTTTTGAAGGATTTCGAATCGACATCGTAATTGTCAATGCTCTCTCTCTCTCAACAACGGTCGCTACAAAAAATATTTTTTATTCTTCCTTTCATTCCATAAATATCTTGAAAAACCTCATCAATTAAATTTTATTTTTTTTTTTGATTTATGATTGATGCTTTAAACGATGCTTCTAATTAAAATTTCAATCATATTGTTTACTTAAAAGGAAGTGTTTTTTTCTTCATTTTTTCATTAAAAATGTATATCAATTAAATTTAAAGCTCAATTTCAGCATATCCGACAGTTTTAAAGTAAAGAAACTTAAACCTTGACAATTATGATACTAATTAAAGAAAGTTTCCATTTTCGTGCAAGAACTGTACTATGGACTATGGCACTTCTCATGCTAAAGTTAACTGCAGCAAGACAAAGGGAGAATATAAAGCAGAATGAGAAAATGCAGGAGGGATTCGTTGGTCGAATGGAATGGGGAGGCGGCAGATACAGATAATCTGTGAAAAGTGTGAAGAAACTTTGTTTGTATGCCACTGCTGTTACATACCCTCCAGGCCCAGGCCCTCAGTTCTGCCAATCTCCTCCTCCGGTCAAGTATTTTCGACGGATTGGGCAACGGGTGTGGCATAAGCCATAAGTTGACTTCTGATTGACCCACTAGATACTATTGTGGCATCTTGTGGCTCAGTCATAGTTCGAGATAATGCTCCTACTGATTATGATCAGAAGTGAAGTGGTTTTCGTTTCATTTAATTCAAAGTCTTACAAATATGCGCATATCAGCATAACTGCATTGAGCACGAAATCAAATCTGAAACTCACAGCGCTTTGCAAGTAAATGTCTTCTCAAAATTCTCGTGAATCGCAGTCAATCCAATCCAATCGTAGTAATCCACACAATCAGAAGAGCTTATTTCCATAGAGAGGTATACAAAATGCATACAAAGTGATCAATCAAAGCAAATTAATTGGATGGGATCTCCACTTAAAAAGAGAATGAGTTAGAGAGAGAGAGGGAGAGAGAGAGAGAGAGAGAGAGAGAGAGAAAGAGAGAGAGAGAGAGAGAAATAATCTATCTATGAGCAATCCAAATACAGCTTAAAATCTACAGATTAATCATAAACATCAGAGCAAGTTGAAAACTTATCAAACTAAAATAAATACAAACATATAAAATTAAGCAAAAACTTTCCCACAAGTTTTATTTCAAACGATAAAAACCAAAAATTCAACAAGGAGTCAAGTCTCTCGACACTGCCAGCTAGTAAAATATTCGAACACAATGTTTATCTTTTATTAGATAAATATTGTTGAATTCATGCTGAATACAATGCAAATTATTGGATGAAAACCACTTTGGCATTTACTGTTCGTGTTCCCATTTAAAAATGTTGAAATTATTATCTTAGATCTTTGCATACTGTCGGAATTTATATACATGTTGAATTCACGAAGCTACAATCTCAAAACAGTATGAAAGCCATTTATTTGAAATGATATTGATTTTGTAAAACTTTCAAACTAGTAAGGGTATCTTCTAGTCCAACTCACTTTGATTTCTTGTTTATTTATTATTTTGAATGCTTTCAATGTATATGTTACTGAATTTAGATAACAACTGATGAGCTGCAGTTTCGAATTAATGTGGATCCATTTTTTTTCTAGCAGGTAAGATGGATACAAATTCGAAACACCTGCATTAAATATATTGTTGATGCTTCAACATAAAAAAGGGGCGCCTGATTCTGGGAGCAGGTTGTGCGGGTAGGGGGTGTTGGGGGAAGGTCGGTGATGAATGGGGAACGAGGTGCGTTGTCTTTGCGTAAGAAGTCTTTTTCATGTTTTCATATCGGGTTATGATTCAATAATTTGTTTTGCTTTTCCTTTTCGGGGTCGCAAAATGTAATACAAGCTCTTTTGGGATTTTCTTTACTGAATTATGTATGGATGTATGTATGTGATTTATGTATTTCAGTGTTACATTTTTCATTCGAAAAGCAGCCGCCGCAGCACAACACCCTATCAACTTTCACTTTAAATATGTTTAAGCACAAAATTCGTTCAACTGTTTCGAGTAGTTATTTTTAATAATTTAATTTTTTTTTTTGCTGATGCACAGCTGAAGGTTCTTGTTGTTTTCTGCTAACCAAAATGACAAAATGTAAATAGAAGACCGAGAGGAACTGAGTGAGTGACAGAAATACCACCTCCAAGTGTGCCTTACTCCCTTCCCCCATCGCTTGGTTTGTTGCCATCTGCAACCTCACGAGAAAGTTGTGCATTGCTTGTGTGACGCAAACATTGTTGTAGTTGTCATCGTCTTCGCTGCAGGCTGTCTTTTTGACGTTAACACCCCTGTTGTCCTGCAGGTGACAGTTAAATGGACTGACTACTAATCTGTTGCAACAGGAATAGCATGCGACAGACGGTGGGTAGGGGGGTGGGGGGGTACTTGTTACGCACGCAATGTTCAAGTCTCAGATACACATTGTCGGATACATAATAACGGATATAGATATTCTCGCTTTGTGACAAAACCAGATATAAATGCGCATTTTACGAATTATTCACGTATCTTTTGTTGTGACTGCTGTTGTTGCTTTTGGACTTACGAGCTGTTGCGTAGGATCTCCTGTGGTGCTTTACCCTTCGTGTGACAGCCGCTCTAAGCCAGTTAAGACAGGTTCTGCACTCACCCCTGCCAAACCCCCACCCCTCCTTCCACCTTCAGCCTGCCTAGGCTTTATTTTTGGAACTGCTGACTTTCGTAACATAAATTGAAGGGCTGTTCTCATCTGTCAAGCCACAGCAGCTTTCAAAACTCCCCAAACAGTTTGCACTTGTCCATTAAGAATGTAGATTTAACTTATTTTTTTTAGAATACAAATTTAGCAGTTAGTAATAAAAAACTAGTCCTAGCCGAGAACGTGTCTAACATAATTAATCTCAAACTTTCAAAAATTTTAGTCTTAATTCGTCAATTAATTGAATCTTGTACATTGACAATTTAAACAATATTAAAGAAGAAACTGCATCAATCAGATGTTTACAAGAACTTCATTGTTTATTGTTTGCTGAGCTCATTTTCTATTTTTTAAATATTCCAATATATTTCGATTCCTGTCCGAATTTGTCATCAGGGCTGTAAATAAATTACACAACATTTAACATTTTCAACTTACACTTGCATTATAAAACAAGTAAGAGTTCTGTAGTCGAGTGACTAAATGAACCCAGTTATTAAATATATTCTATTATTATTGGCAAATTCCCTTTAAAAAGATTTGCACTAAAATGCGAGCAGGTCTGCAAGCGCCCTCTGCCGACAAACACAGAATACACTCAGAAACATACACATCTTGACGAAATTTGGGCAGTTGATCAATAGTATGCATATGCATATTATGTATTAATTAGAAGATTCTGCATTTAAAATTGTGACATTTATTGCTATTGGAAATTTAATTTATCGATATTCGATAAACGGAGGAAGTTATCGATAAAATAACGCAAACTTGATCTGCGCCTGGTATACGACAACCTATATTCCAAATTTTAAGTCTCTAGCTCTTACAGTCTCTGAGATCTACGTGTTCATATAGACGGGCGGACGGACGGACAGACGGACATGGCTATATCGACTCGACTATTGATCCTGATCAAGAATATATATACTTTGTGGTGCCGGAGATTCTTCCTTCTGCCTGTTACATACATTTGCACAAAACCATTATACCCTTTTTTCGCATTTTTAATGGGTTCAGGGTATAAAACTTTGGAATGCGGTGGGGGGGAGTGAGTGGAAGGGGTACAGGAAAAACATCTGCTTCTAATTTAATGTACCCGAATTAAAAAATACAATTTTTAATGGGTTCAGGGTATAAAAAAAAAGGAAAAATTTAACTAACTATTAAGACAAACTTGTTGAAGATGTTGAAATGAAGCAATAATAATTATCATTAGCGAATGTGTCAATAAAAAGACCGTACTGGGGGTGGGTGGGGACGCCTACTTAAGGGGCAGAGTGAGTGGCAATAAGCAACAAATTATGGGCTGGAGGAAGAGTGTCTAAATGTTTTCTGCAAATATTCAAATTTGAACATTATAACCGCAAAAATCAATCAAACTCGAAAGAACAGCTGAGGGGGCAGCAAAGGGTGTCTGTCAGCGGGCAAGAGAGAGGGTGGGTGTGTTTTTGTTCGTGTGTCTTAACTGTATATTTGTAAACATTCAAGCCGATTTTTTTTTTATTTAATTTTTTTAGTTCAGCTGGTTGTGTACAAATGAACGATAAACAACATTTTTGCGATGCTACTGCGAAAATTGCGAGCGCTTCAACATCTTGCTTAATCATTTTCACCATCATCATCATCTGTTTTATTATCGCCATCAACAATATGATGAGTGCGTGCGTGTGTAAGTGTGTGCTTATGCCCCTTACGCGCCTGTCGCTGCTGCAATTTTTCCAAATTTGTCAACTGTGGCCTCCAGTTACACAGCCCACGTCCTTTTAGGACGAAAGGACGCACATGCATATGATATATATGTATGTGACATTATTTTGGTTTTTTTTTTTTTTTGTTTATTTTATACAACACAACAGCAACAACAATTACAATGACAAAAGCCGCAGACAACATATATATATATATATGTATGGGTATCGTAATCGTGTATGGTATACGTACGTACACATACCCTTACCAGACTTATTTTCTGGAAGTGATGAAGGCATGTATTTCATCAGCTTCGGGTGCTAGGCTTTTCGACTGATTGTTGTGCATGTTGAACTTACTGCGACTGACTTGATATATTGCTATAAATTGATTTCAATTTATGTGGCATTTGATTTATCTCTTATTTGAAACATCATATTAAGACAATGACAAAGTGAGGACTACATTTTAAGATCGGAATTTATATATTCAATAGCAGTTTCAATTGTTTTTCCTGTTGCTGATGCATTGTCCTCGGATTGTCCCTTCCATCCATAGCACTACCTCTGTTCCTCTTATAATCCTTTTTTCCCTCTGTTTCTTTCTATTTCTCTTTCTCTGTATTGTTAGCGCCGTCGGCTAAAGCAATATGCATTTTGCTTTCACACATACTCCTGCACATATACACACACATACGTATGTATGCACAAACATACACATACACTTGCCGCCGGCTTTTGTACATTTTTGCAGTGTTGTAGAATTTCAAGTTTTTGTGCATTTCCGCTATACTTAAAACACCGAAGATAATATTCTCTTGTAGACTAAATTTGATTTGATAATTCTGTACATTTTTGAGAAATTTTATAGCTTCGAACCCAATTTTCTACATTTGTGTGGTTACATATAGGAAAGGTGATTATTTTCCATTCGACAATATAAAAACAGAGCAGACGAACCCATCGCTGTATCGCCGCCTAGCGATGCTGATCACGACTATATATGTATATATATATATTTTTATATACGTCCACTTGAATGCGTTACAAACCTAGTAACAAAATTATAATACTTTACAGGTACAATGGAATAAAGCATATATATAAAATACATATTAAAAATGGCGAAAAAAATGTTTGGAAAATTGTAAAGCATGAAGCGAATTTTTGTTGTTTCCTTCCCTTTTCCGTTTGGCTTGCATGGCTCCTATGTTCTCTTCCTCTCAGCACCGCCTACCACACATCTCTCATCCATCGTATGCCAACACTTTCCATTTGCCATTTGCGTGCGAGCTTTTGAAGTATTCGGCATTTGGGTTTCGTATTCGTTATTCGGTTTCGGTTTACGGGGTATGGCTTTAAATTCATTTATTTATGAGACCAACCTTTTACTTCCCCCTTCCCCCTTACCCCTTTCCCCTTGTCCAATCCTAACACGCAATTAATATTGTTGCTGCTGACCAGCGCAATAATGCAACAAAGCTCTGATTATTGTTTAGGTATCAGTAGTGTGTATGGTGTTTAGATAATAGATCATAATTGCTTTTAAAATTGCGTTTAATGAATAACTAGATACTATTTGGTTGGCAACGCGTTAGCTTTCAAAGCAGACACCAACAATAAATTCGTAAGAGTATGCCGTTGTTTTCAAAAGTTTAAAGTTTACTACATATCAGTGACTAATTCTACGATTTTGTATATTTATTGTATCTCGAGCAGAGAATAGATAGTAGTTATAGTTAATTTTAAACTGAATTATATCATAAGCTTCTTGCATTATTTAACTAAGTGTTATCCAATTATTCTGCTTTCTCTTTAATGCTTTTTTTTTTTGCTCCTCTGCGCTTCTCATTTGGCTAGTTCTAAAGCTGTTTGAACGCATTTTCCACAGACTTAAGACACACACACACATACACCATCGTTGATTCCCCTACAAGCTCTTCCTTTTTTCTGAATTCTTTTCATTTTTCTAGCATTTATTCTTTGCGTCCCGTTAATTACTTAAAGTGCACGTTATTCACATTTCTCTGCAGGGTATTGCTATACCACCCCCCTATCCTTATCTATTCTTTCTGCTCCTTATCTTCACTTTCTGCTCCGTTTCAGGGATTTCTTTTAGCTGTTTGCCGCTTTGCCAAAATCTGTTTACGTGCTTTAATTTCATTAGCCTTAAGTATATTTTAACCTTTTACGCTGCTTTTTTTCTCATTGTTGCCGAAAATCTTTCTAAAACCAACGACAGCGTTGTTGTTGTTGTTGTTTTTGTTGTATTTCTTACGGGCAAATTAAATTTAAAATGCCAGCAGTTCCATAGATAGGGGCTGACAACTCCAATGTAATACACACACATACCTAGTCAGACATATATATATATGTATATGTGTGTGTGTGTGTGTGTGAACTGAATGAAATGATCAAATTAATTCAATAATCCAAGCCAAAACAACTCAAGAGACGTGAAGCACTCGGAGCAAAACAGGGACTAAGCAGTAGAGAGTAGACTAGAATGGAGATGAGAATACGAAATTGAATACAGACAAGATAATTAATATGAAATACTGGCAAGTCTCCCAAGATATATATTTTAAGAATAGTTAGCCACTTTTACGCCTTTTTATGTTGAGAAAACTTTTTATAATCTTTTAATAATTAACTTGATATAATGGACAAAAAATAAACAAAATGGCCACAAAGTAGTAAATTTGTTTTGGCTATGATTTTTAAGCGAGAAATAAATCCATAACTGAATGTTTCTATTCTTTTGTTTTCTTAATCAACTATTTTGTTTGAATATTAAAAATCGCATTTATCAGCTAAAGCAGCAGGACTCATTGAGCTGCCAATCGCAATGTTCTGCTTTCGGTTGTCGGTCGTGTGCAGATCCCGCCCATATTTTAGTTGCCTCAAAATCATAATATTTTAAAGGAGCTTAGTCTCTGCACCATACCCAGCCCGCCCCTTTCACCAATACAGCCGACACACAGCTGTTCCCGACCATGTTCGAGGCATGTTCGCACATTGTCACAGCATGCGGCAGGCACAACAACCACGCCCACAGTCCATAGGCCAAAGTTGCAACTTCTAAGCATAACTAAATTGAAGTGACCACGCCCCACACACACACACACACACGCCGTCAGACGCCTACCAGCACCCAAACACATTAGTAAACACATCAAATTGGCGACAGCTTATAATGAGTAGTTGAGCTGCCTGTCTACCTGCACTGGTTACACTCAGAAAAAGTCACACGGAATTTTAGATAATTTTACCCTGAAATTAAGGAATGAAAAACCTTGATTTTTCGATATATACTCTCTCTTTCTCCATTTCTAAAATGCAAGACTATTTTATTTCTAAGTGCAGAAAAATTGGAACAAATGAACATGTTCAGCAAGCCGATGATTAAAGTACCCTAACTGACCAGAGTTCACCTGCTTATTATTGGGTTGTCCGATATGACATAATTATAATGTCCACAGCAAGGGTAAACGAAATACAATTTTTGGTTACGGCTGCGCTCATTTTGTATCTCTCGCACACTTTCTCTGGGGAATGCTGCCGACTAGGGATTAATTTTGTAAGCGGCTCAATGCATAATTAACCAAATGAAATAGTTGCGTCCCAATGGGCAGCGCCTTGTTCACTTAGTCACATCGTTTATACTCCGTCTCAGTCTCAGTCTCAGTTCCGTTACCGGTTTAATTCCCTTTATCATGCTACATGCCATTTTCTTCTTAGCGTATCGCTCTCTCTCTCTCTCTCTCTCTTTCTGTCTGTCTTAGCAATTGGCAGCAAGTGCTTTTTGGCCACAAGCCCAATAACGCATTGTTTGTCGATGCGACTTTGGACAACAGAACTCATCACACAGAATTTACTTGACTGGTTCCCCTCCACACTTATAATAGATACCCCGATTTTATTTACATACTCATTATCTGTGTGTTATGTTGTGTTGTGTGGGTTGACAGTAGAAAGTCAACAGAGTTGACAACTATAACCATCGGTAATGCTGCATTGTGGTTGGACAACCGTAATCTGAATCAAAGCTATTTAAATAGCCAACTCCACGTTTTGTACTTAATGGGCAGTTTATTAAATTGAATTAAGTTGAGTTACAATTTTCTTAAGCAGCATCATAAAGAGACTCACATTTTTATATGGCCTCCATGGCACTTGAATCGTTCTGCTTCCATAAATGTCCAGTTTATTGCTTCCAACTAATTAAGTGTCCTCCATGGTCACATAATGTATAGTGGTATTGGTGCTTCTTCCTGGACATCCTGTTTGAAATAAATCGTATTGGATTCATTTTCAACAACCATTCACCGTTGCTACTTGAGCTTAATTTCTTCGGTTCCTTGAATTTCTCCATGTGCTGGTATATATGATATAACAATTCCTTATAGTTTGTGAATTGCAACTTCTTCTAACTGAATACCCTCCAAGGCCACTTCAGTCACAATCACAAGTTTTCCCCCTGGGTTTGTTGGGGGTCAAGCATTTGAAAGGAGCTAGTTTGGCAACAGATGGCGTCCCCAGAAGCTTCTGGTAATCTCCATGGTCGCTTTAATGTTGTTTTCTCGATTAATCTTCTCATTTGTGTGGCTGTAAAAGTTTACGGTTGTTTTTTTTACGTCGTCTAATGTCACACACACAGTTAAGTCTCTAAATAAATAAATAAATAAATGGAAAAAAAAAACACAAACTTGGAATTGTCGTAATAAAAATCACATTTCAACTGCATCAATAATCACAAAAGGGACTAAAGCGACTTTTAACTGCAACATTAACTGCAGATACGAATTCGAAATGCAGGTGCAGATAATAGATGGAGATATAGATGCAGATGCAGTTGCAGATGCATATACGGATTGTTGCGGTCGCTGCGGCAAGGTCAACTAACGTCAATTGGATGACTTTATATTTACTCTGCACCAGCAACAAAAACACCGGATATTCTCGCTGTTTTATTCTGTTTGTGAATTTTCATTTGAGAAATGTTTATTCACTGCGGGTGACCTTGCCCATATTCATATTTACTTGGAAATGACTTACTTATATCATGTTCACACCGCGCCCCGTTAAATATGCACCCAGCGCGTTTAAATGGGGATGTAAATAGGTGTCACTTATGGCGTATGTGTCACGACTATATATACCTGATGGGGCGGAGATAGTTCCTTCATTGCATTGCAAGCTGGGAAAACAAAAATTATAGCTGCTTCTACAAGTGTAAAAGCACCCGTTGCATGAAATTGATGAGCCAATTTGAGAGACTGTATTTAAGACTACAGAGAAAACTTTAACATTTTCGTAAACGTCCTGATGATCCCACTTATGTCTAATTTCATTCATCTATGTCAGAGAGTCGTTAAGTTACGGGTTCTCGACCTGAGTGAGCAGAAGTATAAACTTGAAAATTACTCGTCCTTCATTGCCAATATTATTTGTAATACACATTGAGCATGAGTAGACAAAGGTTTAGTATTCAAACAGCACTCGTTGATCAATGTCAGTTGTGATTTGCAATTTAATAAAGTTCATTGTACAATTGGCAACTTATTGTGTAGCAATTGTAAACATTTGCTGGCTGCGTGGATTTAGAAATGCGAAACAAACCGATAACGGCAAAGGTGTGTGTGTGTTGTGTATTGTCTGTTTTTGTGCGAGAGCTAATATTGTGGGAGGTAGATTTTGTATTTATTTATTTAAGTTATACATATGAAGCTGACAAGTAAGCATACCAGTGTGGCACACTTCTTGCCTCTTGCCGCACAGCTAACACATTTAAAGCAGGGCTGCTAATTTGCATATGGGCATTGCCGGTGCCAGTTAACCCAATATTGTCTTGCCAGAGACGGCAAGCAAACTAAACAAATTGCAAGGCCTGGCCAGAAGGCACAAAGTCAAAAGTGACCTTATAATTATGAACAGACAGACACACATCCCGTATACATATAAACACATTATGGTTGGTTGAACAATGCGACCAAATCAATTTTTAGACAGCGATAAACGCTAAGCGATAAGTGATAAGACGGTAGACAAACAACGCGCAGACCTTTTCCACAAATACAAAAACAGCGCACAATAGGATAAAAAGGATGTCACACAAAACCGCAGCAGCTCGGCTACACTCAGAAAAAAATCGACTTGAATTTTAGAAAAAAATATATTTATTTCATATTTTAGGGAGATTTTCTACATTTCTGGGCGATTTTTTTTAGTGTATCTCCGCCTCGAAATCGGGTCAAGCGTCGCGACACGCATTACTCAAACCAAAACAAAACAAGTAAGAGTGCTGTAGTCGAGTCAACTCGACTACGATATACCCTGAACCCAGTTATTAAATATATTCTATTATTATTGGCAAATTCCCCTTTAAAAAGATTTGCACTAAAATGTGAGCAGCTCTGGAAGCGCCCTCTGCCGACAAACACGTGAAACACGCAATCGCTGGAAGCGGGGCTCGCATATTTCTGCATACAGAAAATGCTTGCGGCTGCTGATCGAAATGAGATCAATATGTGACTATATTTTCGACTATAACTTGGGAGTTTTTTTATCCGATCTTGACGAAATTTGGGCAGTTGATCAATAGTATGCATATGCATATTATGTATTAATTAGAATATGATTAATTATATTCTGCATTTAAAATTGTAACATTTATTGCTATCGGAAATTTAAATGTATCGATATTCGATAAACCGAGTCAGTTATACTCTATGGGGTCGGAGATCCTTCCTTCTGCCTATTACATACATTTGCACAAAATCAATTTACCTTTTTTACCCATTTTTAATGGGTTCAGTGTATAAAAAAACCTGCAAAGTCTACAGTTATGGCTTATCAGTAATGGAAGACGTTCTTATATCCTTTCTGTGAATCCATTGGAATTAAGGTATGCACGAATTTGGTGAGAATGTCAGTTGGAGCCCATGCTTAAAGGAAGTAAAAGAAATATTTATAACATGAAGAATAACAATTCATATATTCAAAATAATTGAAACGCATATGATAAAATTGTAAATCGCACATTTTAGTGGTTAAATTATTTGTTTGCACATTGACTCGTGATTCTAAATTATATACAAAACTTAGATAGTATTCTTAATACCCTAAAACTTGTTTAATCGTAAGCTAATTTAATGAGCATATGCTTTCAATTCTTTTTTGTTCGTTCGAAATTGAAATTGAAGCAATAAGTGCAATGATTCACAAGGATTACTTACAAATAACAAAAAAAAAACAACAACTATAATTTAGCTTACTGCAGATTTGGATTATTTCGATTCTTGTTATTATTTTTTAGAGATACTTTTTGGAAACCTATGCGAGCATCTATTGCTTTGATTTTTGCAGGTGCGATTCAGTTTTGGGCTGGACCTCAGTCCGATTTGAATCGTTTGCTGGAGAAATCTCTCTTGTGGTGATTGTTGGCAATTCACGTAGTGGGATGACCTCACCGTCAAAGTTGGCATTTGGTTTCTGCTTATCAACTGTCCAGCCAAGCTTGACCAGCTGGCGCTGCAGCTTCGCCTGTGTGCAGTCTGACATGTTGTATGCCAAATGCAAATGCGATGCAATTTTCATTCTATGAATATAAATACAAAATTTCTATGTTTGTGTTGCTGAAATTAATTATACTTTCGATGATAAGCTCTGGTTGACTGCGTCGTTGAGAAATAAATATTATACTGTTGAATTTTGACTTTAGGCTAACGTGATAATAAAGTCAAGTTCGAAATTGGTCACACGCTTCATATAATGTCTCAAATTATGAATTGTGTGATAGACATATTACAAATTGAATTGGATGACGGAGTCACAACAATGCAACAACATAAGTTTTATTTCTACTGTACCAAATTTGACATACCAAGAATCAGAATTATAGCACAGCTCGCATAGAACAGCCAAACCACAAAGATCGACTTATGTTATGTGATGAGTGGTCATCTAGCGTATGATTTGAAATGTTATGAGACAAGGGTATTGCTCGCTCGACCTGCTTTGCATCTTTTTATATTTTTATTTGTGTTGTTGTATGCTGAGTTGTCTTTTAAGCGCGTTCCGAGTGTCCCTTTTGTTATAGCGTAAAAGAAATAATAAAATTAAATATGCGTAGTATACTTTTTAGGGACGGCATCTGCTGCTGCCTGCTGGCTCCAATTGACTTAATATCCTTTGGGCAAACAATCAAACATCAGCCAACTAACCAAACAGGCAGAACAGCCGAGAAACGGCTGATAATGGAGTCTGAGCCATGTGGCAAGTGGCAAGTGAGAATAGAGAGCAAGTAAAAGTGCTACTGTCGTGGGAGCTTGAGTCGGACTGGTGTATACCCTGTACGCAAATATACCAAAATATATAAAACCCGTTAATTCGACTCGATGTCGGCTGTCGATGTTAATCAAGAATTTATAAATGGAGATGCTTCCCTCTCATAATGCCCATTGTATCCACTTTTCGGGGGTGTACAAGCCAAAAACCGCAAAAGTTGCGTGGCGACCAAAACTGTAAAAACAGTTCAGAGAGAGAGAGAGAGAGAAAAAGAGAGAGGGACGGAGAGCAGAGAGAAGGCAAAGAAAAACTAAATACAAAGCTAAGGCAAGTGGAAAACTGAGACCAAACAAGTTTTTGCTAGGGGCCGACTGGTGAGCAGTGAGGAGTTCGAAATTGGGCATTTCGAATGATTATGGGCATGAGGCAAGTTTCGGGATGCGGCTCAATTTGCAACGGTTAGTTGCACGCATTTATTGAGCACTTTGTAACGGGCCAGAAAAAAGTGGTATTGCGGTGGATGTTTAGGGGATTGCGATGTGTATACACTATTGAATCTGGGATTTTGACCTGCTGTTCGTTTTTCTCTCCTTCATCGTTGTTCGTGCTGTTGTTATTGTTGTTATCCTTGGCGTTTTTGTTGTTACTTCATTTGATGGCTGCAATTATGGCGTCATTTACATTTAGCCTTGTAGAAAGTGATGGCGCCTCCGACTGCCCGCCTCCGCCGTTTGCAATGTCTCTGTTCAGCTTGGCAAGAATTTTGCAGTGGCTTTTCTTCCATATCCTCTTTTATTATATTTTCTCTTTTTTTTTATTTTCGTATATTGTTATTTTTATATTTCTTGAATGCCATTTTGCCCGCTGAAGCGCGCTGATAAGTATGCTACACATTTTTTCTTTCAATTTTCTTCGGTTTTCAATGGCGCGCTTAAGAGCCGTGTCACTGAGGGCAGGAGAGGGGCATGGTTGGAAATTGTATGTGGATGTGCTTATTATGTTCCTAAATTCTCAAATGTTCCTACAGCTGCAGCAGCTGTTGAAATGACATTGGCTACTGAAATTTATGGATTTTAGTTCTATTTTTGGTCGCTGGGTTTTAACTCTTTCAACGAATCTTTCAAGCCATTTTTGAGGGCCAACGAGTGTTATTATTATTATTAACTACGAGCTTATGAGTAATAAACCGCGTATTAATCAATAGCAAACAGTATCGAATAAGAATATTATGAATGATGAACTGAACAAAAACATAAGAGTCTCGATTGAGAATATATAAAGTGAATATCAATCTATGAATATGAAATTGTTATTGATAATTAGCTCAGCAATAACGTGATATCGATTAAAATAAGAGAGGAAGAAGAAGAGAGAGATATACACCTAGGTATGCTTTTCTGTGTTAACTTATTTAGCCAATTATCTAAAGACAAATCAAATAAGTTATCAAAAGCGAAACTTATTTCAAATAAGTCATTTGTCAGATAAAATACTAGAAAAGGTTCCTTGAAATGAGATTATGCTACTTAATTTAATTATAAATTAGTTTTCTGTTTTTTATTTCTGTAAATAAAGAATGTTGTGAATTACGACACTCTAACATAAATATCTGAATAACTGAAAATAAAAAAATAAACGAAAACATATGTGGCGATAAAATCGCATTTAAATCATATTCACAATTCTCATTTAAGGCTCCGGATTATGCCTAAGCTCACTTAAGATTTAATTTCAGGTTTCTTTGAAGCAGTTGCCCTTGAAAACTTTCTGAATTTTAAATACAATAACATTTTTTATTTCGGGTACATTAAATTAGAAAGCAGTTGTTTTTCCCGTACCTCTACCACTCACTCCAATCCCCCCCCCCCCCCCCCCTGCGCCATTACAAAACAAGGGTATATTGGTTTTTTTGGAAATGTATGTAACAGGCAGAAGGAAGCATCTCCGACCACATAAAGTATATATATTCTTCAGAATCAAAAGCCCAGTCGATATAGCCCTGTCTGTCTGAGCGATTTCAAATTTGGTATATAAGTTCTCAAATGGCATATATATAGTCGAGTTCAGTTGATTACAGCATTCTTAGTTGTTTTTTTACTGCTGGCTGGCTGGGCTTATTTAGCATGCCCTTTCATTATCATTTACTTATGTCCTGGCTTTCGCTTTTTTCTCATCATATTTTTCCCTTTGCTTTGTTTTTTTTTTTTGTGTGCTTTTTAATTGGCCCTTACGCTTTGGCTTAGATACAAGCCATGTCCTTGCCGCACCACCTCTCGTCCTGTTGTGAGCTTGTTGTGTTTGTGCTGCCTAATTTATTTTTCGGCAAATGCCTTTTATCCTTTTGTCATTTGGTGTCTGTTTCTCTGTATACTTTCCCTTCCTCTTCTTCCCTTTATGCCTGCTGCTGCTGCTGCTGCTTTCAGTGTCGCTGAAATGAAGTTAAACTAATTGCGTAACGCATACGCAACGTGCTCCTTAAGTGGGCTTTGCTGCAGGACTGCAAACAAGGATCTTAGACAATCATATCTCCCTAAACCGACTACCCATCTCACCCCCTTTAATCTCCCGTCTGCCAGCCAGCCATTTTGCACTGTTGGCCTGGCTTTTCGGCTGGGTGGTCTTCAATTTATTGTGCGTATCCATGTAGCGATTTATTATCTCAATTTGCCGTTGCCAGCTAAAATCCAGCGGGATTTGTGGCATGATTTAGTGTTGTGTACAGTGTCATTAAAATTTAATTAAGCACCGACTTCATATGAACCAATCACAAAGACAGAGTCAGAGGGCACCACCATAGAGACAGATAGAGGGCGAGAGAAATAGATATATATATATATACATATAGATATATATATATATATAGAGAGAGAGAGAGAGTAAGAGATAGCGAGTGAGAGAGAGAGAGAGAGAGAGAAAGTGCGACATAAGCTGAGTGAAGAAAGTAACGAAACGGTAAAACTCTAATTTGCTGCTGTGAGTGCGCATATAAAACAGCCTATAATCATTTATGACATGACAAACTTATATTTGTCACACACACACAGAGAGAGAGGCTGTCACGCATGCAAATGATTTGTTTGCAACATTTTTGCATATCTGCGGAGACAGGCCAGCGGAGAGAGCAAAAACTTTCGTATTAGCAATCATGATACTAACGACGAACACACGTCAGGTTGTAAGACTTCAGCATTGGCATTCGCGATTAGTAAATACCCTGGAAAGCGAACGATTGCAAGGCTACGTTTAACACACTTGCTGAGTTGTCAAACACAAAAAGTGATGATGGATAAGTGTAAGAAAGATCGCTTACACGGTTGAGACTGGCATAATTTAAATAGTTGCTAATTAATGTGAAATGACTAAAATTAAATAATATTTTTATTAGTTGCTAGATACACTTGCCATAACAGAGTAACAAGCAATTTGAAATAAGTAAAAGAGTACTTAAAGAGTACTTTTGTGATGCTGACATTATTGCTGTTAGCAATGCAAAGCAATGAAACAATTAAAAACAAGATATAAAAAAAACAATTAAATGGCATTTTTGTAATACGCAATAGAGTGAGTAGAATGTGTTAGAGGCATAAAGATTGTTACCATATTGCTATTATTTGCACGCAATTTACGTCACGAGCATCGCATAACAGATGCGCAAATTTGCTGCCATAAGGTGGTAAGGGATAAGGGTGGGGGCAACACGTAATATATGCATAAGGAATGAAATTACAGAGTGGCATGAGTGTCGCCAGCGATGCTGCGCCAGCGGCCGCCAGCGGAAGCGTCAAAGGGAAATAAAACGATTTGATAGCGTTGCCACAACGATAACGGCTGCGAATGACGTTGCCAACCACACAAACAGGCATGAAAATTGGATAATAAAGAATGAAGCAGTGATGCGACACGGCCAAAGACGGGAAAAAATGGATGAGGGGAGGGGAAGGGGGGTGGCGTAGGCGATATGCGACGGACCCAACTTGCTTGTTGTCAATGCTATCGGCCGCCTTGTCATCGAACAAATGCGAAAATTGCAAATAAATTGAAAAAAATATAATAATAAGCACCATGTAATCCAATTCCACAGAAACATTGCAGAATAAGTGTGCGTGTGTGTGTGTTTGTGCGCGCGTGTGTGTGTGTGTGTGTGTGTGTGTGTGCAACAACAAATTGAGTAGGCTGACAGCCGGTTTATTTTTAAAACACTTGCTTTAATCCTTGCCCAGCTAGCAAGAGCTGGTGAATAAGCCTCAGATTCATTTCATTAGTGCTGCCAACTCTTAATGAGTGAAAACAACTTGCTTTCTTTCACTGTTTAAATATTAACAATATAATTGATGGCAAGTTATTGAAGCTATCTCACTAGTTGCTCGTTAATAAATTATTGTGTGAGATTCTGGTCGTCTCTATTTATTTCAACCATTTGAAAAATAACAAAAAGCGGCAAGAAGCCAAAATCCTTGTTGTTTGCTGTTTTCAATCTCCATTCATCTATATCTGGATTGAATGAGGAATAAAGTGAAATTGACAAGACAAGGCACATTCCCACATTGTCTTACCCACCCCGCTCTACATCTCCTTTTCGCCCTCACTCTCCCCACTGACCGTACGCCTGAATGAGCTGTTAAAAACAAAAAAACTCCAAATTGTCAAACGATTAAGTTCTGTGGCTGGAAAAATAGCTGTATTTTGCCCACAGGCTCCACACCGAAAGAGGCACACACACATAGAGAAAGAGAAAGAGAGAGAGAGAGAGAGACAGAAAAGGTCGCGACCCACTTTAAATGCGTGAAATGAGGCAACTCGCATAAACTGACAAATTTATTTGATTAGCCAAAATGATGCCAGGCACAGCGCCTGCACGTATGCAATCATTTATGTGGTCCCCCTCTCAGTGCTCCGTAATTGGGTTTAGGGATGGTTAGGGGGAGTGCGAGGGGTACGGGAGGGTGAAGTGAGTGCTGCTGTGATTCATTGTGGCTCACATTCAGCTTTGGCATTGGGTGTGGCCTCGTCCTCGACCTCGACTGCAGCAGCATTAAGTCTGCCCCAAAAATTGAAAAGTATATGTTGGCTGTTTATCTTGCTGTTCCTCTGGTTATGGCCTCCTTTCCATTCCTTGGATGCTTTCGTTGTTGTTGGCTGTTGGCGCTTGACAAATCCGAGTCACTTTCTCTGCTCTATTCTGAGCTGCTGTTTGTTGTCGTCCTACAATTGAATGCCCTACCATCTCTTTAGCATTAAACTCAAACACACAACAAATATCTTAAAAGTATTTTTGTAACTTTTTTCTTTGTACATGCAATATGTGTGTCAGCTAACTCTTTCATTACAACAAGAAAGAACGGACATCTTTGGCACAACGAAGATTGCATCGAATTGGAGATCGAAGTTCATTAAGTTTGTTCAGTATTTATATACCCTGATTCCATTAAAAATGGGTAAATGTATGCAACAGGCAGAAGAAAGCATCTCTGATCCCACAAAGTATATATATTCTTGATCAGGATCAACAGTCGAGTCGATATAGCCATGTCCGTCTGTCCGTCTGTCCGTCAGTCCGTCCGTCCGTCTGTATGAACACGCAGAATAATTTGGAATATAGGTTTTCATATACCAGGCGCAGATCAAGTTTGCGTTATTTGATCGATAACTGCCTCCGTTTATCGAATATCGATCAATTAAATTTCCGATATGTTTTTTGTGTGTATTCTGCGGAGCCCCGTTTCCAGCGATTGCGCGTTTCACGTGTTTGTCGGCAGAGGGCGCTCCCAGAGCTGCTCGCATTTTAGTACAAATCTTTTTAAAGGGGAATTTGCCATTAATAATAGAATATATTTAATAACTGTGTTCAGGGTATATCGTAGTCGAGTTCACTCGACTACAGCACTCTTACTTGTTTAAGTTATGGCTGTGGAAGCTAATAAAAATGATTCTTACAAAAAATGCAATTGAAATTTGCTTTATCGACTATATTAGAGTTTAGTTGCTATCGTCGACATAGTCGAGAATGGCTTATGTGAAGTCTTAAATTACTAATATGTAATATATATAATATTAAGAATATATTTTTTGTAGTGCAGATCGTTGCTCGTATATCTGTTCAGTTCACTTTTTTTCACATTCGTGCTACAGATATTAATATGCATTACAATCGCTGACTTGTTCTTATTAGCTGCTGTGCTTAAACATATGTGTGCGATATTTGGCAAAGACTCGTTACTCATACGCCGGGTGTTGCCATCGCTTTCGATGTCGACGCATGTTGCATGCTTCATTTGACAGCCTCACTGTCTGCTCTTCCCTATCCCGGTCTCTCCCTCTAACTGTCTGTCTGTCTGTCTGGCTGTGTGTCTGTTTGCTTTTTTCATGTTGTTCTATTTTCCATTTGCTGTGTACATTTGCTTATAATTGCCTATTAGTTTTCATTTGTTGAATTTGTTTGCTCGACCAAACACACGTGATGCGTCGCTTGTGGCTTTTGATTTGGCTTTGGTATTGGATTTTTGTTGCCTATCGATTTGGCAATTACGATTAAAACAAAACAAAAAAAAAAACACAAGGAACACAGCACACACGGCCCCTTTAAGTGGACAATATCGAAATGGCCAGAATGGGATCGTTTTAACATGATATGGGCAAGAACGATTTGGATAAGTATGCCAGATATACTTATTTCGGGTAGTATCCACAATTTAAATAGGCCAACGTGTTGGAGTGTGGGACAGCCCTTGATTGAGTTCATTTGCTATCTGCCACACAATTTCTCATCAAGTTGAAACGAGAACACTTTGAACTTGAACTAATTTTTGTTGCTTGGTTAGCATGGTTTTTTTTGTGGTCAGCTTTTGCGGTTCATTCAACTTGTTGTCAGTGTTGTGGCCCAGTGTCGTGTGCCTCGTGTCTGTCGGCGCCACAAGTGCCACAAATATTTCATTGTGGCATTTGCATTATGTGGCGCGTCGCTTTTGGCATTTCACTAGCCACTTGGCAGTCTCATAAATCTTTCGAATTACCATCTTTTGCGCCCCCATCCCATCCCATCTTAGCCAGCCAGACGTCAACGCACATTTTTTCTTCTCTTCTCTTATCTTCTTTGTAACTAATGAATGAATTTCGCATTTCGCATTTCTCATTTTGCAGTTCTTATCTTTTATTTAATTTTCTTCTTGGTTGTTCGTCTTAATCAATGATGTAAAACAGCTGTTTTAAACTAATTAATTGATACATCATCAAAACCGTATACAATTTTAGAATGTTCGTCTTTAAACTATATATAATATCTTACCTTCTAGTTGTTAGTTTAGATAACATATTAACATAGTTTAAATAACATATTTCAACACTTTTGGGCCAACTAATCAACTAGAAACCGTAAACATCCACATATATATATGTACATATATGCATAGATACACTCAGAAAATAAAATCGGCCCGAAATGTAGAAATTCGACACACTTTTGGCGCTAAATATTCCACATTTTTAAGGGTTATGGCTTTAAAAAAACAGTTCTGAATTTCTTAAAAGTTTAAAAGAAAAATAATTTGAGTTTTTGTTATTTATATTATTATTAAACAATAGTATTTTAAGATTTCAAATTTACAAACATTTAACATTGTTTACAAAAGTCGTATAACTTAATTTGATTTTAATTTTCATTACTTTTTCGTAATTTCTACATTTTCGAAATGCATTTCTTTATAATAGAAAATATTACATACAAAATTTAAATAGAAACCTTATATCGATTTAGTGCAAACCATTTATAATTTTAAGAAAAATGTTTCCTTAATTTTAGATATTCTTTCTAGAAACAGGAAAAGCTTTTTGTAAATTATTTTGTAGGATGATTCTACGAATCACGGCGATATTGGTTTTAAGTGTACTCAAAGATAATTAAGCAACAGCCGTCGCTGTTTTCTGTGCCACACAATTTTGTGACCGCTTTTTTGGCTTTTGCATTTGTTGGCTGCATTTCTTTTCTCTTTTTTTTATCGAATTGTTGCGGACTGCTAAGCACAGCAAGTTGGCAGCAAATTGGCAGCAAATTCATTGACGCTAATTAATTGCCACAGCCACTGACCCTGCCCTTATTAAGGGGCGATCGGTAATTGGGGCCAAATTGTAAGAATTTTCTCTAGATTTGCTGCCTCCACTCTAACAAAAACTCGCATTACATTTGCTTGGGTCAGCTTTATCCTCACCTTCACACATCAAAGTTGATTGCACCGTGTTGCATTCGAATTGCATCGTTAAATAAACTATCCTTAAAGAGAGATTATTATGCATTCAGCTGTGATTTTCTTGTTTTAAATTCAAATTAATTTTGTAATTGGTTACAGCTATTGAAAAATTTAAATTTATTAAATATTAAAATTGTACACATGATTGTGATGTAGCTTTCAGCAAATATACATTTAATTAAATATTCATTGGTTATTGGTGTGATGAATAAGCGTTGGTTTTATATATATTGCATAAAATTATTTATTAGCTTATTTCCCCAATTTTTCATTTATAACATTGATCCTTTAAATGATTGATTGATAAGTAAGCATATCAAAAGTTAGTTCTAAGAACTATTAAATCATTATCTAATTCCTGAGTGATAATTTGGCCCACTTGAATGATTATGACTTATATATATTCCACAATTGATTTTAAATTTTGAATTTTATTCAAAGAAAAGCATTTGTAAATTAAAAAAAAAAACTATATCAATTTAAAAGCTATCACAAAACAGATTCCTACAGATTTCCTTTAGGCTGTTGTCTCAAATGCGTCGTTCGTTGCGGCGTGCATAGTGAAAGCCGCCATAGTATTCCTCCAGATCTCGCAGCTCTCGCTGCAGTTGCTCCTCCAACCTGGCCTGGGTGGCCCTCTGGCGTGCCGATAGACGCCGCACACTGCCCTGATTGCTGCTGGGCAATCGAAAGCTCAGGCGGCGACGCGACTTCTTATTATCGCCCATGTAGTCATAGACCGGCTGCTCCTCCATCTGTGTTGCCGGCTGTTGCTCCTGCGGCTGATGCTGGGCATTGGGCAGTGAGCAACGGCGTGCATCCGTGTGCGAGGGAAAGCCACGCGGCGTTGTCTGCCCTGAGAGGGCCTCGCTAATGTTGTGTGGCCGGTGCGCCGTTGGGTTAAGTAGTGGTTGGCCTGCCGCATGCTCGAACATGCATTTCCATTGCGCATAGTTGTCCGTCGAGTTGGGCGCCTTTTCGCTGCGCTTGCCGGGCTTGCGCATGGACGTCACCAGCAGCGTGCTGCAGCTGCCAAAGGAGGAGCAGCGTGGCATGGGACGCAGCAGGGCAGTTCGTGCACCACAGCCGCGCTGAAAGCCGCACCGACGTTTGCGTATCGGTCGCAAATGACGCGTCAATGTGCGACTCAACTTCGCCAGCAGTCCGACAAACTTTGAACAGCAGTCAATGGAATCCGTTGGTGTGTTGTCCGTCTTGGTTGATGCCGCGGAAGCAGTAGTTGCGGTGGTGGAGTTGGAGTGAGTGTTGCCCATGATGGTTGCTTCCCTTTCTGGTTCCTTCGCGTGTGGTTTACTGCAATCTGCTTGACTGCCAAATGGCTACTGTATGTTGTGGACCAAGCGGCTGCTGAACTTATATATGAATTCGACTACAGAGTAGAGTACAGTACCTGCAAATAGGGAACTGCCTGCCTAAGCAGGTATCCATTTTGATCATCAGACTTTCAGGCTGCCATCGCAGGTACCCAATTTCGTTACTTGCAATCTTATTGCGTTTGCTTTGCATCTTTTTATGACCCGTCATTAGGTTGGGTTGTGGGTTCTGAGATGCGGCTTTGATTTTTCGGCTCATAAATGGACACGTGTTCCGCACACATAGCCACTTGGCTAATGGCCTGTCATTTTCTGACCCTGCGCCCAATCCGCGTTCAAGTTGTAACTGCCAGCAGGCAAAGGAATTGGCGCCAGCGCACCCACTTACAACATGGCTTCAAATTGTTAATGGCCGAGAACAGAAGGGGGCACACACACACACACACATGCTCCAACTACTCCTCATGCTGATAAGGATGTCTTCTTGTTATGTTACCGGATGGGACGCCGCATACTGTCAACTAGTTAGGCGGTAGACAACTGTGTTAGTTTGTGCGTGTCTGTTTAAGTCATGTGGCAATAGCACCAGCAGCAGCAGCAGTGGATACCCCTCCATTTCCGTCCTTTATGCCTTTGTATGTCAATCAGGCGACATGAACGTGGCTTTTGCATGTCAGCAACGCCCTCATCGGGCATGCTATAATTGATGTTGCATTTGTGCTGTGCCACTTGTGCATGCAACTTGCGTCTAAAGTACAAATTCAATATGTCGTAACTCAATAGAGGCCCTTCTAATTAAAAGGCACTCGGGATGACAGCAAAGTTCAACGATTGCCAATTAGCATATTATTCTGTTTAATGTAGGCAACATGGACACATAGTATATGTATAATTTATCGATTATATACTTACTTGTTTATATTTTATACAGACATTATTTACTTGTCACTTTTATTTGGTAAATCAATGACATTGAACATTGTTATAGTTGATTGATTATTGTTGGTTATTAAATACGCTTATTATTAATTTGCATTTTCCAACCACAGCTCGTATTTACATTATTCATATATAATTGCATAAATGTAAAATTAATAAGTGTTAATACCACATGACAGAGCTGTGAAAATATTATATTTAACGCGCTTAAGCAGGTGCGATCTATTTAAATCTCCGATGGTGCGCTTTAATTGGATTTGCTATTAATATTTCCATGTATCCAATTTCATGGTCTCTCTGCTCTCGGTTCCACATAATTATCATCGAAATGCTGTGTGGTTTTGTTGTTGTGAAACCATAAGGCATGTGGTAGCTGCAACCATCACTAAACTGGCCACAAGCTGTGAAACTTGGCAAACACTTCCGGCTGAAAGTTCATTTGCAAATTCCAGCACACACACTAAAAAACAAACAGAAATGAATGCATATAATGCTAACGTACACATGTGAAAAAACTGCAGCAAAACTCTGGTCCAAGGACCCTCGCAAATGCTTTGCTTAACTTTTTGGATGATATGTGCTTAAATACCAAAATCTAGTACAATAAAAAGAATATTATAATTAAAGAAGTTAAAAGTGTTTTGTAACTGCAACTTTGAAGCAGTAAAGCGAGCGAGAAGCAGCTGGTCAGAGTGGTCAGCAGTGCTGGATGTGTGGAAATGGTAAGCAATGGTTATTCTTTTAGCTCTTTATTTTATTTTGTTGTACAAATATATATATATGCAAGTATAATAATACAATATATAATTGTGCACAGAACAAGAAAACAGTGAAAGTTACGCTACAGATTGGTTAAGTGAAATGTCAATGAAAATTAATTTGCAACCAAATACTCTATAAAGCATGTTAAAACCACTGCTAGTCATAGAATCTAATACTTGGTTGCTGTTGCAGCTGACAGTGACGTGCAGTTGCGGTGAGTGGAATTTTAGTATTGGACAACATCAGGGAGACGGAGAGACAGTCTGACAGTTGTGTTGGCCAAAACAATTTGTCGCCTGTGGAATGGTGATTGAAACATGTTCTGTTTGGACCAGAGATGGTCAGGTGGGGACATCTTACATTATATTATTGCGCTTGAAATGGATAAATTGGAGCTACGCTTGGATATAGAGAAACTAGATTGAAACTGGTGACTGCAATAGCAGTCTCTGTTATCACAGATGTTATCAGATTGTACAGATGGAAATATCACGAAAAATCGATTTCGCTTTTCCCATCGACAACAATTTGAACAATTTAATTTCGCATGTGGTCAATTTTAGTTTTGGAGTTGAAACGTTGATAACAAATTAATTTGTCCCTGATGCCCTTTTAACTGCTTTCAATTATAGTAATTATAGCCTCCTTTGCCAGCTGCAACATTGAACTATTCAAATGAATCGCATAGTTAATGCATCACATTTTCAACTCGCTAATTGGCTGTTTGTCAAACTTAATTATTGTTTTTTTTTTTTTCAAACATTGTCAGAATTTGTGTTCGCAAGTATGAATTCTCCTCATAATATTCTAATTAATTTCCCACTGAACGCTAACCGCTGACCGCTAAAAGAAAGCAACGGCTGTCACCGCCGGAAAATTACCGAATCGCCTCCCCTCTCCCCACTCAGTTGATTACCAACCCACTGTCCCCCTTGACTTGTTTTACACGGCCGCCAAAGTTTTTCAATTAAAGTTCAGTACCTCCTCTGTAGGCGGTTTATTTTTTTTTTGGTGTGGGTGTGATGGGTTTGTGTGTGTAACAGCAAACAAAAGCATGACATGACAAAAGTAGTAGCAACGAAAACAACAACAACAACTACAACATCTACAGCCAACAATGCTAACGACAATGAGAACAACAGGTGGCACTGTAGGCATTCGCTTTTATTTGGTTCGCATCCCAACTGAAGCAGCAGCACCAACAGCAGCGCCGCCTGTGACTCAAATTTCTCTCGCCCTCTTCTTGCCCTTTCCATCGCAATCCGGATCACTCTCTCTTTCTCCACTCTCTCTATCTCTCTTTCTCTGGCTGGTTGCTGACTTTTGCCTAGGCAATGTGCATTAGCGATGAGTGTTTCATATTTTATTAATTGCATGCCTAAGAACCTTAAGATAAGCATTCCTTCAACAGGAATTTGAATAACGGCTAGGTCCAACAATATAAGATTGTATAAAGAAACAATCAAGTCATTGTGCGAAGTCATTGCAACTTTGTGCATGGAATTGTTATAATCCAAAGTTGTTGAGTCAGCCGCGTAGAATCACAATATGAAAATGAATTTTGAATGTGTGATATGAAGATCATAATACCTATCTATGTATATAGGTATAATAATACATATATATATATATATATATATATATGTATTCATTGTTTACGGTTAGCTGTCCTCTGAGGGGGCCTCACCTCACGCCCTTCTCTCTTTTTCATATTTTGCATATTCGGCGCCCATCTCTAGGGCTCTAATGCAATTTACTGTTGTCGTGCGCAGCGGTGCGCATTGGAATTGCATTGTGCTGTGAAATGGAACGAAGTAGCGCGACAGCATCTAAAAGCGTTTACAACTGTTGTTGCTTTATGACCAGGCTGGACCAGGCCAACGTACGCAGATGCCATAAAAATGCCATGAAAATTCCTATTTTTTTTTTTTTTGTCGCTTAACCCTTTAGCCCGTTTTACCCCAAAGCATAAAAAACGCATCAGCTACCGGCTGGCGTTCCCAGAATACAAATGTTTGTATATATTTGAAGTGTTTTGCATCAATCGTTCTTTCTAACCCTTTCCTTCCACAGCCAGGTACCAAATTGAAAAGGCTCCATGCAGAATCCCAGTTTATTGAGGCGCTGCATTTTCCCATGCGCAACAATTGGCCAAAAACAGTTGACACACTATCTATCTATACATACATACGTATGTATATATATATATATATATATACATGAACTCACATATGTATATACGTACATACCTGTATGTGTCTCCCTTGTTGGTCAGGCCACAAAAGGTTCTTGCGTATGTTGCTGACGCAAAGCTGACAAAGCGATTTTACCAAGCTTCAGTTGAATATGCCCTGTAATCATCAATTTGCTACAATAGGCTGTGATCACTAATGTGATGAACACATAGGTAATAGCAGTATGAAATGGGTCATGGACTCAATTAAATAGTCAATCAGCATATCATTTGATGCGATGGAGTATTTTATATATTCCAGTCTTATCACGATTTTTCTATTTAGTGATTCTAAATTGACTACATTATTGATTTTTTTTCCTCCTCCTCCTCCGAATTGATTTTTCGATATTTTATGAAATGAAATGTATTTAATTGAAAATCTTAAAGTTTGTTTTTTCCAAATTCAGCTTAAAAACTGCTTTAGCTGATTATGAGATATTTTCCAAGTCGAGCAGTATTGAAATATACTTTTGTGGTTTTTCTCAAAATGCGAACTACGATGAGTTGTGTAAAATCAAAGTTTTTTATGGGTCTTGGGCATAAGAGGTATTCCCATACAATCGCAAGCAGATATGTGTACTCAACAGCTCGAAGGTGTCCTGGAAATATTCTGGTTGGCTTTTGTTCGCCAGCAATGCAAAGTTGAAGAGCAAGTTGTTAAACTTTACACATTCGCATCAAATTTGAATAGAAGCCAGTTAAAAAAAAAAATATCTTTTCAAATTTTACAACTGAGATTTTCAAGATGGGCTTGAATTAACTAATATGCAAGTCTTAAAATTGTTGGAGCAAGGCCAAAGCAGTTTAAACTCAGCTCTTAACCTGCCTTCCAAACTTGTATACCGAATAAAACCACTAAATTGGACCCAAAGCTTCAAACTACTTGAACTTTTCGTCTTGACTTGATTGCCCATTTACCCATTTCCAGCCAGATCATACTCCCGATTTTAATAATGATAAGTGGGACTTGATAACAAAGTTTACAAAGCAAAGTCAAGTGTAAGCAAAAGTTAATAATGCTAACAAACCCGCACACATTCACACACTCACTGACACACATATTTGTTTTTTTGTTGGCATAAAATGTTTTGGCTGCGACCCAGAACTTGGGCAGCCGAAGATAAGGAAACAAAAATAAACCAAAGGCATCTTCATAATATACTTACATATGTATGGACTATATACATATGTATGTGTATGTTTCGTCCTGTTTTTGTGTGTCAGGGTTAAGGACAACCTCTGTTCGCATCGATGGCAATCAATCAATTTTCACGCTCGCAAACAATCAAAACAAAACGAATCAGAAAAACCAATGGAGGAAGAAAGTCACTGGCTAAAGTTAAGAGCATCTAATGTGATTTTGACACACTCGCTTACAGATAACAAGAACAACAACACACACACAAATAGGCCAATTGCTTAGACATACCACTACACTGAGCATAAATATATGCGATAGTCTAAGATTTTATCTACTATATATATCCTAAATTTTACCTATATATAAATCACCGTTACGGATCTCTGTTAATTATGAATTTAAATATACATAATTATCAGCTAAAAATGTAAACAACTTTGGCCTTAGTTTTACCGGATTCCTGATTTCCACTTTTTAGGTACTCAGTTTTATTTTTTGTTTATTTTTCATAATTAAATTAGATTAAACACAAACCGATTCGTTGCTTTTTTTTATTATGGTTTGTTTGCATTTCGCTTTGGGTCCTCTCCAATCAACGAAGGAGCCGCCTAAACGTCAACCACAACGTTCCCTCGGCCCAGTTATTGTTTGCACGCATCAAATTCCAGGGCTACGTTTTATGCTTTGTTTAGGTGCTTTTAGGTGTGGCCGTGCCGCCTTGTAAATGGAGTCTGAGAATGCATGAGCAGCAGATGGTGGCAGCAAACAGAGAATGGCCAAGAAGGAGCCTGGCTTTGAGATGGGCCATAAATCCATCAGAATTGTAAATGGCTTTATGATGGTGAGAGGTAGCGCTTGAGCATGGCTAGTGAATGGTGGGATGAAGAACCAAATAGTGAGATACATCGCACAGCTGCGTATAAAACCGCAACATGAGCCATAATCCTGCCAAGGATTTCGTGCCTAACGCCTTGTGATGAACGAATTAAACTGAAGTCCCGCTACGTTTTTCCATAAAATACCAAGTGCTATAAACCACACAAACCCACACACGCACTTGCACACACACACACACGCACACACACACACACACACACACACAGGCACCTATATGGGTTGACTAGTTAATCTGTAGCTTTCGCTCAGCTGCGGTTATCATTGGCCCAGCCCTAATCTCGGCCAGAATTCACACAATCGCGACGCGCACGCGACATATTCAAGTGGGATTTGGCACTAAATCCTTCAGACCCAAGGAGAGCACACTATTGTGCCATGTCAAGTGTTGCATTTAGTAATTAGAGCTGCCTAAGCATAGCATACCATAGATGCGTATACCCTACGCTAGTGTAAGCATCCTCCACAAGGAGACGATTCAATTTTGTAATCCTCAGTGGCTCAGTGGCAGCGGGAACTGTGCTGTACTTTTTGGCGTGGCTTAATTGATTGTCTTGGCTTGGTTTAAGCCAGCATCACTTCAGCCCTTATTGTTGCTTGAAGTTTCGCAACAACAGAAACACTCTTCTTTCTCCGAGCCTCCTTTCTATGGCATGTTCTTTTTGTTATATCCCCGACCTACCATTAAAATGCTTGAATTATGCATGGTCAGGGCTAATAGATGCTTGCCCACAGCCAGTCCACAAAAGGTATATATATATATATAAATTGATGTATATATATACAAATTTATGTATTTAATATGTCCGAGTCCACTTCTCAACTATCTCCAGGAACCAGCTAATGAGCCATGCACTCTAAATACGACAAGTCCTTACTTATGTTTGCCATCACTTATTCAACTTGATGTAGAAATGACGAAATTTTACGTACAATTATATTATATCGTTTTATTTAATTATTTATATATAATTCCACTGTTATGGTTTTCTTTGTTGTTCTTTTTATTTCACATATATAATTAAATTATTTGATTAAATTCTAATAGCTCGCGCTAAAGCTTTACAAAAAATTAATAAAGTAATTCTTCTAATAGTTATTAATAAACTCAATTTGCTGTCGAAAATGTAGCCTAAGCAAAGACAATTTCATTTAAATTTGTTGACCTAAATTACATCACACATTCAGGCTTAATTTTCGGGCTTATCATTATTTATGAACATTATTAATGAATTTATTATTTCAGCTTAATGAGTGAGCCCATTTTGTTTTTACACTTTGCCTTCTTTATTTGGTATTAAGTGATATTAAATTCATTTCATATTTGTGTATTTAGGAGCATAAAAAGCCGTAAATAATATCAAACGACATTCCATAGGAGGGACCTCAATAATTTATACAAATACATACCATGTTGGCACCCATTTTCCCCACTTGACCTTTTCACTTTAATTTGACTAATTTTTCGCATAAATTCAATTGAAAATGGCTCGATTTACTATTTATTGCTGGTCGCAGAGCTCTGGGAGACCCTTTTGACAGTCGCACACACATTGCGAAACATATTTCCGATAAAACCACGCCTACACTAACACCCTGCCTGCCTCCCCTTGCCGCCCAGCGATAACAATCAGAGCACTGGAAGCCTCGGGGCAGTTTTTGCTGTTTTTATCGCTCTATTCGAAACCCAGAAAGTTAATAATTCTATATCACTTTTATGTGCGTGCATTCTCTCTCACACATACGCTCACACACACACACACACACACATACACACACACACACACACACACACACACGCACAGATACACATATAGATTGTGAAACTTTTGTCACACTCACATAAACCATTTGCTATTTTTTCTCCAGGCAAAAAAAGTGTGCACATAAAATTGTTAAATTGTGTGTTGTCGCATCTGAAAATTATTTCATATTATTAGCAGCAGCTCCAACAGTTTTCTCACCCTCCCCCGTACGCCCCTATATCCATGTATCCTTCTACAACACGCAAACAGAAAACCAGCTGCTGGGATTGGAAGCGGCAAAAGTTTTATAATAATGAAGGCGTTTTCTCGCAGGCTTTACAGGAACTTGCCGGCCACCTGCGTCACAAGTGCAAAGGTGCTGCAATTTGCCTCGCCCAGAAATGTTTCCAATCGTTTTTAGCCTCGGGTTGAGAAAATAAGTTTTGAGTTTGGGGTCAGATCGTATGCACTTTGCAAATGCTGTCATTTTGATAGAGAATGTTTCTGGGCTTGGACTCAGCATATAGACACAATTACGTCTGAGTGCGCTGTGAGCGAGAAAAGGTCAAAAACTAATCGTTTAACTTGGTTAAAACATATTCGTATTTGTTTGAAAGTTAAGTACAACTATAAGACAGTTAATGGCCATGATTGAGATGATTGATGTCAAAGCCTAGGGGAGTTAAAATTATGGAATTATGGAATTTTTGATTTGAATTATAATTCGAAACTGTCTTACGTTGTCATTGCGTTCGCCCAGTGTACTAACACAAGACACGCGACTGAAATTGTAACTGACCCCACGCTGCAACCTCAAAACGCGACTATTGCCACCCATGCACAGGTCACTGGCAACGGTGCTTGCGGCTTCTGCACCGACGGAACGTCTGGCTGATTGATTGAACAATTGCGGGGTGCACAATTATAGCTAACACTGTCACGCCATTCTTACAATGCTGGCGATAGTTTAGAAATGCAAACCGCCTGCAATGTCAGGGCTGCACTTTTGCTAAGTGGGCGACTGGATGGGAGTGAAGATGGGGCTGGGGTGTGGGCCAGACTTGGTAGAATGTCAATTATTGTGCTGGCGGTGGCCCCTCGTTGACGACAACGTAGTCGATGACAATGATGAGGCCAAGAAGCCGGTGTCCTCGACACTGCCACCTGGTCTTGAAAATCGGTCCCAAGACACTTCACATGGCCAACGGGTACTACGACGAGAGGTTACGAGTGAGAGGGCAGTGTACAGTTGGTAGTGGAGGGGTGGGCTTGTCTAGAGAAAGCCAAAATCAATATTACTTTAAATTATGAACAATCAAAATTGTTGTAGTGCCATTGCTGTCGCTGCTGTTATTATTGCTTTTAGTAATTTGTGGAAAGTTCAGACGAATATTTTGAGCATTTGTTAGCAAACTTTGAAGCCAACTTTTTAGTGTTCCCCGCAGCGGTTTAATAACTAATGTCACGACATTTGCAACGCATGTAACCATTAAAAGATAAATTAAATATTTCTGATTGGGGCTTATTGCCTTTTCAATTGATACTTTATTGATGAAATCAGTATCCAGGTGCTTTCCTAATGTACTGCCTTATTTAAGTAGCTAACGAATGATCTGTTACAATATAACTGATTTTATATAAATCTTTTCAGTTTCTACAAATATATCAAATATTTCACCGAATTGATATTTTAATCCAGCCTCAAATATCAGTTGTTGTTGGTTTTGTTGTAAAGTGAACCACTACTTTTAAATCCACTATAGCTCTGCAAATATTTTGATATACATATATTGGTTAAGGTATTGAAACTGCGACGAATCGCAAATAATATTCGATTCCTGATATTCTGTATTCTTGCTTATTTGTGGCTGATTTAATTGGATATCCTATTTGTAATTTTACATTTGTATAAATAATGATTGTAAATTTACAAATGTAGATATAAATTTTCATTCGAACGTTGCGAATCCGCCATGTGGCTGACATTGAATTGGTATGCTTCCCTTATATGGCACATTGCCATTGGTCAGCTGGTGGTCCACCCCAACTGCCCCTATGCCAGCTACCCATCTTTATGTATTGCTTTGCACCGCAATAAAATCATTAAATTGAAATTGTGGCACGACAGAAACTATGGCAACAGACTAAACTTAAATGCAGACACTCGGATCGTTACATGAGATGCATACCGAAGCTGTTTGGGAAATCAAACAGATAGATAATGATAAATGTAGCCTTATATAATAAAAATAACAACTTAAGACAGCAAAAATTATAAGATGCTGCCAGAACGTGGAATACTGAGAAAGAGAGAGAATCAAATAAGAAGAAGAACGAAACTGGAAAGTTGATCTGTACAAAAGCCAGGAAACAAAGCACGAACAATGAATTCAATTGTAAACTATCTGAAATTCTGAATTTGAAAACAATGTGGAATGCAAAAGGAATAATTGTATTTACATTGAGGCAAAGAAAATTTCCAAGAAATTGGCCAAGCGTTAATTCGAATACTGGCTAAAGCGCTAAGTGCCCTTTGACCCGTTGCACAGTAAAATGACAACAATGACAACAGGTTCAGCAGTAGCTAATGCTTTCGGCTGCTTTTGCCTGCTGCCTGTTTCTTGTTCATCTTGTTAAATATTTGTTTGCTTTCGACTAATTAAGAAAGTCCACAAAGTGACCAGCTTCAAAGTGTGTCCTGCCGAAGGAGTCTTTCATGAACGGCCGGCTGAACTTAATTCATTTCAAATTTAAACATCAATATGAATGTGAATTTGATTTGCATGTGTTTATTATGAAATAGAATTTAATAAATTCGATTTGTTTAAATTACGTTCTTAAAATTTGATTTTAAATTGTCAAAAAAAAAGTGTATATTAAATTAAATTTCTGTCTTAAGGCTAAGCATAAGAAAAGGATGTAAATGTTGTTCTTGCTTTTGTACATCATTGCTATGCAATTATTTGTTGTTGTTGGTGTTGTTGTTGCTGGGTGTATTGAAACCGAACAACAGATTGATGAATTACTTAAATGATAGATGACAGATGTGATGACTGATGAATTTGCATCTGCACAACCTGTTGTAAGTGATTCAATGCTTGATTGATTGCTCTCCTCGCGTCTCTTCTCATCATCGTATATACAAATTATTGCGATTGAGATATTGATTCGCGGTTTCGATTGACTGACTGACAACCTGTTGCCAGTAGCCAGCAGTCAGACCAAATGTTTAAGCAACTGTAACAACTCCGAGCCAAGCGGAACCTGTCCAGTTGCCCACATGCACAAATCACACATGTATCGCCTCCTCACGCCATCCTCCTCTAAAGATCTGTGCTTATCGGATAAGTTAGCTGCTGCTGCTGGAGCGGACTGTTGACCGCATATACTGAGACATTTGTATCAATCTTGAAACGTTTGGCCGCGCTTTCCATCTCCTCCAGATCGCTGAAGGCCGGAAAATCGGTGGGACAAAAGTGGCCGGCTATTGCCTCCGGTATGTGGCTGACATTGTGGAGCATGTGGGCGGGCGTACTTTGCAGATAGTTGCGCCACTTGTGATAGGAGCGTGAGTTCAGCTCAAATGTTGAGTCGCGACGCTGGCAAATCGGAGACGACGTCTTCGGCATAATGCGCGGTGCATGCTGCATCATATACATCTCCCACTCCAGGTTGCCCACGGCGGATGACAAATCACAGCCGTTGCTGTTTTCATCATCGTCGTTGCTGCGCTGGTTGCTTTGATTACTTTCATTGGCCAAATCCATATCCTGAGTGCGTCGCAGCTGCTGTTTAGTGGGCGTTGAGGCAGCGCTGCTACAAGTATGATAGCCACAGGAGCGCTCCAGTTCCGTTTCAGCCACTGGCTGCTCGGCAAAATCATCGCAAATTGGACGCGTTTGGCTGCGACTCCAAATGCTGCTGCTTGGATTGCGACGTGGCGTGCTGCAGTCGCTGCCCAGCCCACTACTGTTGCTGCTGCTCCCACAGCTACTGCTGCGACTGCGCTTTGTGGCATAAGCGCTACCATTCAAACTACTACCATTCGTATCCAATCTTAAATTGCTCGCACAGCAACCCATTTCGATCAAATTGAATATATATATATATATATGTAGCTGTTTGAGCAGTGTGTAACTAGGTTTGATTTCAACTGAAGTTATGCGGGTTGTGTTCGCTGCGTTGGTTTACTGTCAACTGTTTGGCCTAATCGTCCAGCAGTTGCCTCTTATATAGCTGCGCTCTGACCTTTGTCCAATATCTGTCCTCTCAGCTTTCAACGCAGGTAGTTTTCGCGAATTTCTACGAATTTTGTGTGTTGTTTTTACTTTTGCTATCGCTTTACCTGATAACCAACCAACAACAATCAAGGACAATTGGCTAATCCGATGCGCGGAAAAATGTTTTACGGCCAAATGAAAGTCCGCTAGACCCTGTGCACGTGTGCGTTTGGCTTAAGGGCCTCGTATCAGCAACATTTTACCTGCTTAACGTCCTTGATTGTCATTGTGGCATCGTATATCGGAGTTGCCTTGATGGATTTTCAATAATTCAATCTTGGATTTTCGCAAGTACATTTATGTGAAATCAAAGACCCTTATATCACCATGTTGGCCATGTTTGGTTATTGGCAACCCTTTATTCTTACTTGCCTCCAGCAACATAGCTTTCACTTTGCACACACACACACACACACACACGCACACTCCTTATATGATTACCTCCAGCTCTTAATATATATTTTTGAGCCTTTCAATTTCAATTTGGATTTTGTGTGCGGCGCTGTGGCTGCGCCTAACCTTGGCCCATTGCAATTGTGGCTAATGGTTGTGCAAACGCCGATGACGCCGGAGACAGACACGCACACGGACACGGATGCATAAGGTGCATACCAGGACAATAGGAGAGAGAGACATCGTCGCTGCTGGAGAACAACAGATGCGCGTTTCGATCACTCACTTTGAGTTTTATTCAGAGTTTTTACTTAGTTGCTCTCGGGCTATTTCACATGAAATTTCTGAATGGAATCGAACGTTCTTGGCCCGAACTACTTATGACTGTGCCTCCTGCTGCTGTTGCCGCTCTGCAAGGTTGTCCAATAAACAGGTTTAATTGTCTTTAGCCAGTGCCAATTATATTTCATGAAACTGTACGTAGATATTCAATTGAGGCAGGTCAAACCACTTCAAATTCTACATAATTTTTGCATACATCTAATTAATATATAGTGTTGTGCTTTACGACTAAGCTTCGAATTTCATTGACATCATTTATAAACTGTCATTAATAAACTGTCGTTTAGTTTTGTCTATTATTTCACACCAAATCCAATTTTAAATGGTGTCAATTTCAATTCATACATACATTATTTAATAATGTAATTGAATATAATATATCAATTAGTCGCAATCATTGACTGTTTTTGGATTTTCCACCAATCGCTATACATTTCTCAACCAAATATTAATCATTCTCTAGAAATTTGATAGAATATTTAATTAAACCAAAATTTCATAAACTAAACCAAACTTTTGACATATTTATCGCTCTGGCTTTTAGCTTAAACATAAACGAAATAAAGAAAGAGTTAGACAAATGTATGTTTTTAAATAGATATATCATTCTAGAATTCAGCTTAGAAGCTTCTAGAACAGATTAAGAACAAATTCTGCTTGAAAAAGAGATTTTGTTTGGAAACATCTGGAGTAGCATTTTGAGTTTAACAGTCGCGTGGAAAGTGACAAACTATTTTTGGGATTAAAAACCCCAACGGAAATATACTTTTCTGTATTTTCCTTACAAAAAAATATGCAATAATGGACATTCCACAAATGATGAGATGGGTAAACGGGGAAGGCAAATATGCATCTGTAGCTATAAAAAAAAATCTAAACACTCCCAGCCTCCTAAAGGATGAAGGGTTAAGGCGTTACATTTCCCACACTCGCTGATGTTTTGGTTGCAGCCTTTTGCTGGGCTCATTGGACTATTGGTAGGAAATGTGGAAAGTTGCATTTTCACACGCAATCGCAAATGAAGCCCACAGTTTTTCGCAACCGCCAAGTGGAATTTCCGCCTGGCCCAGAGACCAGCGGGTCAAAATCAATGTTCACACAATTTTCACATTTATGGTCAACTACAAAGTCGACTGTGTGTATAAGTGTCTGTGTGTGGTTGACAATTTTCCAAATCCCAAATGGAATTCAGCTTCGGGTTTTTCATTCTTTGCTGCTTATCTGCGAGTGTGTTAAAGAAATACCGGATGCCGGGCCAAACCAAATCAGACCGGACCTCAAACACTTCAACTCGAGTCCCCCAACTGTTGTTCAGTTCAGTTGTTCAGTTTCCAAATTGGTTTTGTTTTGCGTTGCCAACACGTGACTTTAACTACAGTGGGGTAAAGCAGATAACAGTGGAAGCAGGTTTTGCAGCTATTTAAACTGCATTAAAATTAAATTAAAAAATTTATTAGCTTTATTCTTTAGCACGAAAGAAACCGAAAGAAAATTTTTGAAACTGAGCCATAAGTTTTCCTTTTGTTGAAATAAAACTACGCAAAATATTAAAAAAAATAATATATATATATATTTATATATATATATATATATATATACACGAACAGCAACTACATAATTAATATATTTGCTTATAGTGATTATAAGCCATATTTATATATAGAAATCTAATATCTGTTAAGTTATTAAAACAACAGTAAAGCTTAATAGCAATACTAAAACACTGTTAGCTTTTATCTTCAGCATTCAACATTACTTTCACCCAATTAAGTTGATAGATCCAACTGATAGATTTATTAGCAATTAATTACACATTAACAATATGCTCTAACTTGCCCAAGGACTATCTACTAATTAACAATCATTTAGCAATTCCCAGTGCCCTTTCGGCACATATGGCACTGTCATTAATGGGACCATCAATGCAGAAGGTGCACACAGCACAAGTTCCAATCTCTGCCCCAACACGAGCACCATATTCAACATGTGTACTGAGCATGGACAACCTTGAAACAACCCAAACTATTGAAATGCCATTGACATAAGTACAAGTGGGATGTGCTCGCATACAAAGTATCCTGTAATCAAAAAAATAATTCAACTTCGCTGTGAGGAATAAAAAAAAAACTAAGGAATTTTCTAGCAAAGTTAGCATATCATATTATAGAGAAGAGCGAGGAGAATACAAATTTGTTCTCCAAGATACCCGGTCAAAGATTAACTTAATCTTTTATAGTCTTATAGCTTAAGGTCCCATTTGCAAAAATTAATAATATACGTAGCTTATAAAATGTTGCCCAATCCAATAATCAAAGTACTTCATTTAATTCTATTCTTGATCTATAAATTGGTTAATTTCATTATCGCTATATACCACGTAGAAACTAAATCCCAAGAAATTAAAAAAATAAAGTAGAAATAAACAGGTGGACAAGCGAGTTCCCACAGCCACACAACCCTCCCTTTCCAATAATTATGCGGGGTACAATCGAGACACTCGAAATAAACATTTAAGCAATGCAAGACTGGCCATTTGGGTTGTCCAAACTTGTGAATGCAACCAAAAAAAAAAATAAACAGAAATGTTTCCACATTCTCAAATGCAATTGCTTTTTTTTTTGTTTTTTGAGTACACAAGTGCAAAAGACAACTGTTTTCAATGAAAATACAAGGACTTATGCATTGAGTGCAGCGTATGTGTGATGCCAAGTGGTGAGAGAAGGAGAGATAGAGAGAGAGAGAAGAACATATAACTACCAAACACTAATCCCCTGTTGAAGCACATCTGGACACGTACCGTGATTTTTATTGGTTAATTTTTTAGCTCACTCCCTGAAAAAAGCATATTAAACGAATAAATGCAATAAAACTTTTCTTGCGGAAATCTGTACAAATTTGCCTGCTTCTTTATATATAAAAATAGATATATATATTTTTTTTTTGGGTTGTGTTTATGAAATGCATTTGTGGCTCAGCTCTTAGGGCCGGGCCACAACGTTGCGGCCGTTTGGTCCATAAAATCAGTCGATTGGCCCTGCCAGGTAGACGTAGCCAAACAGCGCTCGTCCTGTCGTCATTTCCTGCGAGTCCTTTAGCTTGCCACTTGTTGGTCTGCTCGGCAAGCTGGCGGCCAAGACGACGGGGCGCTCAATTGCTCGATCGCTCGTTTTGCTGGCAGCGCTTCTTAGCGGTATTTCCGTTTGGTATTTCCGCTTGTCGATAGCATTGGGAATTGCCAAAGAGCAACGCGTAAATCGCGTCCACATGTGGCATTTAAGCTGCTCGTTAGCATATGCCACGCGGGGCGGCAACTATTTAAACGTTAATTTGAACAGGTTTCCTTGGACTTGGCACTAAGCACTTGCTTGCGGCAGGAACGCTTCTTGAAACAAGTCAACTAGAGACAAGTGTGGCAACAAGCCAGCCTTCGGGATTTGCCCACAACACTTTGACCAGGTGTCAAATGAAGCCTGCAACAGCCCAGACAAGCTCAGCTCAGATTGCGTACAGTTGTGTTCGCTGGCAGTCAAGTGAATTCAGTTTGCAACATTAATAAAGCAGTGCAACTTTTTGTGCACTGTCACCCTCACCATGGTGACCACTTAGACAGCACTCTGAGTTTTATATGACCCTTTCTCTCAACGTGGCTAATGCAGCAACTCTGCTCTTAGCCCCGCTGCTGCTGCCGCTTTGCTTTCATTTGCTTTGCCTTGCGGTCAGCAAACCATTAAAATGTGAGCCAAAAGAGCCGCCGGTTGGCTATGCCCTACAATTTGGTAGTATTAGTAAGATTTTTTTATTTTTTTTATATAATTTCTAAATCTAGGAAACATGCTTATTTTCTATTATTAAGAAATGCATTTCTTAAAAATAGAAATGCAAGCCCCGATTCTTAGAAAAATCCTTTTAGATATTTAGAAAATAGTAATGGAAAATTACAAAAGACAACAACCAATTTAGATATGCAAAACACTGAGCTTAAGCAAGCCATAATCTTCAATCTTAGAACCTTACTTTCTGAATAATAAAGTGAGGTACACTTTGTGCCAAAAGTGTGGCAATTTGTTATCTGAATGTAGGATGAGAGGGAAGTTGGTTTGCCTGTTTAGTATGCAAACATTTAATGCACCAAGACTAACACATCTAAACGCCTTAATCAGCTGGTTTCAGTTGTGTATCACTGCGAATCATCTGAAATTAAGTTAAACATAGTCAGAATACATAAGTCAAAATATAAATATGCCAAAGACTGTGCAATACTTTGAATACTTGATAATGTGAAAGTTCGAATTGTGTTGTAATTAGAATTATTATTTGCAATCATCTAAAACGATTATTTAAAAGAAAAAGATGGAATAACTTTCATTCGCTTTCGAATATTTTTATAGAATTGAATCTGTTTCTTAATTATATATATTCTACTGTTACATTTGTTGTTTTTATTAAGCTATCAGCTACTAAGACGTATATGTAAAAAAAAAAGACAAACTGAGGGTCTTAAGAGTATTTCTACTTCTTTGCACCATAAGTAATTGTTCTTGCTGTTTATTTCTCGTTTTTCCTTGCCACAATTGTAACTTTTGCATGTGTCATGTTGAATTAACAAAGCTGAAGCTGAATGCGTGTGTGCGTGAGTGTGTGCTATGAGTGTGTGTGTGTATGTGTGAGTGCGTGTATTTATTGTTTGCATGATTTACAAAGCAACTGACTGCGATTGTGTGTATATGTATGTGCATTGCAATATATAGAAAATCAATAAATGATACTAAACTTCCATTTTCCATATACACTTATATATATATATATATATGTATATATATATATATATATATATATATATGGTTTTGTATTGTTCTTGTTGTGATTTGATTATGAATTATTAAACGGCAATAAGTGCCCGCTTTGTATATTCTCTCGAGAACACTTACTCATAATGGAAACGACCATCTCCAGCGATATTATTGTATTGATACGTGCTGATTGAACTGAGGGATACAACAAACCGACAGCTGCGCCACTTTGCAATTTACGTGTGCAAATTGATTCTGTGCCCAACTCAAATCACAATTCGAGTGTCATTCAACAAAGGCGCAAACAATTTAATTATTATTTTTTCTTTATTTTTGGTGCTTTGGTTACCCTGTAATAGCTAGCGAAACATATAGCCATAATTGAAATGTTTGCCGTACGATCGTATCTATAATTCTAAGCATCTCAGATATGTATCTACTTTACATCATATCTCTCAGTAACACACTGTCAACTGATAAACATTTAATTGTTTTGTAAGCATCTCCAATCACATAATGTATATATATTCTTGATCAGGAGCAACAGCCGAATCGATAGGGCCATGTCCGTCTGTTCACATGAATCAGCGTGTGGCTCCTAGAGACTATTAGAGATTAGAGTAAATTCTAATTTTAAATATAAGCTTATTTAATTTTATCGATCTCTTCCTTCGTTTCGTGAATATCGATTCACTTCGATTTTCGATATACGCACGTGCATGCGTAAGAAAGGGACAACAAAATAATCAAGACGAGCGGAAATATGTTTGTGTATTTATTCTGCAGAGGACCGCCAACTATGATTCCGTGTATATACACACACACACACATATACATATGCATATATATATATATACGTCACGATCCGTTAATTTCAGTTGGGGTATGTGAATTATAATATATATAAAGCTAGCTTTTTATATATATGCATATAGCTCAGCCTTTTTTTTTTTAATTCTCTTCAGTATCTGTGGCGACCATAATCAAATGAAATCACTTTTTAATGTGAAATTTAGCAATAAAACCGGAATATACTTAACAACTGCGTTTAGGGTATATCGTAGTCGCAATCACTCAGCTTCTTATTTTTTTTGTTTTTCTTTCTTTTTTTTTGCTGCCTTTCAATTGCGTTAAGTAATTAGAAAGGAGCTCACATCTTACTGGTGCTGCTGCTGGTTTTGACTTAACGAGCATTTAATTGCCAGGTTTAACCTTGGTGACACACTCGCACAGACACACACACACACACACACACATACACACACTCACATACACACACACATGCACACTGATTACCTGTACTTCCTTTCCGCTTCACCCTTTAAACACGATTTTCAGTTCAGAGTGCATTGTTCGTTTTACTAGCTGATTCTTCAACTTCCTTACTCGATGTCTTCCTTCTTTTATGCTCTCTATTTCACTTTGTTTTTTTCACTTGTACTTTGCATTTTTATGCGCCTCTCAGTTTCATTCATAAATTATAGGGAATTTCTCATTGTGCCAGCAGCGAAATGTTCCAGGAATTTAGTCAAACAAATGCTGTGTGCCTTGCGTATATATATGTGTGTGTGTGTGTATATATGTTTGTATGTGTATATGTGCATGTGTGTGTGTGTGTTGTAGGTTTGTTGTCTAGTCTTGTTTTGGTCTCTCCCTGATCTTGTGCCCGGTTGTTGCCTTGAGGGAATCGTGCATAATTGGTGCATGTTAATTAGCTCATTTTCGGGCGTAGATTAAGCAAATTAAGCAAATTAACTAAATGGGCAGCAAGTAAATAAATAAATTAAATACTCCAGAAGGGCAGCCGTCGAGTATAGGGGTATGTCTCCGGTATATACATAAAGGTCAGCACTTGATTTCAAAGCTTATGTCCTTGAATGTGTGTTAAACAAAGTATTGCTAAAGTGTCCCCACACCAGGGTATTCCTTTAAACACGTCATAAAAGCTAGTAGCTATTAGTATATGTTTGTGTGAGGTATTTTCCATGCCCGGATTACATTTGTTAAACATTTTTGATAACTACGACTGCTTCAGCAAATAAATATAATCGAATCTGTCACAAGCATTAACAATTTATATGAATATGTACATGTAACAGACTGAGTATATATATATATATATATAAATATGTATATGTATGTGTATATATATATATCGATTCATATTTCATATTAACATAACTGCTAGCTTAGTCTGAAGTTTGTCAAGCATTGATTTTTGCCACCTAACTAACTATTTAGATATTTCAAAAGTTTCATAATGCTGAAATCATGAAGAAATTGAAATGAAAGTTATTTTGTCTGAGGACTTATGCAGATATGCATCTATGGAATACATACATACATACATACATACATACTTACATACTATGTATGTCCTTCGACCAGAGTATCTGCCACTCGAGCACTGGCAACCGGAGCGTAACTACTATTTTTTTGGTCGAACTTTACTTGAAGATGTTTAATTGATGGCATTTTGGCTGTGGATGTGGTTGTGACTGCGCCATAAATCATTATCATTACAACAGGCACTAAGTAATGGTACCCCATGCCCCATGCCCCCTGCCCCCACGCCCCCTGCCTCTCTTCACCGTTCGCTGCACAGCATACTAGTTCGCTAGGCACGCAACCTTCCTTTGCTACGAAATAATCGCTTCTGTTACGGCTCTGAAACTTTTAATGCACTAAACAAGTGCCAAAAGTTTCGCATATTCGTAAATTGTGTTCATAACACCAAGAACAACCAACAACAACAACAAATACTTGTGTGTGATTGTGTGTGTGTGTGTGTGTGTGTGTGTTGCCTGCTGTCTGAGAGAAGCAGTTTGTTATTTCTTTGCAGCAGCAGCAGCAGCATTTTCAGGAACTGTATGTAAACTGTTTTGAGTCTAAAAGGTTGCATTCAGATCTCTCAGTGGCAGATGTGAATTGGACAAGTCGTTGCATGCAACACTCGTAGGGATCATCCTGAAAAATCATGCTGATGCAGTGCTTCGTTTTATTCACATATTCTATGAAAACATGTTTTTCTATTTAACAAGAATTTAATAGTCAATTGAATTTACAATTTAAAATGCATCTAGTAAATGATAATAAATAGGAAATAAGTATTCAAACAATCGCTACTCTTCAAAAATGTTGAGCTCAAATACTCAAATGACCAAACAAACTTTTGACTTACTTGGCAAGCTTCTGTCAATTTTGAGGATAACCAAATTAGCTGCTTGATTCCTCCAAAATGTAACCGAATTCATTTTGGCTGCTGGCCAAGTCAATATTTGCCACTTGCCACATGAGAGTGCCGCACTCGAGAGTTTATCGTTTGTCTTTGTTGCTCAAACTCATTCCGTCTCTCTCTCTCTCTCTCTCTCTCTCTCTTCTATTCTTTTTCAATTGCCAATTGCAGTTGCTAAGCTGGCTGCATACGCCGAGGAGGTCAGCAGCGGGACTGGCATATCGGAAGGTGAGTATATGGCGCATATGCCACGTGCCACATGTCATGTGGCGCATGTGGTGCATGTGGCATGCCGCATGCCACTCAATTGAGGAACTTAATCAAGCGAGTTTTACAGAATGGGGCTCTGGTTGGAATAGCGGCACCAACTTTCTTGTGGAGGTCGAGGAAACAGCTGTCATGTCACCGAATCCCGCACGTGGCAGCAGCAACACATCCGAGGATTACATCGCTGAACTAGCCAACAGCCGAGAGATGGACCCCACTGGCGCAACCATCTCTGCAAATGACACAAAAATCGAAACGGGTAAGTGAAGCGGCCTATGACAAAAAATAATTACGAACGCAATATAAAACTCGTCGCAAGTTACATCATTGAATATGTATGTATATATATATATATAAGAACCAGAAAAAATATGGAAAATCTTTGCATATAAATGTGAAATAAAAGTGAAAGCCACGTTGAACAAGTTAATGCGTTGTCGTGCAATTTAAAGAATATTTGTAAATCATGTGGCATAAACATGGCACATGTTCGGCTTGCCGACAAATCCTTGAAGATTTCTTGCTACAGATGCACACAGAAGCACCGCAAAATGCGTGTAATTGAATGTTTAAAGTCTTAACTGTTATCCAATTGCCATACGAAGGCCGGAGTGAGTCCCAGTCAAAAACAGAATGTGTTTTTTGCGCAATAATTGAATTCCAATCAGCGTCTCTTGAGTTATTTATGCGGTGTACGTGCGCACAGTTGAAATTCAAAAACGAATCGATGCCAATTCGGATTGAATCCCAACAGCACTCTTTTAACTGAATATTTAACACATTTGTCTTTTTGGCCTGGCAGGACCCAAGATCATAGTCCGCACCGAGGAGGTGCTGATTGTTGGACTCGTTCTCATGCTCTGGGTGGGTGCGATAATGCTTTTCTTCAATCGCTGGGGCAAGATACGCATGCTGGAGCCCTATCAGCCAAAGTTCCAGCAACAGCATCGCAGCTCCTGTCCCTTGGTCGAGTTGGACGCAGTGACGACACATCAGGTAAATTAACCGAATTCTCTGTTTTATTTTAAGAATCTTTGTTAAGAAACATGCATAATTACCTTATTATGGTTAATGCCTTGAAATAGGTATTTCAATTATTCTACATATATTATATACATATGTTATCATATCACAGTCGACAACTAACTCAACTTGCAACTGGTTTGCAACATAAGATCCAGACTTTGTATCTAGCTATACGTTTATGTACATTACTGTATAAAATATTTAATGTAATAAATTAAAATTACATTTAATACCATTTATCTGTTTTCTCTTTGTTTTCCTTCTTTTTTTTTTTAGCGCACCTCCGTTTCTCGCATGTCAATGGGAATGGTGCATAATCATGCTCTGAATATGCCGACGTGTCAATTTGCGGCCTATAACCCCAGTACTTATGCAAAAGGTAAGCTTTCTCCTTGACTTTTTGCTACATGACGCGTGCTGTGACCGCCAACATCTCTGCCCCTCCCCCTTGCCACACACCGGTTGCCACTGCATTTCGCATATTGCATGCTGCACGTTATTCGTGTTCCGCTTGCAGCACATGAAATTATCGTAAAATGCAAATGCAAGTGCAAATGCCATCAAAATTGAATACTTCACCTGTGTGCGTGAGTGAGTGTGTGTCTGTGTGTGTGGGTGTGTGTGTGTGCATGCTCTTGTGTTAACTTTTCTGCATTTTGCGTTGCATACTTTTAAGCGTCGCCTAAAGCGTTTCAATCTTTGTGCTGCAAAAAAAGAAAAATGCACTTAAAATATGTGTTAATCGCATCATATTCACTTGCAAAAAGTTGTCGAAAAACTTTATTACACTTTCACTTTGAAACTTTTTCGCAACTCTTAACAGTGTTTGTTTGCTATTAATTTATAACAGTCTTTAAGATACAATAATCTTTAGTACAGTAAAACAAGCATGGTGGAAAAGCAATGTTGCGTTTACTATGTAAATATACTCAATATCCAAAATGTTATAATAATTATGTAAGGACACAACTTAATGGATTCATCAAGCAAATAAATTAAGCATTAAACTAATACTTTATACTAAATGTGCTCGAATTTAATTAGTATTATGAACAATATTTACATGTGAAAATTACATGAATTATTCTTTCGCAAAAACAAATGCTTAACTTAATGAGTTATTTACACTAAATTTGAATACCCTGTACAAAAAACAGATTATCAAAGTGTAGCTCAGCTTAAGCTGAAAGAAAGAAGAAGAGAAAAAGAGAGTGAAAGATAGAGACCGTTGAAAAGAAGAAAAAAGCTTATAGTCAAAGGGATGGAGAGTGAGAGTAAATTGTCTATAAAATATATAATATAAATACTATTCTGAATGCGAACTAGTCGAGACGAGTCATCTGTTTTAAGTGCTGCATTTTCGTTGGACTCTTAATGAGTTGCCACACAATTAAGTTGCACAGTTTGTGGGGGTTGGCATGCTTGAAGCGGCTGGTATCGAGGGGCAAGGAAAGCAAACAACGACATAATTTTATTGCCATTTGTCGGCTCTCGAGGATGCTGTGAATCCGATTTGGTTTCTGTGCTCTGGCAATGGCACGCACAACCACACACACGTACGCAGCTCAATTTGGGTATGGGAAATGGTAATTAAAATGAAAGCACGCCGTGCCAGCAAAAACTTTTTTCTTTTCTATGTGTGTCTCTGTATGTATAAATTATAAATAATATAAAAAACATTTCCTGAAATTCTCCGTTTGGTCAATTGGCTTATTCAACACAATTATTAAAGCAGCAATCAGATAAGATGTCAGGATAATATTGCTGTTTAAGTGAATACACTCAGATCGTGTGAATGAGAAAGTTATAACAGTTTGAAGTCTTTGAATGACTTTTTAAGGGAGTTGAACACTTATCAGATATCATTGATTTTGGACATACAACAAATTAACCTTTTATATACTTCACAGCTTGACTTCAAATATTCAGTACTTACTCAGCACTTACTCAGCACTTACTAACTATTATTAAACTTAAACCTAAGTATATATATAAATCTCGTTTCAGGCTACGCATCGCATGTCTCGAACGCTTCTAGGCCTCGTCAGAATTCGGTCTTCGTCGGGGCCAGCGCGAGTCACTATTTGATGCCGAGAGCGCCCCGAAAGACGCGCTCCGCAATGGATCTGCACTCGATGGTGTTGGATGAGAGCGCCGAGCAGGTTTAGATACATTCAAGAGAGATGAGTTGTGTCCCAGTGTGAATGAATGAGTGAATGAGTGAGTGTATTTGTATTGTGTCAGTGAGCAGGTGGTAGGCAGTAAATGTCAGTAGAGATCAGAAGATGATCAAGAAGAATTGAATATAGATTGATAATTGATAAGAAAAACAACACTGTCATAAAATTGCAACAACTACTATTTACAACGTGTTTATAAACTCAAAGCTACGCATTACTTAAGCGAGACAGCTAAGATTTACCACCTGTCCTCTCCTCTCACTCTTGCTCTCCCTCTCTCTATTAATTTTTCCTCTCTCTCTCTCTCTCTCTCTCGCTCTTGTTTGATCGCTGTCTCTACTAGGGGGCTGGTGTATTTAGCAAAGTACAATTTAGTCGGCATCAATTCAATTGAATCCCACAACATATTTTTCCAATTGGAATCACATAGCACATAGCAGTTCACTTCTGTTCGAGCAACGAATACTGATTGCTATAAAACTGAACGGTTTAGAGATGCGCTAAACAAAAATACATATTTAATAGTACTAATAACAAGTAAATATCTAAAATCTATTTTATTCTATAAATATATGCTCGAAACAGTCTCCCAGCTGGTAACAACAACACACAATTTTATTTCGTTATAGCCACAAATAAGAATATACCTAGATGTTTACTTAGTATTACAAATGAATATAGCTGATTCTGCAAAAATAGTTTTGTTGCAAAAAAAAATAAAAAAACAATAAGCATAAGCTCAAAATATCCCAAAATTCGAGTACATATTACGCTGTGCCATAAATATAGATATTAGATTTGATTCAAACGCTCAGCTTGAGTCCAATAGGAAACGGAATGGAATGAGAAGAATATCAGAATAATGCAGAAATTGTGTTAAATTAAAATCAAAATTGTTTATTGATGCTTGATGTCGTTCTGTGTGAATCCAGCATAAAGAGTGGAATGGCAGAGACTTAAATTATAACGATTCAAACAGACGGAAATGCCTCCAACGAACTAAGGTAACGAAATCCGTACTCCAACGAATGAATTTAACGAGAATGGGACTCATTCGAATCGAAGGAACAAAACCAGCACGGTGAACTGTTTGTTCGTACGCTAAATTATAAGCAAATAAGCCCAATTCGTTCAATTAAACTGCAACTCGCAACTTTTTCCTTCAATTTGATAGGCTTGGGAGGTTTCGTTTTATTTATCTATTTATTCAGGCTTAAAACAGGCTTGTCTTGTGCGCTTTTGCGTATATGCATATGCTACAAGCCGTTTGAATGTTTTAAAAGTCAATTTTACCACTCTCTGCCTCACAGAGGTGTTGCCTTTATTTGCATAGTGCATAGATTGTAGAATTAGAAATATGCTATCTTGTATTTGTATCTTATATCCTTACTTATAGCCTATACCTTATACTAGTTGGGCTTAGCAGCTGACCCTTAATATTCTCGTAGTTGATTTTATTGTCTTTCGCATAGATGTGTTGGTCTTAACAACTGTCTGTCTATCTATCTATCAAAATATACATATGTATCTCTATCTATCTCTATCTGTAACTACATATATAGAAATGAAGCTTAAGCACATGTTAGATGATGTAATTTGTAATTAACTGTGCTTACTTTCGACCAAGAACAAGAACAACTACAACCAAATGTATGACTAACGAAAGCTTTAAATAAATAAACAACCCATCCAACTGAATAAACTAATGTTAAATAAATATATATATACACGAATATATATTTAAATATATATATTTTAAGATTCTTATCTGTATGATATAAAAATTAAAAACTAAAGTCTAGTGCAAACTTTGCGGAACAACTAATTGACCTAAATTGCTACTACAACAATTAAATCAACAACTAAATGCATATTAAAACTCATCCCAGAGTAATTAAAAAGTATAATTTTAAGGCACATTTTTGGGTATTCCCTAGCTCTGATAAACTGATCAATTATAAGTTGACAGGCACTAAAAGAATTCTCATACAACAAATCCCGGTTTAAAATAATTTCAGTTTTGGTAATACTCGATAAAAATATTTTAAAACTAGCAATGTGGCAAACATTTGTTTTTTAACTTTGTACTCAAATTTGAAATCAAGAAAGAGTCACAGCTAAACGATTCGTGTGTGATATATTTAACAGTTTATCAGAGTTGTGGAACACCATATATTAGTTTAAAGCGTGCTACAAATTTAAATGGGAAGTACTAAGTGTTTGTCTCTTATCTTCAGAATAAGAAAATAAAAGCACACACACACATACATACATACAAATACTTGTGTATACGTGCTCTAAATATTATATTGTAAATTTGTATGCATATGTATTTGTCAATTTGTATTTTACATAATGTACAAGTACGAAGGAAACAAAAAACTTTTAAATAAATATTTATACATACATATATACAACCAATAGTATACACGTAAATGTGCAAGTAAGCAAGCGTACTCGTATACATATAATATATATTATATATTCTCGTGTACTACAAATATCAAAGCGAAAATTATAACAACAGCAAATATATACACTATATTTCAATGAATAAAGGAAACAAATATATTTGGTTCAAGGCAGTAATAAGTTTCAATGGGTGGATCAAATCAACCATTAAACGTTTTTTAATTATAATTATTTATTTGCTAATTTATTATAATTATAATTTGGTCGACGTTTCAACGTAACAATGACACATCGATTTTATTACATTTATTTATTTTCTTCTTTTTTTTTTTTGTTTTACTTCAAGTTTTGATTTATTGCCATTTAAAATTATATTTAAGAAAATGAGAATGTTAATTATTTGTAAAGTAAATTTGTATTTAATAAGAATAACAGAAGAAACTAAAATTATTTTGTATTTAAAATTAACAACAATATGCATTTAAACAAAACTAGTTAAGGAACTTTCGACATATTTATTGTTTTATTGTAATCAATTTGCCAATGACTGATCAGGGTCAAGTGTAATTTTTAAATTGTCTTGAATCGATAGTCCTTTTTTATGTTAGTTAAAATGTGTTTGAATCTTTGAGATCTTCAAAATTATATATTTTATATTTAAACATATTATGAATGTTATTTTTACAAAAATTACTTTAATGTCTCCATATGATATGTCCAAGCTGTGACCAATTTTGTATTTAGCAAAAAGTGCTAACTTCTGGACGGACTTGGAAACTATTTTTTATACCACTGTTTTAAATGAGTTGTTACAAGTGTTACATATTTACCACAACCACTAATAGATTAAAAATAGTTAGTAGTACTATATCTTAAGCACAAGCTCAATTCGGTACAATGCTGCGTTGGGGCTGACCAGTGGTTTGCCTCAGAGAGCAATGTGTGTAGCCTTAAAGCAATGTGGCATTATTATATAAGGCTGCGCCTGTTGGCAGCCTGATGGCTTCTGACTCTTTGGCATTTGGGTCGTAAACAATTAAAGCAAATGGGCAAACGGCGCGTAAACTGCTGACAAGGATGCATAAAGCAAAGGGGAGTTGCGCCCTCCGGCCATAAAACAGCCGACCCGGCACGTCCCAATGGCATCCAGTCAGTGCAGCTCGATTCACTTAAAAACAAGTAAGAGTGCTGTAGTCGAGTGAACTCGACTACGATATACCATGAACCCAGTTATTAAATATATTATATTATTATTCACAAATTCACACGCAGAATGCACACAAAAACATTTTGACTCTCGCGTCGATTATCATGCCATCTCTTTCTCACACATGCGCTCGCATATTTATACATACAGAAAATGCTTGCGGCTGCTGATCGAAATCTTTTCGACTATAACTTGGGTGTTTCTTATCCGATATTGACGAAATTTGATCAAAAGTATGCATTTGCATATTATGTATTAATTAGACGGACGGACGGACGGACGAACATGGCTATATCGACTCGACTGTTGACCCTGATCAAGAATATATATACTTTGTGGGGTCGGAGATGTTTCCTTCTGCCATGTTACATACATTTGCACAAAACCATTATACCCCTTGTTTGGTCAAACTAATTTGAATATAACTGATGTGAATGATCAGCTGTTAATTTGTAAACCTATCACTACTTTACATAATTCTGTTAAGCCTTATTCACTGATGTAAACACTACATTGTCATTAGTGTAAAATATCGATAGTTATCACTATCGAAGAGTCCGAGTTTGTGATACGAGCAAGACAGACGCGCGCTTCTGTTCGAATATAAAATAAACTTCCTAATTATTAAATAGTTTAAACACCGCCCAGATCTGAAGTTTCATGTGTGCATAAAAAACGCTTTATGCATCAAACATTTTGGCGCCCAACGTGGGGCAGTGTTTAAACAAATTATTAATAAATAATTGGACAATTTCGTATCTCGTTACGCTAACAAATTCGACTTGCGCGTATACACAAACTAAATTATTTTCGACTTGGATTCCAATTGCTTGCAATACTTAGTTGCAACAATTAAACCATCAAACTCGTCAGAAAAAAGTTAAAATCGTTAACTAAACGCATCACAAAGTTCGTCGCAGCACCAATCATCCACATGCACATAACCTAAAGTAACGGTTATTGCATTGTGTCTACATATTCGTTTTGCTGACCTTCAACGCCGTTTTCGCTCGTCTTGTTTGCCGTTAATTTTCGGTATACATCTTTCGTTCGTCTTCTTTCACAACGTCGCTGCTCTTATCGCATTTTTCGCTTCTGCTAAAACGGCCAGTGCGCTGCTCGCAATCGTCGCTTCAGTCGCTGCCTTTAGTAGTTTGTCTCAAATTCGTTCTTCGTTCGCTTGTGGTCTTTGTGTAAGAGGTGCAACTGTGATCGATACCGTTGTAGTTCATATACATACACACAACTCGCTCTTTTTTTCGTCGTTTTTGGTGCGTCAAGCAGAGGTCAAGCTCCGCGCCACATTCTCTTCGATTTCGTTACACATCATAAAATATGTCGCATTCCTTGGATGACTACCGACGCCAGCGTGCAAATATCAAAAGGAACATATCGCGCATTAAAACCTTGGTCGATGGACAATCTGGAGAACCGTCTAAAAGGTCACCTGCTGATCTTCAATGTCGTTTAGGCATTTTGGAATCGTACTTTAAGCAATCGTTGGCTATTCAATCGGAAATAGAAACTCTGGATCCAAATGATAATGGGCGCGCTGAACTGGAAGACAACTATGTATACATCAAGTTGGCAATTAAGAAATTGCTTGGTGAAGATTTAAATAGTGCAGTCATTGATGACGCTGCATCACACGTCGCTTACCATTCTCAACCAATACGTCTGCCTAGTTTATCCTTGCCCACATTCGATGGCAATCATTTGGAATATAACAACTTCATTTGCTCGTTTAATCAACTCGTGAACGGAGCGCAAGTAACAAACATTGAGAAGTTTAACTATCTGCTCAACTGCTTAAAGGGTGCTGCTCTGGAGTGCGTGAAGGCATTTCCAGTCACTAATGAAAACTATGCTAAGGCCTTAGAAAAATTAAAGTCTCGGTATGACAAGCCAGCATTGATATTTACAGAAACAATATCGTCTATTTTTCAATTGCCTTCAGTTCATCAAATGCTACTCAACTACGTTCGTTAATCGATAATGCATCGGCATTATTTAGTTCGCTTTCGTCCTTGGGCTCCGACATTGACATAGCTCAAGCCATGTTAATCTATGTGGTTCTAGATAAATGCGACCAGGAAACTAGAAACAAATGGAATTTATCGCTAGATTATACAACAATCCCGACTTGGTCTCAGTGCATCCAAGTAATGGAGCGTCATTGTCAATTCCTGTTATCCAAGGGCTCAACAACCAACCAAATGCATTTAAAGCAGATTCGTAACCCTAGCAAAGAACATAACTCGTCTTTCGCACTTGCTACCGCTGCTTGTGCATTGTGCTCAAGCTCAACTCACAAATTGATGGCTTGCGAACAATTTAAAGCATTGGATGCGCTGCAACGTTTTGATGTCGTCAAACGTCACCGACTGTGTCTTAATTGTTTGTCTAAGGGTCATCAAATGGCCGATTGCCCTTCAACAAATCGCTGTCGCCATTGTCAGAGATCGCACCACACCTTGTTACATAACAACAAGTTACATTCAACAACACAACAAAGCTCTTCGCCAGCCACCGCCGCAGTAGCACACAATCATTCGCAATTCAAAAACCATAATCTACCTCAGGTTCTATTAGCAACGGCTATGGTCATGGTCAGAGATTCAACTGGCACCTACAGACTAGGCCGTGCTCTACTGGACTCGTGTTCGCAGGTGAATTTCGTCACCGACTCGTTCGTTCAGAAGCTTCGTCTAAAAAGAGAGAAGCACGATGTGCAAATCAGCAGTATTGGCAATGCACATACAGACATCACGTCTCTTACAACTACTTCAATAAAATCTCGTTTGTCATCCTTTGAACTTTCGTTAGACTTTTGCATCACCTCGCATATAGCTTATCAGCCGGACAGCAATATCGACATTTCATCATGGAAAATGCCAGAAAATATTGCTCTGGCAGATGAAAAATTCTACCAGTCTCGACACATCGACATGCTTTTAGGAACAGAAGCATTCTTCGACATTCTGTCAGTGGGCCAAGTTAAACTCGGTACAAATGGTCCCATGTTTCAAAAGACGCTGTTTGGATGGGTAGTGACAGGCAAGTGTCACCCGCAACATTCTCGAGAGCTTGCTGCTAGCTTTAAGCTTGGCGCCACTTCAATTGACGATCACCTTAAACGTTTATGGGAAATTGAATCAACTGAAACATCAAATGTGTTGTTGAAACCAGAACATCGAGCTTGTGAGGAACACTATAATAAAACGACTGTTATAAATGACAGTGGTCGCATTGTTGTAAAGCTGCCGTTTAAAAACAATCCCAGTCAGCTTGGTCATTCATTCGACATAGCACGCCGCAGATTTCTCAGCTTGGAACGCCGTTTGGCACAATCTTCGGAACTTCGTTTACAGTATTGTCAATTCATGGAGGAGTATGACCGTTTGGAACACATGTCGCTGGTCACAGAACCAAACTTATCGGAACCTCACTACTACATACCCCACCATTGCGTTTTAAAACCCGGCAGCGAATCCACAAAGCTTCGAGTGGTCTTCGACGCCTCGTGTCGGACATCCAATCAAACTTCGCTCAATGATCATTTACTCGTCGGCCCTACTATCCAAGATGATTTATATTTGCTGTTGTTGCGTTTCAGACTACATCGTTATGCCATAACAGCTGATGTAACCAAGATGTACAGGCAAGTAAATGTTGACTTAAATGATCGCAAATACCAGTACATACTTTGGCGAGCTCTTCCAGATGAACCACTTCGCACTTATCAACTCAACACGGTTACATATGGAACTGCCTCGGCTCCATACTTAGCCATACGCAGCCTGCATTATTTGGCAGATCTGTATCGAACTGAGTATCCAATCGGTGCTGCAGTCATCAAATCATCGTTCTATGTAGATGACCTTTTATCTGGAGGTGATGACATACAAACTGTTCGCACAATCAAGGATCAAGTCACGGAAATTCTGCATCGTGGTCACTTTCCGTTATCCAAGTGGCATTCAAATCATGCCCAATTCATCGAAAACTTCGCTAACAAGGATTTCAACACTTGTGACAACGGATTGACCAGCGCACTTGGTGTCAGCTGGAATCAACACACCGACATGCTGCTTTTCCACTTCAAACCAAAAATCATTTCGTCGACCGTCACCAAGAGGACCATCCTGTCTATTGCATCAGCTTTGTTCGACCCTCTCGGCCTGGTGGCACCACTCATAATCGTCGCAAAGATCATCCTACAAGAGCTCTGGCTTGCAGGGCTTACTTGGGACGAATCAGTACCACAGCATCTTGAACTGGCCTGGAAGAAGTGCCTGAAATCATTCCAAACCATTTCGTCACTTGCTGTACCCCGATACTGCAAACAGGTCAACCAAAGCTCATTTCAATTGCATGGATTCTGCGACGCATCGATTCGAGCATACGGCTGTGCCATCTATGTGCGATCGGAATCTGCTTGCGGAAAAATTGTTGTTCGTCTTCTCACTGCTAAGTCCAGAGTGGCCCCGGTAAAGAAGAAATCGCTCCCCAAACTGGAATTATGTGGAGCACATTTGTTGGCACAAGTTTACAACAAAATTAAGTGTATTTTCGCCGAAGAACCACATGCAGTATACTTCTGGACGGATTCGCAAATTGTTTTACATTGGCTGGAACAACATTCAGTTACGTTATCAGCATTCGTCGGAAATCGAGTTTCTGAAATTCAGGACTTGACTTCAAACGGACATTGGAGATTCGTACCAACGGCATCAAATCCTGCTGACATTGTTTCTCGAGGTGCCACCACCTCTGATCTACAATCATCTATTTGGTTCTCAGGACCAGCATTTTTAACCCAACATCAGGAACTTTGGCCAATATCAGGCACCATCAGCAACATTGATATGCAAGTAGTCAATGCCGAACAACGCAAAACCACATACGTCGCCACAATGGCTCATAACCATATCCTGGAGAAACTGACCAACATCAGTTCTTACAATCATTGTGTTCGCACTGTCGCCTACATGCTTCGCTTTGTTCAAATCACACGTATGAAACGTAAATTTGAAACAATTTTGTCACCCGAGGAACTACGGAATGCATCTAATTGCATAATTTGGAACATCCAGCATTTATCATTCGTCGAAGACATTCGCCAATTGCAAAAAGATCAACCACTTAAGAGTCATCTAAAGTTTCTCAATCCTTTTCTAGATCGCTCCACAGGATTTTCACTTATCAGAGTTGGCGGCCGGCTAGAGAACGTTGACGTTGAAGACTTCGAAAAACATCCGATATTGTTGCCCAGTAAATCGCATTTCGTCTGGATCTATGTGCGGCATCTACATCTTCGCAACTGCCATGCTGGACCTAAAGCTCTAGTGGCACTCATTCGCTTGGAATATTGGATCGTAAATGCCAGGGACTTGGCACGTCGCATCGTGCGCACCTGCACGGCGTGTGTTCGGTACAAGCCAAAATTGGAAAGGCAGCTTATGGGATCGCTGCCAGTGGAGCGCCTTCGACCAGAACACCCATTCCAACGCTGTGGGATCGACTTTTGTGGTCCAATAAATACGTATGTTCGCATACGAGGAAAAGGTCCCACAAAATCCTACTTGGCCGTGTTCATTTGTTTGGCATCCAAGGCGGTGCACATCGAAGTGGTCTCTCAATTATCTACGAAGGCATTCTTGGCTGCACTCAAACGAATGATTGCTCGGCGAGCGCTGCCCACTGACATCTATTGTGATAATGGAACTAACTTCGTGGGAGCAGCGAATGAGCTAAAAGCTTTGAAACAATTTTTGTTTAGTCAATCTACTCAAGACGCAATATCAAAGTATTGTGCTTCTGATTTCGTGTCGTTTCATTTTATTCCCCCCAGGGCACCCCACTTTGGCGGACTCTGGGAAGCAGCAGTTAAGAGCGCAAAGGGGTTGCTGCACAAGACGCTATCGAACACTCGCTTAACGTTTGAGGAGCTCTGCACGATCACAACAGAAATCGAAGCTGTCCTCAATTCTCGCCCATTGTCACCTATGTCGCCTGATCCCAACGATCTATCAGCAATCACCCCAGGACACTTGTTAGTTTGAAAATCTCTTCGTGCGCTTCCCGAACGCACAATACCGACGCCTAATCTCAACAATCTGGAACGGTTTGACGTGATAACCGCAGCTAAACAGCAATTTTGGCGTCGTTGGTCATCAGACTATATTCACGAGCTTCGTGCTCGAACCAAATGGACATCATCTGCGTCAAATATCGCTATTGGAACAATGGTCATCATCCATGACGACAATCTTCCGCCTCAGCAATGGAAGCTCGGCCGTATCGAATCACTTGTGCCTGGAAAGGATGGTCATGTTCGAGTTGTTCATCTTCGTACAGCCAATGGCAACTGCTGTCGACCAGTACACAAATTAGCCATTTTACCGATGGAGGCTTGATGTGTTGAAAGCAGATCCTTTCAAGGTGGCCGGGATGTTTGGTCAAACTAATTTGAATATAACTGATGTGAATGATCAGCTGTTAATTTGTAAACCTATCACTACTTTACATAATTCTGTTAAGCCTTATTCACTGATGTAAACACTACATTGTCATTAGTGTAAAATATCGATAGTTATCACTATCGAAGAGTCCGAGTTTGTGATACGAGCAAGACAGACGCGCGCTTCTGTTCGAATATAAAATAAACTTCCTAATTATTAAATAGTTTAAACACCGCCCAGATCTGAAGTTTCATGTGTGCATAAAAAACGCTTTATGCATCAAACACCCCTTTTACCCATTTTCTGAACCCAGGGTATAAAAAATACCCAGGACAAAACCTTAGCTTGAATTTGGGACCAACCAAAATAAACAAACAAAAAAACAGTTATCCTAGGAACATACGTCGAACACCCTTAAATGGGAATATGGCTGACATATGTATTACAGTATGTAATGAGTTCTCATTTGATCGTCGCTCAAAAAGTGACACCAACTCTTATCGATGCTTTTTATCTCTCGATCAGCAGAGTTGCTTCATGGTTGTAAATATCGATTAACAGAGTTGCTTAACATAATTAGATATATGCAAATAAATATTTGAGTAATTGACATAATGACGGTTATAGTTATATATGTTTTGCTTATGAGTAAAGACTAGTATTTAAACAAATTGCTTAAGTAATTGAATGATGAATGTACATATATCATACAACACTTTTGAACTATTGAATGTCGCAAGAAATTGAATTGAATCTTATATTTTTAGGAGTGACATCAGGAAGTCGCCTGACCTTGAAGGCAGATGCACACAAATCAAGCGACTACAATTTGCAATGGCTTAGGCTGATGCTGATGCTGATGCTGCAACACAGTAGTAAATGCAGCACAACATGACCATGCCTCATTGTTGCCACATTCTGCTGAAGCGGCTGCATTCCCCAAATGGCCAACGAGGTTACATAAGGCCTTAAACAACTATATATTGGTTTGGCAGCTGCACGTGCTTGCAACAGTCAACACCGAAAGAAACCCATCTCCATCGCTTTTTTTCTCTCTCTTTTTAACTGGCAGCTTTTGCCAAATGACATTTGCTGTTCATGTTCATGTTCTGTACCATTGCAGCTCGCCTCTGTCTCTCTGCCAATTAGCTACCAGTTGGTTTTGGCCATTCTGCATAAATGCAAAGATCCGCGCGCGTCAAACTTAATTGATAGCTACGGAGGGGTAGCGCATGATATATACATGCAAGTGTACACAATTTAGTACTCTCTGCTTCCCCCCTCTACTCCCCAATAACAGTTGGACTTACCTCTGTCCGTCTGTCCATCCGTCACATATTGTGTTGTATTTCACTTTAGTTCAACTTTGTCTGTCTGGGGTGCTGGGTATATCCTCGTCGATATCTCCGGATATCGTGTATTACGTGTTCGTTCTCTGCCTCTAGCGGTTTTTGTTGTTTATTGTCGTTGTTGTTGTTGTTGTTGTTGCTGATTTTTCAATGTTTCTTGGTACGCGCTTTTCAGTGCTTTTCTTGTTTTGCCTTTTGTGTTGCTGTAGCAGGCGCTTCGTTAATTTTCATTTGTCCACTGAGAGGCATTCAAATTAAATTTCTCATCTCCCCTCCACACACACACACACACACACACACACACACACTAAGTAACATACTCACGGCTTAAGGGAAAACTAAACAAGTGCTTTTTATACCCTACGATTTTCAACGTTTAACGTTTACGGATGCAACGTAAAGGACAATACAAAACATATCAGATCTGGTAAGAGCAAACCCAAACCAAACCACTTCAAGCAATAACAAATACTTAAAGATAGAAAGAGAGAGGTGCCTATAGATTTGAACAGATCTTTCGCCAGTTTCGATATCAGCTCAAGTGCCATATTAATTACAGGATATTGCATAGTCCATCCATCATACACGGGCAACGGACGGAAACCTTCGCCTGTCGTCACATTGTCTCCGTGCAAGGACAAAGTCATAACTGCGTATTTGACAAAGTTTACGTGTGTGTGTGTGTGTAAAAGTTAAGAATGCAGGGGATAAGGGGCAGCATGTTTACATATATGCGTAGTATCTGTGGGTGCCACATTTGACAGTTTCAGTGTTGCAACGAGTCTGTCGCATGAGCGATTGATTTAATTGATGCAATTCGCTTGGCAATGAACGTAATAAATTCGATTTTATATGGCTAGTAATTTATGACACATACATATACAAATAGTCAGTTAATGCATAGTTTCACTACGCAGTGGATCAGAGAAGCTAAGCGACTCGGCTAAGTAAGCTTTTGATCTGATAGTTCCTCCAGCTGATTGATTGCCTCCTCCTTTTACTGTTCGCCAGAATGACTGATGGCGGACGCTTTGGAGCCGGGCAGCATGAGAAATGCAAGGGGCATGTGGCATTTGGCTAACATTGAAGCAACTCGTGTGGATTTCAAGTGCAAACGGAAATAAAAGCGAATTTTATGAACAAATGTTTGTCCGATTTATCACCAAAGTTGACTGACTTATTCCCCCTCAAAATCCTCTCCCGCTTCTCATTTGCAATTATTCTCGAATTGATTCGACAGACTAAACACCAATGACTTAAAAGCTTCAAAAGTAAGCACAAGTGTCAATTCAGCATTTTTTTTTTCTCAAACTGTATTGAGAAGGAGCTCATATGGCATTTGGATACTGTCTGGATAATTTTGTTGGTGACTTGTCGCAGCTACAGTGCATAAGTCAGATGGATCAGGCTGGTGGGTGGGAGACGAGGGGTATCCGGTGGTGGTCATCGTCACCGTCGCAACAATCAGAAGACACTAATAATAATATGCCGGTCAAGGAAAAAAAAAAACGCCAGCTCATATCAAATCAGGAGACATATAGCAGGGACAAGGGTCGACCTTGTCCTGCATGCTACGCACCGAAACATAGGGTCCGAAACTGCTGCGTCTATCTCTGATGACAAATGCAATAAAAACCCAAAAAGCGACGAGTATCATTGTTATTGGGGCCAGAACGGTTTAGGGGCTCCAAATAGGGTGAGGGGGATGAGTGGTGGTGTCATTGTCGTTGGGCAGTGGGCGGGTGTTTTGGAGCTGTTTGATTAATGACTGCCATTGCGGTGCTGAGTGATGAGCGGCTTTGACAGTGGGACACGACGCAGGGGGCGATACCCAAAACGATAAGGGACTCAATGGACAAGGACAAGAAAGGACTGGGCGGTACCCGAGTCACTTCCATGCTCATGGATGCCACTTTATTATAGTGCAAAATGGCAAAACGCTAAAACTAAGTTGCGCAAATGGAGCCACTTTAAAGCAAACCAGGCCGTCTGGCTATGCACGACTAGCCGATACCCAATGCCAAGAAAATGGGAGCCATGGAAGACCAGCAAGATTAGAAATTAAAAAATTTTAATTTGTTTTATAAATGCTGTATTATTCCGCTTGATATCAATAAGTTTGCGGGCTGAAATTCAAGTCACCTCATTAAGCCGTTGGAAAATTTGTATAGCATTTGTGGTTTAGGAATAACCGACTTTGTTTCAATTTTTTTTATTTTTTTTTTTTGGCAAATGCAAAGTGCCAATCAAAAACTTATTTAAATTGATAGCAACCTTTTGCAACCTTAGCTTGCCAGTAGATGGGACCCTCATTTTTTTTCGCAATGTTTCCCAAGCACTACTATTATTTTGATCGCACTAAAACGCATAGTCCTCTGAAAAATTCTTAAAAAAAAAACAGCGACAACAAAAGCTCAAAAACTCAAGTAATAGGGAATTCTATGGTGAGCAAAAAAAAATTAAAATATCTAAAGTGAACTAAAGTACTCTTCAGCTACTGCTATTATTTTGAATTCAACTATATATATACATATTTTTATTAATATCTAATTATACACTCCGCGAAATTCGATTAAAGGCACTTAATTTTTTCTTATAAAATTCAAAAAAATATAAATAATACAAAATAACAAGTTAATAATGTGTTCAGCCTCCAGATTGGCTACTCTTAAAGTTAAAAATCCTTATCCCTAAACCACCCAAACAGGCCCGCGGCACATGTGCTGAAGCATTATTTTTTTAGCAATGTTTCGTGTAGTTTTCTTTTAATTTTAATGTTACCAATTGCTGATGCCGATCGACGTAATTTAATTGACATTTGCCTGTTGCTGAATCCAGTATCCTTGTAAGCAAAGATCTTAGCTATCTCCTCAAGTCAGAGTGTTATTTCCTTCCCCATTCCAAATTTTGTATGCAGCTAATCTATTTTTACCAATAAAATATGAAAATATCCTATTCAAAGAAATTCCATATAATGCGCTACTTCCTTTTCCAAAGGCTACAAATTGACTACCTTCAATCGAATATCGCACCCAAACTAGCTGAAAATCTCAAATATGCAATAATCTTGCAAAAAACTAACGGAACTGTCATTTCAATGCATCATAACATTATAAGAGGAAGCACCGTTATAAAATGTGTAAGCAAGGTCCCGTTAGGCTTTTGCGCACCATAGACACGAGTGCCTTTAATCGAATTTCGCGGAGTGTATATGCAAATGTTCGGTAAATTTACTAATTATATTTTATATATAACTGTTGAGCCAGACTGTGTGGAAATTCCCATGACAGAAATTAAATGACAATTCGTTTTTAGCTCGGCATTGAATACTTAAAATATATGGAATAATTGCCAGCGTGTGAAAACTGGCCTATGGCCTTTGGCCCTTGGGTGCGAATTATGCATCGTTTCCTTTGCAGCTTGTTGTTCAGGATAGCATATACACGCACCATCAGCACAATTAAGGTTGCTGTATCTGTTAAAGCGTTAAAAAGTGGGGCATACTTTTAGGGCAATTGTTGCCGAAATCCGCACGCGTGGCAGAAAGCTTTTAAGGGTTCTTGCACATACACCAGAGCTTTTACTTCTAAAAGCTCCCTTGAAGATTACAGCGGTAAAAACGACCCAAGCAGAAGTCAGATGTCATATTTGCTTTTGCCAATAAATTGTTGTCCCCGAAATGGACATTTTCATCCAACATTTACGGAAAACTATCCCTCAAATTCAATATTATCAGAGGGCGCTTCCAAAGCTGCTCGCATTTAAGTGCAAATCTTTTTAGAGGGGAATTTGCCAATAATAATGGAATATATATAATACCTCGGGTTGACTCGACTGCAGCACTCTTACTTGTCTTTAATTTCCTATTGCTTGTCATGTTATGTTTGCTCACATTTTGAGTTGCACATTCCACTGTGCATGATTTTCTAACCAACTTTTAAACCTTAAGAAACCAAACAATGCAAAAGTTGGATATTTCAGACAGATAAGTAATATTAACTGAACCATCTGATAGATATGCAATTACCGATCTGTTACGGTAGGTTATCTCCGACATGACTTGAAAAAAACTCGCTGGGGAGCCATCACCCAAGAGAACAAAAATAATTATAGCAAGTATTAGGCTGATATGCCAAATTTAATACATTCAAATAAACAAATAAATTAGAACGGAATAGTTTTTGCCCTTACTATGGCTAAATACCCTTTCACAAGTACTTTCATTATTGATAACTATATCATATGACAAATATATATGATGCTTTCTTTGGCATGGGATACACAGAAACCTATTTTACCACAAATAGTTGTTTTTCAAAGTATTTCGTTTTTACATAAAATATCATGTCATCTTTAATCTTCTATAATAAGCGCATAATAAATAGTTATACTATAATACTTTTTGCGTGTAAAACAAATATAGAAACATCACACATTTCATATATTGGTAGACTCGAAGAGAAAATATATACACTCAAAAAAAATCCAAAACAAAGCTATTTCGGTTCAAAGTTAAATCAAGTTTGTTTGCAGAGAAATTGTGCATATTCACTTCCCTAAAAATGACAACTACGGAGAATGTTCAAATGAAAAATGGCTATGATGCACTTTGTGCGCAGCTACAGTAAGCACTGAGAAATACAAAACTGAAGATCAATTGTTAGGAAGTGAATGCATTCAACACTTTGAGTCTAATATATTTTTCAAAGACATATTTCCTATTCTATTAAAAAAATAATAATGTATTTATTTTGGAAAATGGTTCAACTTTAGTGGATATTCGGAAGGAAAATATAGAATTAGCGTAACCACAAAAAAAAGGTTTCCATATAAAAATTAAAAAATTAAAAAATAAATTATTATGATTTCGGAATTGATGCGTTGCAAGTTTTATGCGCTCACTGTAATATGTTGTATGGCCAGGATCAAGGTTATCGCGATGCGGGCTTATCAACCATTGGGTGACGCTATCTGGGGGCAGTGCGGGGCGTTGAGAAACTGTCATTAATTCAGTGACAATTATCAGCGTCCGCTTCAGCGTCAGCGCCAGCGCCAGCACCAGATGATAGTTGAGAGCGGCGAAAGTGAGATGACGCCTCAGTTGTAAAGAGCTGGGCAACCAAGACACAAAACATCGAACCTGCGACTATGTGGTGGACAACACGGCGAATAGCAATCAAGTGCCTCCAGCAGCAACGCTTCCTGAGCGCTGCGGCTGAGCCTGATGCACAAACCCTGGGCATCATCGGTGTGCCCTTTGCCAAGGGGCAGGCAAAGCAGGGCGTTGAGCTAGCGCCCGATCTGCTGCGCCAGAATAAACTGCGTCAGGTGCTGCAAACCAGCGATGGTGAGCAATAAAATCAATAAACAATTCAAAAATCAAAACTCAAGTGGACGATTACATATACCCTTGCAGACCGTGCAGACACCCACCCACAACTATATTGTTATAAATTTAAAATAATTTAACATAACATTTGGATTTTTTTTTATAAATTTACAAAAAATCGACAGATTTTCTACCTTCTTTGATAGAAGCATTTAGTGTTTCCATTGAGTTTGTTCCGGATAAAAATAGTTTTCATACAATAATTCAAATATTGTATGATGTTTATAATTTTACTGAAATTATATAAGAACATAACAAAACTCTCATAGAAACAAACAGATCAACGGATGCTGGTCAAGAATGTGTATACTTAAAAGGACTCGAGTCAATAATAATTACCTCTGCCATGGTAAAAAGAAATAATAATAACAGGCGAATAGATTTGTTTCGAGCTTTGATTTTTTATTGTATGTATGTTGAATACGTTACGCTTTCGATTAACTTTTATCTATTTATTGCAGAGCGCCTAGTGATAACGGACTACGGCAACCTGCCGTATGCCGTGGATGAGACACTGCTGCAGCAGCAGCGCCAACATTATTATCACATACGAAACTATGCGGATTTCATGGCCTGCAATCTGGCGTTAATTGGCCAGGTGCAGCTGATGCTGCAGCAAAATGCACAGTTCCTGGCCATTGGCGGTGATCATGCCATCGGCTTTGGTAGGTGCTAAAACGGCTTTGCCACACAGTATCCTTGATTTAATTTTATATTTTTTATATTGATTTATGCTTGGGCTCGTGCAGGCTCCGTGGCGGGTCATTTGCAGCACACGCCGAACCTGTCGCTGGTGTGGATCGATGCGCATGCGGACATCAATTTGCACAGTACCTCGCAGTCGGGCAACATACATGGAATGCCCGTTTCGTTTCTGCTGGAACAGTTGCGGCCAACGTGGCAACACGCGTCGCTCGACAAGATCGCGCCCAATTGGTGAGTGCTGCGATTCTTCATCTGCATCTGCATCTTCATCTTCATCTTCACCTTCATTATTTTTCATGTACTCTTGAGTTTTTCTTTATTAGTGTCATCGTTATCGAAATCGTTATCGATGTAACGTTGCTTACATTTAAACACATACTCTTGTTGTTGTTGTGGTTGTTCTTAAAAACTTATAATCTAGTTTTAGTGCTAATTTTCGGAGCTCTCTCTCTATTTTATCACAGTTGTCTTAACGTATAAAGTTTTTGATTTTTGTTTTCGATCTAAAGATGTTGATTTGTTTGTTTCACATTTAACTTAATTCAGTTTTTTTTTTTTATTTTGCGTTGAGCTGCGTTGGGTTCTCAGTCTCAGTCTTTGGTTTTATTTCTCATTTATCTTTTATTTGCCTCTTATGCTTGGCAACCTAATTTTAACGCAACATTTTTTATTGTTATAATTCTTTGTAAGTCTTTTTTTTGGCAGTTTCTGCTTAATAATTTCTTTTAGGAACCTAACCATACAAATGTCTTATTTACGAAAAAAGGCAATATTGAAAGTGAATAAAATCAAAACACATAATGAGCAATGTCAAGTTAAACAAAAACAATGATAAGAAATTTGTTTACCTCAAAACGAAAATGAAATTGAAAAAAAAAAACAGAACAAAACAAAAATAAATAAAAATATGATTACATAAAAATGTTTATATATCACATTTTAATACTGTTTGGCATGTGCTTAATAAAAACTTAGCGTCAACTAAGAAAAACAAAATCAAATTGAATGCAAAATAAATTTACGAAAATGTTCAAACATAAATTGTTAAGTCATTTAAACGTTTTACGTTCTATTCAGGCTTCACAGTTAACAACTATATATTATATATATATATATGTATATATATATATATATATATATTATTATTTATTTGTTTATTTATATAAGAATTTTGGATTGGCAAAACCAACTACAAATGAACTCAATTCACAGCTCAGCAAACCCATAATTCTTGTCTTCACGCACAAAAAAAAAAACAATGAATCGAGAAAAATGTATCGAAATCAAAGTAAGAACCCACTACGTAAATCTTGATCTATTGGTTTAGTATAGATAGTATGGTGCATAATGGCTGGGAGGACGTGTTTTGGGTGAAGGTGGGCGTATACTTGGCCCACAAACCGAGTCTATTTGGGCACACCGTTGAAACGGTGCTGGTGCTACAAAACAAATCAAATCAAATCGAAACCGAAACCGAAAACCGTAAATTCAAAAATTTCTAGCTTAAACTTAATGTTAAGTCACTGGCATGTTTAGTTTTTTTTTTTTTTTTTTTTGTACATACATATAGATAATAAGTAAGTTAATACGAGTATATTTTATGTGGTTCATATAAAACTTAAAATTATTAGATCACAATAATCGATAATCCAAATCCAAAACCGATGAAAATATGATGCTAAAACGCAAAACATAAATTTTCTGCTTTTTGTTTTTTTTTTTCTGTTCTTGCTAAGGATAAGCGTACGAGAGTCTGAGACAGACAAACATAGAGACAGAGAGGGAGAAGGTGTTTTAATGGGGGAGAGAGACAGAAACAAATAGAGTTACACTGAAAGAAATCATGATGTGTTGGTATTATATACAATACAAATCTGCACAGAATATACAAAAATACAACAAGAAATTCGAGATCATATTGAAATGTAACTAAAGACGAGAATTATTATTTTTAGCGATTCGCAAAATGATATATCGGTGTTTTTTGGTGGATAGTGCTTTATAGTTGTTTGCTCAGCGACATCTTGATATTGGTGGCTTATCGTTTTGGAATCGGTATTGTGTGGCATGTACTAGACAAGTTGTGGTTTCGTTTTTATTGGAGATCTTGATGCGTACGCTAAATCAAAATGACAACACAAAAAACATACAAACTACAACACTTTTCGGCTTGTCACACAATCCACTCATTCATTTGTGTGTGTCAAACCGAGGTGTGTTGAAAGCGGCTGAGGTTTACAAAAAAAAAATTGTTTAGCTTAATATTGGTTTTCTATACAATTGTATTTTCTTCTCTTCTCATACCCTTGCAACTTTTGTGTAAGTTAATAAATATTTTAAAATACAGAATGCAGGCATAATTGTTTTTAACAATCAATTTAATTGAAAATTTCAAGAAAGTTGACCAAATCGGACATTTATATCATATTGTTCACGAATAGGAATGTTAAATTTGGCAGGATAAGTTCTAGTTGAGAATGGGAACAATTTTTATGATTGTTTGTTGTGATTTCGAAGATTATTTAAGTGTGTTAAATTGTGCAAGGGTATCTCATCTTCGGCATGCCGAAACCTCAAGATTTCTTCATTTTTAGGTTTCATTTTTTGTTCTTGGGTTGTGTAAGGGGTGTATTACTTTAAATATGTTTTCTTCAAAACTTATAAGAGTTATTCATATTTGGATTTGTATTTGGTTTTTTTTTTTTGCTGCGGAAACTGTAAATAAATCAAGGAAATTACAATATATAATCGTGTGTTTATAATACGAGTATGTATGCAATATGGCAATACATATGTATGTATGTATGTATATACTTATGTATGTATGTATATGGGACATGGGGATATGTATATATGTGCATATGACTGTATGTCTACGTATGTACATGGCACAGATACAGAGAATACACATGCACACACACACACACATATATGTACATACAATACACTGGACTGGATTAGTTACATATATGCATACACATGTATTAGGCATATGTAAATAAGTATGTAATTACAATCAATATCGAATGAATCATATATAATTATACAGTCAGTAATTATTGTGTTTTTCTTCTTTTTTTTTGCAATTAATTAATTAACTAATTCAAGGTAAATATGTAAGTAATGTAAATGTTAAATGTCAAATTCAATTGAAAATCGAACAACAACACACGCCTGAAAATAAATCAAGAGAAAGAAACAAATTAGAAATATGCATTCGACTCCGTTTTTTCATTTTTTTCGGTTGTTTTTTCGCTTATGTTTTTTTTTTTATGTAGCTAGCTACAATAGAAAAAAGAGTATAAAAAAACATTTTTGAAGTTAAAACTCATCATGGGCGATGTTTATTATTGAGGAAAATCAAATATTCAAATTTTTAACGCTGTACAGAGGAAAGCAAATCAAATTATATAGTATATTAGCCTCGTTAATGTTTTGGGTTATATAAGTAAGTAAGTATTAGCCGTGTTATCTCTCAGTTAGCCGCTTCTTCAACTTTCAACTTTCTTTGCTCTCTACTTACCGGAAATAAAATCTTATCAGATAAACAATAAAAATCTTGCGTCAGCTACAACAACAATGAACCAAAAGATGGGAGAGCAAAGAACGATTAGAAAATACAAGGAAATTAATGAGAAAAAAATAATTGAAAACAACAATACGATTTTTTTGTTCCATAAGATCAATTTTAAATGCATATACTAGGCGTTTACACTGAGAGAAATCAATTGTGAGCTTCAACAAGGATCAACTTGCATGAGAATTCAATCTTATGAAGTTTCGAGATTTTTTTTAATGTGTTTTTTATCTCTTTTGTGGCTTACTTACACACTAAATCATAATGAACTCAAGTCGTATGTAAATACACTGCGCAAAAAAACATATACGCTTTTATTTTATAAAAATTGTATAAACACGGAACACTTTGTTGGTATTTTTGGAGACTGTAGCACAACAACTGAAACAATTTGGAGAAAAGTGTGTGTGTGTGTGTGTGTATGTGCGTGTTTGGGTGTATGAGAGATAACACAAGTTACACTGTAAAAAAGAATAAACTTTCAATTATTACAAATCACAAATGTTAAACCAAAACGAACTGTAAAAAAAATACTGTATTCGAGTATCCTGAAAGAGCGTCGGGCGGTTGTACAACAAAGAGAGCGAGAACGAGTGAAAGAGCGTAGAGTACAACTGAAGACAATAAAATAAAGGGAGCAAGAAAAAGAGAGAGAACGTAAAATAACCAAGCATAAGAGTTGGAAATGATGCTGCTGAGGCGGCTAGACAAAACTAGAGGCAGCACAGCAGTTGAAAGAGTAAAAAAGAGCACACTAAATAAAAAGAATGTAGAGCAAGATGAAGAAGACGATAAGGAACATAGAGGAAAGAAATGAAGTAATCAATCAAGCTAAAAACGGAAGAAACGAACTGATGGTGGGGAAAAAGAAAACTTGAACTGAAGGACAAACTGAACCAAGTTTTGTGTATTTGATATGCAAAGCAAGAAAAACTCATAATCATATATTTTGCAAATACATTTATAATATTAATTTTTGGTTTTTTTTTTTTGTTGTATTGTTTTCCATTTTTTGTTGAAATATCATTTGAAATGTTTGGATAAATATTATTAATTGATATAAATATGTTAATAAAAAAATTAAATAGTTTCTTTCAGTATCTTTGTAATCATAATCATTTTGCATGTATAATATTATACATTATATATTTTGTATATCTCGCGTATTGTGTATGTTATGCTGTTCTGGTTCGGTATTTAAATTTTTTTTTTTTATAGTTAGTTTATTTTTTCTCTTTTATGTTTTTGGTTAAAGTTTTAGGTTCGCCGTATTCTCTCGGAAGTATTTAATGGTTGATCGAACATTTTTTTTCTGTTGTATAAATAAGTATATATATATATATATATATATATATATATAGTACATATATATATGTATATATATATATATATATATATATGTATATATATATATGTGTGTATATATATAATTATATATAAATAATAAGCGCATATTACTATAGATTATATGTTAACTAAGCGTAAGACTAAAGCTAACTAATCATAATTTATAATCAATTCAATTAAAATCAAAGTATTCTCGTTTGCACACAAAACAAAATTGATAATATCGCTTTTGGTAAAAATTGCAAGTTTTCTTCGTCCAGATTCGTAAGTCCTGGTTCGTGGAATGTGCCAGAGAGAGAGACAGAGGGTGGTATATATATATATATATATATATATATATATATTTGTGTGTGAGTTTGTGTGTGGTTGTGTGTTTGTGACAGTAAAGAGAATAAACGAAATAAATTACAACTAAGTACGGCCGCGATTTTGACTAGGCACGCCCCCAAAATGAATACGTGAGTCGTATACAGTTGGCAGGAGTGTAATATGTTGTTGTTCTTGTAGGTGTGTGTATAGGAATGTTCGGAGCTTTTGAGATCATTAAATTTCTGGCTTGACTAGCTGGCCATATATAAATATAAATATATATGCTCTGAGAGAGCAAAACACTGGGCATCAGACGACCACCATATCTGTGGTCTGTTTTGCTCTGTCTGTAGGATTGAGGGAGGACTGTAGGACAGGGGCACACATTGAACATTTAAGAATGGGGTGGGCAAAGAGGCAAAAGGATAAAGTATAAAGTATGGAAAAGAAATAAACCGAAAAATAACATAGGTGACGCAAGAGAGAAACAAAAAAAAATTAAAACAAAAACGATAAAATTATGCAAAAATTTATCAAGTGTTTTTATTGAAAAATTATTATTATTTCTGCTGCTGTTTGTTCTTGGCGAAAATCAATCAAATTATAAAAATCATAAAATTAAACATAAATATAATGAGTAATAAACATAATCATTAAAAAAATCGAAAGAAATTCATCAAAAGGAAACAAAAATCATCTAAAAAAAAAAAACACATTTTGAATACACAAATTTCTCCCTTAACATCATATTAGATACGTATCTACATATAATATTCGCCGGCTACGATTTGTTTGTATATGTGTATACATAAATGTGTGTAGGGTATACAAAAATTATAATTTAAAATCAAAAACAAATACATAAAATGTTTAAAGTTAATCAAAAAAAAATGAAAGAATAATAAGTGAAGAAATCAAATTATAATGTATTTTTTCATGTTTTAAAACACCAAAGCAAGTATGGCTCTAAGAGAGAGAGAGAGAGAGAGTGAGTGTTTATGTGTTTATGTGATAAAGAGAGCAGGAGATCTGGCAGTGCCACCGCTGCTGTTGTGTGACTGTGACTGTATGTGTGTGTGTGGATGTGTGTTAAGTGTGTGCGATTGCGCTCATCTCTGTTGCAACAGTCGCACTGCGCTCTCTTTTGTATGCTTCGTTTAAATCAAAATATTTCGTTTTATCATTGAATTTAAATTAATTATAAAATACAATAAATAATATTCATATTTTTCTTGTTTGTTTTTTTTTTTTTTGTTTCTGTTGTTGTTTGCTTTGTTTTTCATATTTTTTTTTCTCATTTTTTGTTTTGCACTTAAAGTTTACGAAAAAAATTAAATATATTTCATAGTTATATATAAATATATATCAAATTTGCTTAATGCGAAAATTACAGGAAAAAATAATTGTTATATTGTTGTTGTATAATAATATATTAATATATTTAAGTTGCATAAACATAAATGATTCTTTCGCTTCAATTACTCATTTTGAGTTTCATTTACTTTTTTAGGTTCGTTCCTTTTTACTTAAGAAAATTATAATTGTAATTTAGCTGAGATGCATGTTTTGTTATTGTTGTTACTGCTGCTACTGCATTTAAAAACTATTGCACAGTATAAGAATTACATAATATTTATAAAAAAAAAAAAAATTAAAATATAGTTTGACAAATAAATTAAACAAAATCAAGTACATAATTTCACTTATTGAGTAGTTTTTTTTCATTTCGTTTTTTTTTTTTTTGCTCTTTGCAGCTATACGAATACATACATACATATATATATATATGTTTTCGTACATTAACATAAACATACATTTCAGTTGCATGCAAAAAGCAACAAAAAAAATCGGTCGCTCTCTTTGCTTTTTGCGTACACGTTATTCGTTCGCTCTCTTTCTATAAAGAAATTAGTACAGTTACGACGGGGCATACATAACTATAGAGAAACTAAATCTTTGGATATTTTGATATTACAAAAAAAAATGAGAAAGAATTATTAAATAAATTATAATTTCGCATAGTTTCAATGTGCTTGTTGTGAGTGAATGTAAAAAAAAAAATGTAAATTTGCAAGAAAGTTATATTTTTAAGTTGGCGCGCTCAATTTTGCTATGCTTAAATTTTAGCTAGAATTTAAGTATTTTTTTTTTTTTAAATAGTATTTATAGTATGGTTTGAAGGAGTTTCTAAGCTGGATCGCAACTTTCTATAGCTGATCAACATGAGTTGCTTTGTTGTTTTGGGATTTTCATTCTTTTCTTTGCTATATGGTAGTTTTTATGGTATGTTTTAATTAGAATATAGTTTATAAATTTGCATTATTCATACTGTATATTGAAAATATTTTTTATTTTTGCCTACACTTGTTGACTCCTTTCAAGTTTTTTGTTTTTGTTTTTTTCTTCTTTTTTTGTCGCGTTTGCCTCTTCTTCATTATCTTCTTCCTTTTCTACTTCAGTTTGCTGACTAGATTTCTTGTTGCAAATTTTGTTCAAACAAAAAATTGTTATAAAAAAAAAAATTATGATAATAATTATGAATATTGTTTATACATAAGCATTTTCCTTTGCACTCGTATCATTTTCATAACTTTTTCTTTTGTTTTTGTTGTTTTTGCTAAGGATTTTTTTAAGGTATTCATTTCGTATGTGTGTGTGTGAGTGTGTGTGTATGTGTTTGAACTTAAATAGTTGACATAAAGTAATTGTAACTAGACATATATATTGTACCTACTATAAAGAAAAATCATCATTGAAAGTAATATGAATAAATATGTATATGTTGATTGGTTTTCGTACATAATAATAAAATCAGAAACATGTTAGATAAGTATCTTTCATTTGATATACAATAAATAAATATGCATGGCTCTAATTAACTACGAGCGCTTCCTTTTTTTTTTAATATTTTCAAACACAAAGAAACAAAGAAATCATACAAAACTTATAGATATATAAATATTTACTGAATCCAATTGAAACTTAAACCTTTTGAATATAATATTAATTCGCAAAATGAAGCCAAGAACTTTTTTTTTTGTTAAATTGAAAAGAGTTTTAACTGATAAAAAAAAAGGGTACAGATCATAATATGTGGGGGAGATGGGGGGACAAGGGATCGGCAATGAAATGATTCAAGTTATTGGAAACAACAGTTTCAGCCTGGTACGGTACTGGCACTAATAGTGTACTGTACTTCATTGTAGTGCACAGTTTTATACTGTACCATATTGTACCACAGTGTACTATTCTGTACCATATTATACCATATACTGTACTGAAATTGATAATATGGTACACTGCTCCAACTGTACTGCAGATGGTAGTGTACCATACCAGAGTACAAAAGCTATCGTCTCAAACGGTACTCTTTTGTTAATTTATAATGTTTTTTTTTTTGTTTTTCTTTAACGCTTTTAACAAAAAGATCACTTACATAGCTAGAAAAACGCTTTGCTAATGCTGTCATTTTGGTTTTTTTTTTTTTGGTTTTGTTTGTCCAGTTGTCAAACTTTTTTGACATATAAAAAATGTTCCGGTTGTTCTTCTTGTTCTGGTTTTAGTTAACTGAGTTTTTGTGCTATGCTTTTTCAAACGCTAAAAATGTTTGCAAATGGTTTTAACGCTGCTTACTTGCTGGCTTGAACTATACATTATATAAAGTACATAAGGTATATATATATATATATACATATATGTAATAATAATATATATACATATACATATTTATATATATTATAGTATAATATTCACTAACAATTATTTACTTTAGTAAAACGTTTCAAATTTGCGCATAAATTATTGTATTACTTTCGCATTTTCATTCATTACTTGACTTTCCTTTATTTTTGTTTAAATTATTTTATTTTTTTTTTCTTTGTTGCTTTATGGTGCACACTTGTCCCAAAATTTCTAGCTGCTAACGTGAATCTATTTAAGTGTGTGTGTGTGTTGGTGTGTATGTGCGAGTTGGAAGTTAGTTTTGTTTGAAATTTTCGCTTGGCTTTCGTTTCTTTTAATATATGTAAAAAACAAACACAAAACATTAAAATGTATATATATATAAATTTATATATATAAATACGGATGCATATATGTGTATGTATGAATTGTATATATATAAATATATATATATAAATACGGATGCATATATGTGTATGTATGTATTGCATATATATAATTATTAATTTCATACATTTTCTTTTTTGATTTTGTTTCATTTTGTAATACTGTAGCAGCCTCCTTGTGTTTATATGCATTTTATGGGTTTCTTTTAAATACTTCTTTGTAAGCCTTGTTGAAATAAAAGAGAAGAAAAAAAAACAAACAGACTAAAACTAACGTCCGTGACTCAACACTGTGAAAAATATATATATATATATCGAAAATGTTTAAGCTTGTTTCTCTCACTTTTCGTTTGTTATGCTATTTTTTTCTTATTTTTCTTTTCTTTTTTGTTTTTGGTATTCGTTTTGTTGTAGAAAAATTGGAGTGTAATTAACAGCTTTGGGTTGTTTATCATTTGTTACTGGAAGATTTCTTTGCTGCTTACTTAGTTATAATTTTAAAAAATGGTTTTTCTTTTTGTTTTCTTTTTGCTAGGTTAATTTCTTTTAGTTAAATCTCATTATTTTTGTTTTGTAGATTTCTTTGTTTGTTTTTTATTGTTTTCTTTTCATTTTTTTTTGTTTTTTTTTTTTTGTTTTGCTTTGCGACTAATTTGACTGCGGCTGCAATTGGATTTTTGTCCCTGTCCGGGCGCCCAATAGGGACAGCCAGAATTTTATATTCTTTTCCCTTTCTCGTGTCTACCAAATTTATATATTGCATTCGACACACATTTTTTCTTTCTTTTTTTTGTTTTTAATATTTGTTTAGGTTAGTTTTGGTTTTTTGTTTTTTACTTTTTGTTTTACTTAAATGCTAGGAAGAATTTTGCTATTGCAACGGCTGACATTTGTAGCCGCCGTTTTCATTTCTTTTCTTTTCTTTTCTTTTTTTTTTAGTTTTAGTTTTTGTTTTTCGTTGTTTAGACGCGTTTTGAAGCCAAAGGACACGCCCCACAAAAAGGATGTCTTGTCTGCTTGCATGGTTTTATGACGTATGTGTCTCTCGGTGTGTGTAGTATGTGTAATGTGTGTAGTGTGTGTTAAACACATACATTTTTGTAGCGCTTAGTTACCATTTAGTCCATGCATATTTATATATGTATATAAGTGAGTGTGTGTGTTTGTGTGTGTATACACTAGATAAGTGTGTGTGTTCCTTGGTGTTGTTGTTTATTTTCTTTTTTGGGAGCGATAGATGTTGTAGGTGGTGGGGGGGCAGGGGGGAGGTGGCGAGGGGGAGTGCGGGCAACACTTTACTTGGCCTTATTGGTCTTGAAGCTGACCTGCAGCACACGATTGCCCATAGTATAGCCATTGAGGGCACGTATGGCCATTGCTGCCTCATCATAATTGGTCATGGATACAAATCCATAGCCTTTGCACTGATTCGTTGTGGGATCCTTAACGATCTTCACCGATTGCACAGCGCCAAAGGGCCCAAACAATTGCCAGAGGGCCGCCTCTTCCGTTTCGGGCGCCAAATTATATATAAATATTGGATATGCGCCACCCGGTCCGCTGGCTAATGTTGTCGCTGCCGCCGCAGCAGCACCCAAACCATTTGGCAACATAACATCCAACATATCACCGGCCATCGGTGAGAAGCGTGCCAGTCCCTTATTAACTGGCGTATGCATTGCGCCGCCAATACGTCGCACCAGTTGCGGATTGAGGAATGCGGGCAATTGCGGCTGGATGATCTTGCTGGTGCTGCCCGGTGTATTTGAGAATTTGACAACGATCGGATCGGTGCAGCTGCTAGGCGTTGTACCATTCAGTGCGATTATCGCACGAGTCGCCTCCTCACGTTTATCGAATCGAATGAAGCCGACACCTTTGGTCTGTGTATCGTTGCCGGCATTTTGGAGAATGCGCGATGTAATGATCGCACCGAACGGTGCAAATATTGCCTCCAACTCCTGTTGAGTCATCGTCTTTGGCAGTCCCGACACATACAGATTGGCGCCCTTGATCGCATCCGATGAGGGTCGGGCAAACGATACCTTTATGGTCTTATTTTGCAAACGGAGACCGTTGAGCACATTGACCGCCTGTTCGGCATCCTGGGGACGCACATAGTTGACAAAGCCATAGCCAAGACTTTGACCCTTGCTGGGCGCTTGCGGATTCAATGGATCAATGTAGACCTGCGACTTATCGCGTATCAATTTCACCGACTCAATTTCGCCAACGCTGCTGAATAGCGAACGAATCTCATCCTCTGTCATCGTTTGCGGCAAATAGTTGACAATTAGATTTGTGCGAGTCTCTGTGCTGCCATTGCTGCCGTTTTGGGCGCCGCCCGTGTTGCCATTTGTGTTTGCCTGCTGCACTTGCTGTTGCACTTGCTGTTGCACCTGCTGTTGCACCTGCTGTTGCACCTGCGCTTGCTGCGCTTGCTGCTGCTGTTGCACCACTTGCTGCTGCTGTTGTTGCTGTTGCTGCTGCTGCTGCACGGCGACAACTGCTTGCTGTACTTGCTGCTGCTGTTGCACCACTTGCTGCTGCTGCTGTTGTTGCTGCTGTTGCACAACCGCTTGCTGTACGACCGCCTGCTGTTGCTGTTGCAATTGTTGTGTGACAGCCGCTGCGGCAGCAGCAACCGCTTGCTGTGTCTGCTGCTGCTGCACTTGCAATATCGCCTGCTGTACCTGTTGCTGCTGCTGCTGCAGCTGGGCGGCGGCGGCAACAGCCGCTGCACTCTGCACGGGCGCCGCCGCCGCATTTGTGGCAGCAACCGCTGCGGCCGCAGCCGCACTTTGCATTAGTTGCGCTTGTGTATCAACGCCAGTGGCGCCCGTATTTGCCATCATAAAGTCCACTTTGATGGTTGTTGTTGAGTTGTTTCAAGTTGTTTAGAAGGAGGCCAACGCAGGCGCAGCACATGAAATATAATAAAGATTTGATGTCAAGATTAAACCATTTGCTAGATGTGTTAGTAACATTCTTGGCCCATTTCAAATTGTTACTTTTTGTGTGTGTTAGTTTCAATTAAATCTACCCCCCACATACATATAGTCATAAAGAGAGACATTCCACATATATATATATATTCAGTTTATATATCGAACTGAACAACAAACTAAAAACTGTTGATTATTGACAAAACTAGGTTTGCGTAATTTTTTTTTAACAATATTATCAACAGATTTGCATTACAAATAGTATTTAGTATTTCTTGAATTATTACTTTTATTAATTTTTTTGCAAAACTGTATTGTGTGGCTATAATTCAACGTATTTTAAATTTTTTAACGTACGTCTTTAATTTTTTTAAATCATTTTGAAACGGATAGTTAAACCGCAATCCTTTCTTGATTTTAATCAGGTTTCGTTTGCTCAGTGGTTAGTTAACGGTTAGTTGAAGCTTTTGCCATTTTAACGAACAAGCTTCGTTCAAAACTTACTTTTCTTTGCAACACACACACACACAGACCAGACGGGAGAGTAAGAATAATACAGAGAGAGAGAGAGATGTGATTGGAATTGGAACTTAGAATTACAGACACCTACAAAAATCACTCGGCAAACACACACGCTGTGACACAGACACACACACAAACACACCTAAAACTGCGTGTAGGAGTACGTAGAGAGAGCGAGAGCGAGAGAGAGAGAGAGAGCGTTTGTATTGCGAAGAAGATGGAGAGTTTTCTTGTGCGATGAGCTTTTCTTTTTCTTTTATTTGTAGTTTTTTTTTGGAATATGTCGTTACCGCTGCGAGACCCGCTACGTCGCAAGCACGCGATGCTACTGAGCGCAGGTCCTTGCAATGCTTTCGTGCTATGCTGGCGTTAACATCACTCTCACTCAAAGAGCTCCCTCGCCGGTTCCCTGCTCTTGCTCCTGTCGTTAACATGACTGTTGTTGTAATTGCCGTTGGATATTGTAACAAAGCACGCGTACCCGGCCAAACCCAGTTATGTAATACATACACACAAACACACACATACACACACATACATACACGCACAGAGCGACAGGCAACGAACTCTGCCCGTAGCAGCAGCAGGACATACCCCTTGTGAAAGAAAAGAGAAAAAGCCGAAAAGCAAAAAATGTTGAAAACTAAAAATGAGCATCCCCCATGTTCGTTGAAGCGCGGAGCAGGAGCAACGCTAGCCACCCGCCTAATGAGACGAGAGTAGCAACCCTTAAAGGCAAAAAAAAAACAAGTTGTAATAATTCTTTTGCAAAAACATAATACAATACGAAAGCTTGGCACGGCTAAGGGTTAAATCAAGCGGCGCAAACAATGCCACCCCCTTTTGGCTTTGAAAACAACAGATTAAACGGTGCATCATGCATGTGTGTGTTTTTGAACAATCTGGCAACACTGCTGCTGCATGATCTGTGAACTTGCACTCTGGGTGGATGTTACTCGCTGTTAACTGTTAAATGTTAACCGTTGGCTGCGTCACTTTGGCACGAAACACGCGAGTCAAAAGGTCAAATGAAATCTAACACACACACACACGCACACAGAAATAATTGTGTATATACAAGCACACATTCGCACGCCCACACGCCGAAAAAGCGGAGCGTGTCTCTCTAAATTTCGGTGACAGCCGAGATTAAAACATGACTGGAAGAGACGCTCTCCTTCATCCTTTCCACTACACACACACAGTTATGTGTATATACAGATATGTATATATTTGTTTATATATGTATTTATTAAATACTCACTTGGTTCTGTTAAAAAAATTGCTGTTTTTAGTTGTTTGCCAAACAAATTGATTTGAATTTGATTTGAAGTCCGTTACACACGCGCGCGCGCTCCTCACGCCGCTAATCCTTTTGTTTCCTTTGCTTTGCTTTCGTTTCCCTTCCTTTTCTCTTGTTCACTTCTTATATACTTAACCTGGCAATTTGGGTTTGCCTCAATTTAATGCAGTAGGTGTTGTTCCTTTTTTTGTTCCGTTTTGGTGTTTGGCTAAATAATTGCGGCTAGTTTGGATCTACTAATTAAACAATCGCTGACGTTGTATTGTCGTCTTCGTCGTCTATTGTTGTTGTTGTATGAAAAAGAATGTGGATAAAAACAAAAACAAAAAAAGCGGTAAATTTGTCTGTTCGTCTGTGGCATTGGGCGTTGCTGATATCGTATTTATCGATTATATCGATTTTTCCCAAATCCCAAGCTATCTATCACTAAGAGCACATTTACAGCAACAGCAGCAACGCATAAATTTAAGCAAATCTATGTATATGTATATTTATATACATATATATATATATATATATATATAAGTATATATATAAATACGTATATATACTTATGTGTATTTCAATGTGCATATTGAAAGTGTGTATTCATATTTTATTATTTAAAACAAAATGACGCTGTTGTTGTTTTTTTGTATTTCATTGTTACACAATTTCTGACATTGTATGTGTTGCTGTTGTTGTAATTTTGCTTTTGTTTTTATTGTGTATTTGTTCAATAATACTGATTATTATAACAGTATCTCGCAGTTTTTGCTGCTGCGTCTCTGACACTGTGCTAATTTACGGCGAACGCTATTCGGATGAGACAGAGCGAGAGAGAGAGGGAGAGCGGAAAGAGCGACCCACCGACCGCCCTCGCCACTCGCTCTCTCGCTCTTGCTCCCGTTCTACATAGAATGTGTATTTTTTTGTTGTTGTTTATATGCAAACACATACATACACACACGCATACAGACATAAATATGTATGTTTTTAACTAGCGCGCATATATTTGACCACATATGCACATATACACATACATGTTTGCTCATACACAGACGCACTTAGTATCTATAAGTTTTTTTTTGTTGCTAGACATCGCGCTTATTAAATTAAAACACGCGCTGTTTCTGTTATTGTTTCTGTGCTATGTGTTGTTGTTCTTGCTTAATTTGAAAACAAAATACGAAAAAAAAAAATTAATATTGAATTGTTCACTGCGGCTGGCGCGTTTGTTATTACTCTCTTTTTGGTGTGCTGTGTTGAATTGTTCTAATTTGTATTTCCGCGCAATTCTCTGTTCCTCGCACAACTTTTTTGTTTAGCTCAGGCTCAGTGTTGCTGTGGCAACCAAACACTACGCTCTAGCCAACAATACGAATACTAATCTACTAATTTACTTTTGGGCAACAAACAAATTCAACTACAGTTAAAGTTGTCTTTTATTGGTTTATGCAAATAAATATATTTTTAAATTTATTTATCGCAGCCGGCATTTTTTTTTTGTTGGTCTTTTGTTGCAGTCAAATCAAGTATGCTTCTACTACTATTTCATTGCTATTGTTGTTGTCGGCGGCGTACAATGCTCCTTTTCCTGCACATAAAATCAATATGCTAGCTGCGCCCTTTCTGTCTCTCAAACACACACACAGGCACAGACAGCAGCAAACACACACACATCGCTCATTTTACAGATACACATCACAGAGAGTCGACAGAGAGACAGTAGAGCAGTAGATTTTAACGCACAACTATTAATACTACTACTACAAATACTACTATTTTGCGTCGTTTTTCCCAGCTCTGGCTGGCAGTCCTCCCCTTCCCGGGAGCGATCATCGTTCGCCTCTCTTTTGAGTTTGTTGAACTGTTTGTAGTCTTTACGTCTTTCTACGTTTATTTTTTTTTGTTACACCCATTGCATATTGTAATTTTGCGTTTTAGCATACATGATCAAATTGTTTCACACACACACAGGTACCAACTCGAAAGCAACAAAAAAAAAATACATTACATACATATGTGTACGTAAATGCATGCATGTGTGTCTATATACGTATGTAATTGCACAATTATGCAGCGCGTAGCGAACGTTTGGCAATTTCCGTAGAATTTTTTTTAGCTTTTTCGTTACTCTTACGATTTGTGGCGGCTGCTACTGTTGTTGATATTTGTTGTTTATTTTTATTAATTTATTTTGTATTTTTTTGTTTTGGTTGTTCCTGCACTTTACGTAGTTTTCTATGGCAATGCTTGTATTTTTGTGGATTTTCAACAATTGTTAACCGTTGTGGTCGTTAGTACTTTTTCGAAAAAAAAATAAATAAAAAATCAATTGCAAAACTGAACTGAGCACACGAGAGCTGAGGCAGCGCACACGAGCGTTCAAACGTACTGCCGCGTACAACGTCTAGCGTGGAAATGAAAATGACGCGAACGCAAACGCAAACACAAACCTTGCTACCCTAGTCGCCATGCCTTTTGTGTGTGTGTATGTGCAAACGCGCTCGTTATGTGTGCGTATGTATGTAATTTTAACAGAGTCAGATTTGGGAGAGTGTCAGTGAGAGCGTGAGAGAACGATCGTTTTGTTGATATTTTCCTGCTTTGCTTGCGTTTCTCGCTCTCTCTCTCTCTCAATTCGTTTTTCTTCAGGTATTCCACTCCTGTGTGAAAATCAACTCCGTCTTCGTTCACTTGGGTGCCCATTGGTGGTGGGTGATTCGTTTTATCGGGAGACAAATCGATCAGATCGTTCGTTGAGTTTTCAAATTTTCAATTCTTAACGAAAACTTAACTATTCAAATTTAAGCGCCATACAATCGTATGATTTGCTAAAAAAAAATTAGTTGCGATATGTATGTATGTATGTAAGTCTGCAAATCAAAATGGCTGATCTCTGTTTATGGAACTGTCATGTTAACAGCCAGCAAAAGATTTTGCATGACACAGAAAATAAAAGTGTGGCCAGAAAGTTGCAAGAGTAATCGCTAATAGAGAATGGCAAAATTTCGTTTCTAATTTGAAATGTTGAGTTGTGCAAAAGGTGCAAACATTTTGCAGTGTCTGTATGTTTTTTGTTATAAGATGAGATGAGGTCGACAACCGTTTTATGATGCTCTCTCGTATGCTGGAGTTCGCACTCGCTCTGGCTTGCTTTCTCTTTGCATGCACATTATCCTTGAAGGGCTGTTCGCTTGACTTGTGTGCGTGTGTGTGTATATGTGCAGTGCAACCACCAACGCCGGGGTGGTTTCTGTACAGCATACACCCCCCATTTGCGCCTATCTAGCGACTTTTATAGAGGTTTTTTTGTTTTTTTCTGCATGCGTGCGTGTGCTTAATTGCGCTTGTATTCAGCATGTGTGCGTGTGCCTGTGCGTGTGTGTGTGTATGCTTCCTGTTGTTCTGCTGCCCACCGGTTTCATGTGCTGATTTTTATGTTTCAAGAACATTACAAATATTCCGATTCCGTTGCCGCCTGTCTGTTCCAATTTACACAGAGTGAACACATTGTTATTGCTGCTGCTGTTGTTGTTGCTACTCGCAAAAACCGAAAAAGTAACTCAACGTTTGATTTTTTGTTTTTTTTTGCCTGGGGTGGTTTTTGGATTTTATTCGAGATTTGGGTTTGTCAGACCGGTCAGTTCATGCCCACAAGGGAGAGGGGAGTGGCCAGAGACAGATCGGCGACGCGCAAGTGTTTGAGAGTTGCCACATATCCTTTGCATGATGAGCATCATTGATGCAACTACACACATAAACACATACATATATATGTACACACACACACATGCATACATACATACATAAATGTAATAAAGCCGAGCAAGAAATTCTAGTTTTTTAAGGGAGTTAAATATGATGCAATGAAGGTGAATTACAACTTTTTTAATTATTCTTTTATTTTACATTTTTGTTGCTTGTAACTAGCACTTTTAATCATAAGAAATAATATATTATATTAATTTTTATTTTATTTATTGATTTATTTAATGTCAAAAATTAGATTTCAATTACAAGAATAAGAATGAAATATTGAAATATATAGCATATCTACAATGTATATTGTGATTTCATATGCAAATCGTTAAATATCTTTAGTACTCGGCGAAGATTGCTAGATATTTGTATTTGTTCTCTAATATTTAATATTTAATATAGCTTAACTAATTGCAATAGGTGATGCAGAAGACGGACTTTCCGATGCTCGAAGTTTTCTATAACATTTTCTGAAAAGCTGCAAAAGAAAAAAATAGGCGAAATTGGCAACACTGTCTGCCACTGAGGGACAAGCGTTGCCAGCCAAAATGAGGGCTGGCGATTAGCTCATCAGACAGACATGAACAAACACTCAAACATACATGTCTTGCGTACATGTGTATGTGTTTGTGCACGTATATATTTATAGCGATAAGTATTTGTGATAATAATTAATTTGCAGCAACTTCTGTTTTTGCTGACGCATGCTCCTCAGCCATGTATAAATTGGGTGTGTGAGTTGTCTATCTAAAAAACAGCTCACGTGCTCTCTCGCACTCTCATTCTTGCTCTCACGCTTTCTCTTGCTTCGCCACGCGGTATGCAATACATTTGACAAATTTCAAAATGGGCAACGACTTTGGAAAAGGGCTCGGGACACGGGAGCATACCTAATCCAACAACAGCAGCAGGATTAAAAAAGCAAGGATGACAAAAACAAAAGCCAGTATTTTATTTATGTATATGTTTTTTTTTTGTTCGGCTTTTCACCCTTAACCAATTTTTGTATTTACAAATAAACACGAAACAACAACACCATGTATCAGTCAGGCTGGAAACGGCAGCAGATTCAGAACTGGCCATGTGATTCATTCAACCCCCAACGAACCACGATGCTAGAGTTTTCCATTTGGGGCGACATTCATTCATTTACATATATATATACATAATGATCTTTGCACGTCCCGCTGCACAGCCCTGCGATCGACAGATGCACTTTTTACCCCAAACCCAATAATAATAATAATAATAATCACACAAATTACCATAAGACACCGAGCGGAGAAAGAGAGAGAGAGTTTCGCTCTGCGATCGCCGAGGGTGAGAGTTTCAGTGATAGGGGGTGAAGCAGAGGGAAGCAGGATATGCTGGCTTGCCATTTTAATTGTGGCATGTGTTTTCGTTGTTGCCGCTGTCGGTTTTTCTCTTACAAATGCCACAGTTCAGTGCTCAATGTCGGGTCCTTGCCACACCTGGCCTACTAATCAGCATCTGACTACAGATACTGTTTATCGAATTCTATGTTTACATTTGAGTCTTCCAAATATACAATAAGTAACCACAAAACCTCAAAAGTTATTCTAAAAACGTTTCCTTAACTTAACTTTTTATTATTTTTGTTTAATTAGGTTTTTTCTTGGGTTTCCCATTTTTTACTTCTTTTTATATATTTTTCAAATAATTATTAAAATATGAACTTTTTCTTAATTTTAGTTAGGCTTCTTAGTTTGTGAAAGTAATAGAAGTTATACTAAAAACGATTCCTTAACATAATTTTGATTTTGAAAAGTTTTACTTTTTACATTAATTTTTTCTTGCACATTTTTGATTTGAATTTAATAATTAAGTGAATCTGCAAATATAAACATAAATTATAAACATATATATATATATAAAAAAGGAATCGCTTCACAGCTGTTGTGACCAATTTTCTAATTACAAAATAAATTCTCACACGCTCTATGCTTCATTCCCTATTTATGTTTGTCTATTTTTGTGACTCATTTCAGTTTGCCAAAGGATCAATTGGTTTACATTGGCTTGCGGGACATTGACCCCTACGAGGCGTTCATATTGAATAAGTTTGGAATACGCTACTATGCAATGGATGTAAGTAGGAAATAGGTATAAACACATATATACATATATATATACATATGTATATACACACACACATGCACATGTGTCCTTTTGTGGCTGCTGTTGTAAAAATTTTAAAATTCCGGTTTTGCAGCAGGATCAAATAACGATCGTGCGTGACAGCCTCAACAGAATTACAATAGTGCGATGTGTGTGTGTGTGACTGTTGTAAGTGTAAGCTTGGCATTTATAGGGGTTGTCGAAAGAGAGAGAGAGTGAGAGAAATCGAATCTAGTTGCACCCTTCTGCAGCCAAAGGCAAAGTTACAGAACACTCCCTAGCAGCAACATTTGGCGACCCAATCCTCCCTCCCTTCGAGCATATATCCATATCCATGTATCCCTCCCAGGCAGCCAGACAGCCTTGTTACATTTAGCGCCTGCAACATCCGATCGCGCAGGGTGGGTTGCTTGCCACGCATGCAACGCTTGCAACGTGCTTGGCCACATCCGGCTGTGCCTGGTTGTTGCCCAGCTATTATTTATGGCTCGTGCAAAATCGACATCTGTTGAAAAATGGTTTAATGGTCTTACGGAGCTGCAAAATTTATTATAGCTCATTAGTTCGATCCAAATATGCGCGGCGCACAAATCGTTTGTCGTCATCGTCGGCGTTGTCAGCTGTACTTTACTTCACTTCTTTTTTTTTTCTTTTCTTTCTATTCAAATAATGCGATTAATGGCCGCCATTTTTATTTTTTATTGCCCTGGCGCCATATTTCATTTGCCTATCTAAAGTCCGACGAAGTCCACCAATCGCGGCTTAGACACTTTGCTATGCTTTTGGTACCGTTACAGCCGATGCACGGCTTTTTGGCTTAGCTTTTGCGAGGGGAACTCAAACTTTTTGCCCAAAAAAATATTAAAAAATAGATAATATTTAAGAACCAATTTAATTTTTTCTTTGGCTTTTACAAGCTTATAAAAATTCTAGCACTTTAAAATTACATTTTTATTTAAAGTATTTAATAATAAAATTGTTATTGGACCAAATGCAAAGTTTTCCGCCGATGCACGGCTTCTGTGTGGGTTAGGTTTACCGAGGGGTACTCAATCTTTTTGGCAAAAAACATTTAAGAACCAATTCAATTTTTTTCTTAGTTTTCTACAAGTTTAGAAAAATTCTATCACTTTTGAATAACTTGCTTTCATTGAAACAATCGCCGGAAAAAACTCGAATACCATATACCAGTTCAGATATATTATCTGAAGTCAAATCATTGTTTGTGGCTCAAAATCAAAGATTTCCATGTTAACATTGTTTTTTGTTTGGCTTTTCAACAGTCCATCGATCGTGAGGGCGTGCCCAAGATCATTGAGATGACGCTGGATGCACTGAATCCGCAGAACAAGATCCATGTGAGTTTCGATATAGATGCGCTGGACAGCAATGTGGCACCGAGTACGGGCACTGCGGTCCGCGGTGGCTTAACCTTGAGAGAAGGCATCAGCATTGTGGAGGCGCTGCGCGACACGAAACGGGTGCAGGGCATGGACCTGGTCGAGATCAATCCGAAGCTGGGCAGCGAGCATGATGTGCGTACCACCGTTGAATCCGGCCTGGAAATACTCAAGAGCATGTTCGGCTATAGACGATCCGGTGCGCGCAGCTACAGCAATCTAGATACGGGCATACTGGGACACGAGCACTAATCGATATATTATCTATATAGTATATATTGTGTATTGCAAAATTTGAAAAGTCCAATTAAAATATTACTTTTAATTTAACATTATTCTTCTTTTCTTTTTTTTTTTTTGAATATCTTTCGCAGCGTATTTCTTAAACTTTTAGCAATTCTAGGGGGGATTAGAAATTAACTCGATTTAGTCTGTGAGCGAATACTGTGTATCTATACATGTATTTATATATGTGTATGTATATGAGATATATATATATATATATATATATATATAACATTTATGTGAATTTATATATGTACAGTTTTTTTTTGTTTTTTTGGCTTAGTGTAAATTAGGTTTAAGCAGCGATTGCATTTTGCAGCGTAATAATATTAAAAATAGATTTTGGATTTGATTTTAACGGAGATTACATTTGACGCTAACTGGCCAATTCTGGCCCGGGGTCCAGCGCTACATGTCAGACTTGCGAGCTGCCGTCGGCAGATATGCCGATATATCCACGTTGGCCATCAGATTGGCGGCATTCAGCAGCTCGTTGACCGGCATCGGCATCGTTGGTGCCATCGATGGACTACTGGCCACGCTGATTCCTTGTGGAGGCGCCGCCGCAGTCTGTGGCAGACGCTGGTAAAGCTGCGGCGCAAAGGTGTACACCAGGCGACGCTGCAAGCCCAAAAGCAGCGCATTAACAGCGCCCGAAATTACAATGATGCCCGATATAATCGAGCAGAGCCGTATGACAAAGGTGAGGAAATAGTCACGATCGTGACTAATTACTACCTTCAAGGCGGACCAGTCGTACTTGAAATATATGCCCGGCGAACCATACGAGTTGCGCTCTGAATCTGTAAGTGGTTCGAAACGATAGATTTAATTAGATTCACGATTAAGAATATTTTGTTAACTTGGTTTGCTTAAGATTAAAATATCCTTGAGAATTTGAATTAAGACTGTGTGTCTTGTATTTCCAATTCTAAATGTCTTATTAATTTAAAATGAATACCTAATTGGATCTAATCCTGACTTATTTCTAGACTAGATATATACACGAGCAGCAGAAAGACACACAAAAAGATATATTAGTTTCATCAAGATAGCTTTAAAAATAGGAGAATAGTTTCCAAAAACAAAAAAGACATATTATCCTGATTCAGATTCTACATGCGGCGTGACTTCAATTGTAATATATCTGTGTTGGCAATGAATGATGTGTAACATGTTACATGCCACACGGAACTTGTTACTTGCCAAGTTTGCGCACGTTCTCGGTGACGGCGTATTGGAATGTGCTGACCGTGGTGAACGTTTGCTGAATCTCCGTGGGCACCACCTTAATGAAATACTGCACTGTGGTGGCCTCCTCGGTGATGGTGGTCTCATCGCCCTCCAGCGGCTGGACGATGCGTCGCGAGTACTGGCCAAAGCTGAGGCGATTGATGCGATGCGTAAAGTTGGCGGGCATGCGCCGGAACTCGATCATCCAGTGATCATCGAACATGCCAACCACCGGCTGTGCCCCGCCCACCAAATGCAGCACACCGGCCACCTTGTTGATGCCCAGGGTGCCGTGCAGCCGACATGCATCATATTTCGCCTCAAATTGTGGATGTTGCTGCAGCTGCTGCAATGCACCCTGTGCCGGTGGTGCAGGAACTGAATGTGTTTCGCTCTCCTTGGGCTGTGCGCGTTCGCGCAGAATATCCTTGAATAGTATGTTCGCAACAGAGTGATACTCCTCGCGCAAATAGTGATTGGTCATTTGCATAGACTGAAAGTGACGACGATCCGCATCCGACATTTGCCACCAGACGCCTTCGCGCTGCAACGAGCCATACGCAAAGACATCCTGCTGTGTCTCATCCATCAGATCGACACCGGAGAGCGAGGCGCATGGCATCGCCACGGTGATATCCACATGCATCTGCACCTGCTCATCCAGCGACATATCCGGCTCAAATTGATAAATAATGTTCGTTTCGCTCCAATAATAGCGCAGTTCCGTATAAACCAAATAAACGATAAGCAGCCGACTAAGCAGCGAGACTGTAAAACACATCGTTAGACATTAAAAAACATGAGAGATGCATGAAGAGAGCGAGAGGTCTTGTTGATTCTTACGTGTGCCGCCAATCTCTGTTGTCTCTGTGTACTTCTCAGGTACTTTCTTAAAGGCATCCAGATTCTTGGCGAACTCGAGCAAATTGCTCTTGTCGCCCCGATAACGTAGCGTGGCAGTCATCTCTTTCCCCAATTAAATTGTATATCAATTAAAATATACCCAGTGTGCAGCTAATTATAATTGAAATAAGTTAGTCATATCAGATGCAGAATGGGAATTGGGAATGGGAATTCACAACATTATATTCATTGCCACGTACTCCTCCCACGTGGCTGGGTTAGTTGCGTGCACCCAGCCAAGCAACGTTCTCACTTCTGCCCAATTACGGCTAATGCGCAGTTGAAGCAGTGTTAATTGATCGCAATCGAGTACAGAATAATGCAATTCTCGTTTATAATAGTTGTACAAGATAAATATAAATAATTGCCGTTGCCGGCTCGATTGTTGATATTGTGTGCTGATATATATCGATTGTCTGTCGTGTTGTTATCGTTGACTCAATATATATCCCAGCTGTAATCGGTGCCGCTGCTGCTGGTGTTGCCAACTGCATTTCTTATGCTGCGTTTATTGTAAAATATTTGTTTTCATAATCTTTTTGATAGAAAAAAATATTCTTTAATTATTGAGGCAGCATAATGTTTCAGAAATATCAGAATTCGTTTGCAATAGTTGTAGAATTAATCAATTACATTATAATAAAAATTGCACATATAAGAAAACTGAATTGCCTGTAAACATTTGGCGCCACAACGCCATCGCATCTAGTTGGCAGCGCCAACGGCGATGCTATGAATAGCATCAAATCGATATCACTAAATAACATTTGTTGATCAGCAAACAGCAGCTCCAAGCAAGGTTTATGCATTGCAGTATTATTAAATCGCGCTCGGCACTCGCAGCGCTCGTACGTTTAAATCGTTGAACAATCGTCATAAATAATACCCGTAGCAACAGCAAGAACAACAACAATAATATTGGAAGAGAGAAACAAGTTTCTTTATTGGGTAATTAGCATGCATATATTGAATTTTATTGTTAACTTGAGTGTATTTGGTCGCATGATTCAAAATAATAATAATCATCATATCATTTCGAACAATTTACATGCTACTGCGCTGACTGCCTGCCACTCACCCGTCGCATACACACACAAATATACTATATAAATATTTGCATAATTTATATACATAGTATATATATAGAGAAAATAGTTTAAAAAAAAAACAGCTGTGACTGTGACTTTTGCGATGGCAGTGGCTACAAAATGCGCAATTGTCGTTGTCACCGTGTTTGCTGTGCTGCTGACTAATGGTGGCATCGGCTTGGGTGTTGTGGATGCGCGCCGTAACCAGGGCAGCAACCAGCGCAGACCATCATCCAGCAGCAACTCCGGTCATGTGACTCAGCCCAGCTACAACAGCAATGGCAATGGCAACGGCGGCAACTCCCACGCCGATGTTGCCAAACTGAGCTATCCCAATTACAATTCACAACCAAATCGTCCGGCAAGTGGCGCTAACTCTAACGCTAATCAAAATCCACCGGCTGCTGGCTGGAATGTTCCGCAACATGGACCGCCGCCCGCTTATTCCGCCTCGAATCCGGCTGGTGGCGGACACACCAACATTCATGAGCCACCGCCAGCGTATCATGCACCCAACTATGGTGCACCGGCACAAGCAGCCGGCGCCAATGTGCATCAGCCGATAACAGCCACCCAGAATCATGGCCAGCAACATTCGGGTGTGCCACCGGGCGCCACTTATTATCCAGCTGGCAGCCATATGCCCGCCGGCAGTGTCTATCAACCTAGCGGCGGCTATCCATCAGGTGGCCTGCCTGCTGGCGGCTATCCATCGGGTGGCCTGCCTGCTGGAGGCTATCATCCGGCTGCTGCTCCACCACCGGGCGCCACATATCTTCAGGCAGGTGCAGCGTTGCCACCTGGCGCCGTTTACTATCCACAGGCACCACAGCAATCCTCCTCCTCCGGCCTGGGCTTCGGTAAGCGCAAATCAACTACTGAAAGTCCCTTTAAAATTCACAATCGGATATGATTCAAAATCAAATCGAAGTGAAAATATCAATTTATAACTGAGATTTTTTTTTACAGGAACTGGTTTGGTGGCTGGTGGATTGGGCGGCACTCTGCTGGGTCATGCATTGACCCCGTCGGGTGGCAGCAGCTCTTCGCAGCCTGTGGCAGCGGCACCAGCGCCTGCCGCTGGTCAGGATCGCATCATTATTATTAACAATGGTGTGCCAGTGAATGCCAGCGATGGCACCACTGTTATCAATGCAAATGGAGCACCCGTGGTCCCTGTGGCCCCCATGAATTCCACCCAAATGGATGCACCTCCCGCACACCTCGCCCCATTCTCGCCCACAAATGAGACCATGCCGATGGCTAATGGAACAGATCCGGCTACAGCAGCAGCACCACCACCACCACCGGCTGGCAGCATCATTTGTGTGCCCACCAAGGTCAACGAAACAGATCCGGCCGACAGCAGCAAAGTGATTGAAGTGGAGAAAGTGGCCTGTTATCCGGCACCACCGCCGCCAGCCGCTGCGCCTGGCGGTGCACCCGTACCGCTGGCCCCGATGGCCACCAGTCAGCCGCCGCCACCGGCAATGCTACCCCCAGATCAGGCAGCCGTACGCTCCAGCACCAATGGCGTCAGCGAATTGGTCAGCAGCCAGTTGTCACTGCTAGTTGGCCTCCTTGGGGGCTGGCTGTGGCACTTTGTCATCGTGGCGAACTGAACGGGTCACGAACAAATCCAATTATTGCGCTTAGCACTCTTTAGTTGCGACACTAAAACAACAACCCCAAAACGCAAATCAAAAAAATCTACACCCACAACCCAAACCTAGTCGTGCCCGCGTCCCCCGCATTGCAGCGTACTTTTGAAATTATGCACTGTTACCTAGTAGTTTTCCCGTATTAATCCGTATTCTGTCGATGACTACGCCTAATATTAACCAGAAGGCCTTCAATTGTGATGATGATATTTATGATGATGATAAGGCAGCTATCCGACTATCAAGGAACGCAGATATTAACTGTGAATCTCGTACTTTATATATATTGAACATTCGAATGTGGACCATTTTTATAGGGTATCGCATTGATCCCATATTCCCGTATACCCTACACCTCTACTCACATACAACCTATAAAAGACAACGATAATCTCAGTGATTGTATTATATGGTATATTAAATTTGTAGCAATTGTTGCTTAAGAGTTATTCGTAGATGCTTTTCATTAGTATTGCACCCTTTCATTATAATATTTTGGTTTGTCTACCAGTATTTATTTCGTTTTCTTGTTTCTTTATATTAATTATTTGTATTCTTGTTCTTGTCAATTGACTCAATAAAAGCTTAAACAACACGCCGCACCTCAAGCTTCCAGCTCGTCTTTCTTTCCATCGAATAACAACAGCAGCAACAATAACTCTGAGACATATATCTATCCAATCTATTAGTTGTTATCGGGCATAGCCGATCCAGCAAAGATCTCTCTTCCAGTAGTCTGCACATCAATATCAACACATAAAAAAAAACTTTCACTGATTAGCGAATTCAATCAAACAGTGCGTGTGTGGTTGTTGGAGTGTGTGTGTGTGTGTGTGTGTGTCGGAGTGTGCGAGTGTGCGTATGTTGGAGTGTGTTTTTACAACCGTACCAATTGCTGTATGGCAACGATGTGGAATAAACTCAACAATGAACTTCAAATGCCAAGCGCCAGCCACGGATTTTCCCTACTGTAAGTTCAACTTGTTGTGGATTTTTGGCGATTTCACAAATCATGTTTCGGTAAGACCTGAATAAACACACAAACTGAATAATTGTTAGAAAATTGTGAATTTCAGCAATCGTCATTTCCATTGATTTGCAAATTCAAAAACATATTAGCATAGACCGGCCTCAAATAGCCGAAATCTAAAGTTTGACCATCAATTTGTTGATTGATTTTTGTGAGTAGCATAAAACTACATAATAATTAAATATATAAGTAACTTGGGGTCCCATATTTTGTTGAACAATTAACTGGTTAATACAAGAATTCATCTGTCGACTAATTGTTCCTATGGCTGCTATGTGATGTAGTGATTCAATCAGATCTGCAGCAAAAAGACGGATATACCACGGAGGAAGCGTTTTATAAGCGCATAAAATAAAGGGACCAGGATGACGTTCTCCAAATCCCACTTGGACAAGGATTTGAAGTTCGGGAACACAGTCATATTTGAAGATGAGTCCAAATTCAAAATTTTTTGCTCGGACGGCCGGCATTATGTCTGGCGACATAATGGATCCCAAAAACGTAAAGGCAACAGTCAAGCACGGAGGAGAAAGTGACATGGTATGGGCATCTATCTCGGCAGCCGGCGCCGGGAATTTGGTGTTTATAACAATGGACAAGAATGTGTACTTCAATATATTAAAGGAAAATTTACTCCAAAAAGCCGAGAAGCTAGGAATCCGACGTACTTTCCGGTTCTACCACGACAATGACTCCAAGCATAAGTCCGGATTAGTACAGTCCTGGCTTATCTGTAACTGCTCCCACATGATAATTCCACCGGCCCCGTCTCCAGATTTAAATGTTATTGAAAATTTGTCGGCTCTGCTGGAAAATAACATCCGGAATCACAGCATATCCAGCAAACAGGATCTCAAAAGTGGTCTGCTAGATGAGTGGAGCAAGATCAGTCCAGAAACTACTCGGAAGATGGTATCTTCCATGAATAATAGGTTAAGGAAAGTTGTTAAGGCTAAAGGATATCATACTAAGTATAAACATCCTTATTTAAGTTTTAATACGCCAAATATGTTACTTTTTTAAGACTGGTCCAAATAAGCTTTGACATTTATTTTGAATATGTTTTTAGTTTTTGAAAAATTTTAATTAATTAAATATTTTAATGAAAACTAGTTTTTTTCTCAAACGTGATATAACATTAAACAAATTGGCATTTAAACAATTTGCGTTTGTTTCTTTGTTTAAATTTTATAGCACTTTAAATTTTTTGCTAGACACTGGTCCAAATAACCTCTGAGACACCGTATGCCGAACATCACAATTTAGAGACTAGTTTGCATAAAAAAATGGCGAAAAGCAAATAGGAAAAAATGATTTGAGTTTCGACAACTTATGGATTTTGTTTTTTTTATTTCATGTAAACCATTTGTGGTATTTAAAAACAGATCATGTATAAAAATTCCTGTTTTAAATCTTTACTCCGTTTCATCGTCTTCATCATCGTTGGAGCTTATTCTGAAGTAGCGCAGCTCGTACGAGTCCTTCTCGTTGGCAACCACACGGATCCAGTCGCGCAGACTGTTCTTCTTCAGGTACTTCTTGGTCAAGTACTTGAGGTAGGCCTTAGAAAAGTGCACATCGGAGCTAACGATTAGCTTCATCTTGGAGCGCTCGAAGGTGACATTGTTGCCCAGATTGTTGACCTTGCCGTTGACCTTGAGGCGTGCCTTCACATATTTCTCCTGCGAAACGGGGAGTTAGAAACATTCAGTTATGAGAAAGGGACGGCCTACAATTATAATATGTTCTCTCTCTCTCTCTCTCCGTCCGAGTCGTTGTTGTTCTGTCTCTTTCTTTGTTAAGGCCAAAAGTCAATTGTAAATTCGAAAACAAAAGGCCCAAATAAAGAAGAGTGACCAATTTTTCAATATGCCACTGAGTACACTGCCATCAGAGCGACAACTTCACTCTCTGACGGCAAATCGGCGTGGCCTAAAAATATATTATATATAATATGGGAGGAAGGAGTCGTAATAAATCGAAATCCGAATAAGTTAAATCGTACAAGCACCGAACAATGGGTATCGATTGAACTTATTCGTTAAAGTGAAGAATGAATGGAGAGGGAGGAGTAGTAGCAATATACGTGTTTTTGTTTTGTTTTACCTGTTCCGAGTTGCGGCGACATTAAGACTGGCAGCAGCTGGGCAGGATTGCGCCCTGCTATCTCTAGTATACATATATATATTTATATGGTAGATATTTGCACCTAAAGATCGCGCGTTTAGCGCAAAAAGGTTTCCCCTTTTTAAACCTTTCATTATCTATAGTTTAGCTTCGTGGAGAAACCTGCAGCGTGACGAGATTTGAGAATTGTACACGCTTTTATAGCAGGGCGCACTATGAATTTTGGCCTGACGCACCACGGATGTGGCACGTTCAACCCAGGGCCCACCACGTGGCGGTACACATAGCACGACTTGACGCTGTTCACAGACGGTTGCACCAACTGGCCAGACCCGGTACTGGCGATCAGTGGCTACCCCGTTGTGCAGTGTCCAGAGCCCCTTGTCAGAGAGAAATAATCGACACAAGTTTGTCGTGTCACAATAAAAGGACAATCGTTAAACGTATAATACCGATAAGCGATATCTTTGAGAAATGGAGACAAATTCCAAGTTGAAATCTAGACTTGTTTCAGCAGTTGTTAACCGCACATGGCTGGCATAATTTGACCAAGTGCAGTTTAATCGCTACCGAAATTATTTGCTGTAACCACAACTTTTTATCCAGAGCCTCTGTGAGTTTTACGGCAATGAAAAGCTTGGTGTGGTAGCACTGGACTGACGTCACTGTTGCCCTGCTTTTTGTCACTTTCTTTGAGGTTATGTTAAGCAGCCGATGCTGCTGCTGCTTCTTGTTGGTTTGGATGCAACATGAATGAATTTGTTGTGGGAAACTTGAGCGATACTTACGAAATCGGCCACATCCATAATGTTGTCCTCGGCAATGTTGGTGCAGTCGATGGTGAAGCGTAGGGACACCTTCTTCTTCTTCAGTCCCTTGCCACGCAGCGCATTCTTCTTCACAACCTTGCTGGGCGCGGGCGTTGCCGCCTTCGCCTTAGGCTTGGCCACAGCTGGCTTGGCAACTGCAGCAGCGGCGGGAACAGCGGCGGCGACAGCAGCTGGTACTGCAGCAGCAACCTTGGCAACGGCAGGCGCTGCCTTCTTTGCTGGAGGGGCAGCAGCTGCAGTTGGCGCTGCCTTCTTGACGGCAGCGGGAGCAGCCTTCTTGGCACTAGCCGCTGGTGCAGCAGCAGCCTTGGTGTCCTTCTTGGCCGCAGCTGGAGCTGGCGCTGATTTCTTGCCGGCGGCAGCAGCAGCAGCTGGTGCTGCCTTGGTGGCAGAAGCAGCTGCTTTAGCGGCAGCGGGCTTGCCTGCAGCGGCTGCCTTTACGTCCTTAGCGACTTCCGGTGCCTTCTTCACGTTTTTGGCAGCAGCAGCCGCTGGTTTAGCAGCCTCAGCGGCCTTGGGCTTCTCCACTTTGCCCTTGGCAGCAGTGGCAGCTGGTGCAGCCTTCTTCTCGGCGGGCTTGGCAGCCGACGCCTTGGTATCACCCTTGTTGGTCTTGGCCTAAGATTTAAGATTTGTATATACATAATTATTTTGGGCGCAATTTATTTGCAATGAATTATTTGCACCATCACACGAATGTTTTTTTTGTACAAATCTCACTGTGTGTGCACGCGGAGTAGTTTTTCGCTGCATATTTTGCATTATTTGAACATAATTCACATGTGATGGTGCAACTAATTTACGATTTTTCGCGAGCGCTTACAGTTGGAGCCATCCTATTACTTGAAAACCACGGAGGAAAAGAACCAATATATCGCAATATACAAAAGTCATCGATTCTGCTTTTTTGTTGAAGTGAATGTCGATTGTTTTCCCAACACGTTATACAACACTGCTTAGGACACATTTTGGTAATTTCCTGGTATTTTTTCGGGTTCTTAATGGCAAAAACTTACAGTCACACTGATAAATAATTTTAGCACTTGCACGAAATTTTGTTTTTTTCTTTCGCATTTCGATTGGTCATACTGAAGTGAGCAGCCAGAACAAGTGAAACACAGACGAGAGCGACAGCTAGTTTTTTTTTTGTTGAGTTGGTTAAAAAGTAAAGTGAAAACTGCGTTTCTTATACAATTATTTAACAAGCACAATCATGAAATTCCAATATAAAGAGGAGCATGCATTTGAGAAGCGTCGCGCCGAAGGCGACAAAATTCGCCGTAAATATCCTGACCGTGTGCCCGTAAGTATAATAAAATCGAGTATTTATATCTAAATGTGTGTTTTTGACTTTCCTAACACTGTGCATGTGTATGTGTGTGTTTGGGTTGTTTATATGTATGCGATTGTTTTGCGTCGTTCAATTTGAGTGTTGTTGTTGCCGTTGCTGAACACACACACACACAACGGGGAAAATCAATAATGCGCAAATTGGCTGTACAAGCAAAAGGTAATAATTGAATGACCATTTCTTGCTCTTAATTATCAGCGGCACTTATTCACATATGTTGCATGCAAATCAAATTCATTTTTTTTTAGTCAGCACAGGCCAAATCTCAAGTGAAAATCAAACAAATTGATGCATCAACCAACACATACACAACATGCTTTGTTCGGACCATGAATATATATGTGTGTGTGTGTGCGAGAGAGTGCAAGCTGCTAGCTGTCTCGCTTGCTCAGCTATTGTGCTGTTGTTTTTCATTTCGCTGCCTGCTCGCTATTTACCCCCTCGGCTTCAGCTCCCCTTCCTTGTTATCTTTCAACGCACACACAGCCAAACTGCCAGTTGTTTTTTTGTTTTTATGAAATCAAAAATTTTGTGCTTTTTTTGTTTGCCTTAAGTGCGTTGTTTTTGTTTATACGATTTGCAAAAAGGTTGTTCAGACTGTTTTAGAACTGCGCATTAAAAAAAACAGTCTGATTTTGGCTAATGTCGAAAATTGTTTGTGTTACGCTTTTTTGTTTTTGCATTGAATCCACAATTAGTCATATCAACTTGCTCATTTTGTTTGCTTATTTCACCATATGTAAAAGATTGAAGAGAGTTCTCTCTCTCGCTCTCCCTCTGCAATTCCCACTGTTATCAGCAAAGAAAAACGCAGCCATATTTCTTGCTTGGGAGGAATTATTGCAATTCTTAATGATGACAATGTGGCAACACTGTCAGCACCTCACCTCACTGCCTTCTGCTCACTTACCTTGCTCATTATATTATTCAGTTTACTTCTCGTTCTATTATAATATATATACATGTATATTTAACAATTTGTTTGTGCTTGCTAGACTTGCTTTGTGTTTCACAATTTTTGAATTTAGCAAGCAAGCAGCAGTAGCAGACTCTGAAAATCACATAACAGCTGACTGACGAGAAACCAAATACAGGCAAGGCCAGCTGGTCGCTCGCTAATTTTGTCCATATACATATGTATAAACAAATACAAAGTATACACATATAAATAAAAATATATAAATACATATATAACTATTGGCCATCTTCACCTTGAGCACGGCCAATGACACCCCCCCCTTGTTATTTGGCTCTTGCTAGTTAACAGCAATTCTATGTGTGTACACATACATATAAATATGTTTGTTTGTACATATATTGAATGCCTTTTTAATTGATGTTGCTAACATTTGCCACTTCCCACTGTCAAATAGTTTTGCACTTTTTGTTCGCTTTGTTTGTTGTTGCTGCAATGCTACACAAAAAAATGCAATTACACTCGTTAGTAAATATTTGAGAATGAGTCTACACACGTATATATATAAATATATATATATATATATAAATACGTGTGTATATGCGAGTGCTTGATTTATCGGTATGTCGTCACGTATTACCATTTTTTTTTTTGAAGACGCAATTTATTTTGTTTCTATAACTGATTAAATGTTGTAATTCTTTCTTCGATATTGCTGCTTACATTATACAGGTGATAGTGGAGAAGGCACCGAAGGCGCGCATTGGCGATTTGGACAAAAAAAAGTATCTGGTGCCATCCGATTTGACTGTGGGCCAGTTCTACTTTCTCATCCGCAAGCGCATCCACCTGCGTCCCGAGGATGCACTCTTCTTTTTCGTCAACAATGTCATTCCCCCAACATCGGCAACAATGGGCTCATTGTACCAGGTATTATCGAATAACAACTTAAAAAAAAAACTATAACAACGATATCAACAAATTTCTCACTCTTCTTTCACCCCCTCTCCAGGAGCATCACGAGGAGGATTATTTCCTGTATATAGCCTACTCCGATGAGAATGTCTATGGAATGGATAAGTAAAAATCGACTGCATCTCTCCCTATTGTGCGGCAGGCGTTTTTTTAAACCATGCAACAACAGAACCTATACAGAAAATTCTATATATATATATATATATATAAATATACATAAATTTTACGTTTAGCATGCAGTTCAACATATAATGCAAAAAAAAAAAAACAAAATAAAAACTAAAAACTCAAAAAAGAACGATAGCTAAACAAATTGTGCAGGTCTAAGGTGGTAAACTATTGACAAAAAAAAAAATCAAAAACCCACAAAAACATCTTAATTGTCTATAGAAAATGAGAAGAAAAAAATATAGGACAAAAACAATTGTTATATGAAAATTATTTTATATAAACATTTTCTATACGCGCTAGTATTTCAGATTACCTATGCTTTAACAATATTTACTTGGCACCATTTGGTTCATTTTAATCTTTTGCCATAGCTGCATATCGTGCAATTTTCAAATTTCTGTGAGGTACTTCAATAATATCTTTCTTTTTTTTTGTGTAATAATACAAACAAAATTTTGTGCATATTTAGTGTGTATGGTTACAATTAGGACACTCTTGGTTAAGCGTACAGTAATTAATCTACTATTAATTAAATAAATAAAAAAATAAATATACAAAAGTTGGATAACTTGTCAAAAAAAAAAAAAAGAATTGCTTTACTTTATTTTGTCATGGCATTGGGATTGAATTAGCTGTTATCTGGAAAAAAACGTGAATATTCGCACCGTAAAGGTCATAAATGTGTTTACATATATACATTTGAATTTTCGATCTTTCCAGAAAATATTTCAAATTATAAATTTTTTTTATTGGTTCTCTATTTCTCAAAATAAAAATCGATGTTAATACAGTATTGATGCCCTGTGCAACTTAGCAACACTGCTTTTTGAATACGAGTGAGACCATATTTCTGTAAATGACATGTTCTGTTAATGCTCAACAGCGCGTTAGCACTTGTTTTTAACAACAAAGGCGCGAGTTGCCAATAACATTACCATTTTGAGTTTGGCATATTAACATCGTCGACTGTTGTTTAGCCGAAGTTTAGACGTGTTTTTTTTAATGCAGGCAGTAGGTAGGCTTTGCACATTCTTTTTCGTAGTTAAATTCTTAGTTTTATGTGAATAGAATCAATTACTCAAAGTGCAAGCGAACGGCTGGCCAAAGAGCGATAAGGTGCACGGATTTGCTTAAAAAAAACCTAAGAACACAAATAAGGTAAAATAAAAACGGCATGTTTTTTCCGGGTTAACAAGACGATCAATTATCGGCCGCCCACAGTTACAAAACAGGCGCAAAAATCAAGAAGTGCTTATGTCTTTTGTTGTTGTTGCTATTTTTGTCGGTGCCAAGTACAGCTTGTGTCGCATAAGTAAATAGATTGAATTTAGATAATTATTATTGTTGTTGTCATAGCAGCAAACGGGTGCAACGAGTGCAATTACAATTGATTTTTGTATGGAGCTCCTTTGTGTGACGCATTTTTCTTTGTCGTCGCTTTTAAGTTCGCTTTGTTGTTAATTCCTAGTGGTATATTGGTAAATTGGTTTCGCTGTCAGTGCGCCATTTGCCACCCCCATCAATGAAAAACATCAGCACAGACTTAACGGCACAAATGCAGCAGTGGTTACTTTTACAGTCCCGGTTCTCACATGCCAAGGGAACTTTCATAAACTGTGGTCACACGGTTTTATTCAATTAACATTCATATATATACACTTACAACATACGTGGTGCATGGTGATACTAAAACTAGTGCTGTCCACTTTCAACGAGCATAAAAAAGCTGATTTTACAAAAATACATTCTTTTAGTGGCTAACTCGTAATCATGTACTTTTTATTATGCTAAAAAATTTTAAAAAGAAAAAAAACAATGATCACTGGGGGCTTACAAATTGTCTTTGTAATCGCACGTTGCAAAAAGTTAGATTTCACAGCGAAAAAAAATCGGAACTGGCAGCACTGCTTGGAACTGTAGCAGAGCAACAACAAAACTCAAACAGCTGATTAAGCAGAATCAGCGCAGCAGCCATCGTAAACGGCAATCTCCATACCAGCCTCCCACCTGTACCCGCTGACTATAATAACACTGGCGACCCCTTATCACAAGTACACGCTTGTGTGCATGTGTGTGTGTGTACCACGACGCCGTTATGACAAGTGAAATTTAAATGTTAATCTCCATTTTTTGTTACTTATCAGCATGTTCTTGCTGCTGTTGTTGTTGTCGTTTTCTGGTACGCTTTACAAAACCTCCACACATGTGTGTATGTATGTGTGTCATCAGACATACACGTGTGTGTGTTCTGCTATGTGGATTCATTTTATTGGTGCTTAAGTATCGTATGATAATCCGTTGTGTTGTTTTCCCGCGCACACCACACACACACACACGCACATACGAGCATATTTTTAGTTTCTGCGTTGCCAACTAGCACCCAAATTGTAGCAGATATCACCAAACTAATAAAGGTCGGCAAGGTAGAAATATATATTTAGTTCATACCGATTATTGAGTACACTTTAAAATTTATACAAAAAACTAATGACTACATAGTATGTGTGATTAATGAAGGCGATTATAATGATATAGTGCCAACAATCCGGTAATTTGTCTAATTGTTAAATTGCAATGATAAAGTAGAGATTGATAGAGATAGAAAAAGTGCAAATGAGCGATAAAAAAATATATTTTACGGCCACAGAAGTTATTTAAGGATTCATTATATGTTGTCAAGCAAGCAAACATATACATGTATATATATGTCAAATATCGCACACATTTCACAACTCAATATTTAATTTTAAAATATCTACCAGCACAAAAAATATAAATAAATAATAAAAGAAAAAAGGATAGTTGCTTATTGCGGTTGCTGGTGTGTTAAATAAATATATCAGTACAAATTGTTTATAGAATTAAGTTAGTATCTACTAGTCATTGTTGTGCTTTCTAGCTTTTAAAAGTTGCTGCAAGCCATATTTTGTTGGCGCGTCTTTTAAAATAATCCACACTTTTTATATATGATAAAAAGAGCAATGTTTTGTTTTTTTTATTTATTTATTTGTGTCACTTTTTTTGTATAAATGAGTGCGATACAAGGCATCTGCTCGTCGGGCACACTTTCTTATAATTTAAATTATTGAAATTCGGTATCAATCATTTAGTAGCTGCTTGAGGCCATACAAAAAATCGCTTAAATGTCACAACACAACAAAAAGGACACAGTCAGCCATGCGAGTAGCACACGTCAGCGCAAGCAGCAGCAGCAGCAGGACGAAGGCAACATCAACACCAACAGCAACAACAGCACTAACAGCAGCATCGGCAGCAACAAGAGCCAAAAAAAACTGTCACCCAATGGTAGCGCTACCAAGGGCAACAGCAGCAACAGCAACACCTCATTTAGCAACAGCAACAACAGCATCAGCAATAGCAACAAATTGCAGACACACACGAAGCCGAACAGCGGCGGCAGCCATAGAATGCAGTTAAGCAAAAAGGATAAACAGCAAAAGGACAAAGAACGCATCGAGCGTGCACAGCTCGTCCTCTGGCGTCGACCCATGCAAACGTCCAAATATTGTGCACTCGAACTGATTGCATTGCTCCGCTCATGGAGCAGCAGGTGAGGCAATCACAAGATTATAATCAGCAGCATCAACTATAATTTGTCTATCGCTCTCTGTTTCAGTTTAATGAAGCAACGCAGCATGCTGGCTGTGTTAATAGTAATAGGTATTGTATTTAGCATAATTTACAAAATTGATGGACCCCATCAGCTGATTATTGAGCTGGTGCGTCGCAACACCTGGTTCTTTGTCTACTGGCTCGGACTCGGCGTCCTCTCATCCGTTGGCCTCGGCACCGGGCTGCATACGTTTCTATTGTATCTGGGACCGCATATAGCCAGCGTCACACTCGCCGGCTACGAGTGCAATTCACTTGATTTTCCACAGCCGCCCTATCCCGACGAGTGAGTGAATAATCACAAAATCAAATCTTGATAATCTCAGTCACAGTACAGTGATCGCTCGCTAATTGCTACGAGCAGTGCACACACTCAAACTCTCAAGAAATTTGAGGAGCACACTCTTTATGTTTAAATCTATAGTCTATGTAATTTATCATAGTTATCAAATGATATATGAGCTTTTGAGCAATGAGAATTAACTTTGGACTCGTAGCGAATTCCAATTTACGAGCGATCACTGTACGTGATCGTCATAACTTATGTGCTATAATGTTATATATATATAAATATAACTATATGTGTGTAATGTGCGGCTTATTATATACAGCATCATCTGTCCGGAGGAGCCGTATTTAAAGCGCATGCCGAACATCTGGTCGATCATGTCAAAGGTGCGTCTGGAGGCATTCCTTTGGGGCGCTGGCACCGCCCTCGGTGAACTGCCGCCGTATTTTATGGCCAAGGCGGCACGTATGTCCGGCTATGATGCGGACGATGCCGAGGAGTTAGCTGAGTTTGAGGCACTCAATGCCAAGCGGCATCAGAAGAACCTCAGTCTGATGGACAAGGGCAAGCTGTTCATGGAGCGCGTCGTCGAGCGTGTCGGCTTCTTTGGCATATTAGCCTGTGCAAGCGTATGTCCATTTTCTTGATCTGCATGATCTTTGCAAAAGTTTTTGTTTTTAAACCGAATTCTAATTGAAAATTGTCTGTGCAGATTCCCAATCCACTGTTCGATTTGGCGGGTATCACTTGCGGACATTTCCTGGTGCCATTCTGGACGTTCTTTGGCGCCACGCTAATTGGCAAGGCGATCATCAAGATGCACATACAGAAGATCTTTGTAATCATTGCGTTCAATGAGACGCTCATCGAGCGCGCTGTCGATTTGCTCGCAACGATGCCGGTCTTTGGCCGGAAGCTGCAGCAGCCGTTTAAGGCATTCCTCGAGAATCAGAAGCAGCGATTGCATCGACAACAGCGCGGACGCAATGTCAATGCTGGCGCTGGTGCCGATTCCGGCAATCTAATCTCCAAGATCTTTGAGACCTTTGTCATTGGCATGGTCTGCTATTTCGTTGTCTCCATTGTCAATTCGCTCGCACAGAGCTATCACAAGCGGCTGCACAAGAAACACCGCAATGTGGCAGTGCCGACACCTGCCACGCCCACAGTCAGTGGCGGCGGCATTAAGAAGCATAACAAGCAGAAAGCGCTGCGCGAGTAGGCATCAACTGCCACGCCCACTTTGCAATATTCCTACTCATTTTTGTTTCTTTTGTTCCTTGTCTCGTTTGTGTTAGTCAAATTTTTACAAGAGTTTTTGATTTCTTTTACTTGGGAGTCTTTATTATTATTATTATTTTGATTTTGAATTCTGAATAGAGTCTAGTTATAAGTTAAAATATACACATTTTTTTGTGCTAGCGATTGAAAGAGTAAGAGATAGACAGAGTGAGAGAGAGGTAGTTACAATACTACGCTTTGTATGGCCGTAGTGGAAACCTAGAATAGACTAGGTAAAAAACGTAAAATTAATATAATAAATACAATATAAAAATTAACTGAAACCTTATAAACACTATTCAGTTTAACTCTTCTTTTTTTTATATATATTATTATTGTTTTATTCTTGTTTGTTGCACCCTTGATTATATAATTTATTTGATATATTTTACGTTTCTAAAATGAGATAATGCAATAATAAAACGTAATTTGTTGTGTAGTAGAAATTTGCTTTAAGATAAACAAAGACATTGATAATAGAAAACAACTGAAAGAAACTAAATGCTGAAAAATAAACGGAATTACGAATATATAAATAAAAAGCAAACACTTTTGGTATTGTGCACAGAAATGGGCTGTTTGTGGGCTCTTGCTTGATGCCCAATGATGGATGACTCAAAAAAAAAAAAAAAACAAATACAGAAGTATTTATTTGTTAGCATGGATGGTATCACATTACCGTATATTTGCAATTGTTATATATATAGATCTATGTACAAAAATCTGTAGGTTTGTAAAACCTATTCCCTCCAACTATAATTTGTATATTTAATTTTCATGTGCAAGCGAAATTATTATTTGTTCAGCATCACCAAATTTGGATTTTTAACTGCAATCAATCAATCAGAAAAGCAGTAACTGCAATAACTGGTAATATTTATTCGAACTGATACCATATCAGATAATCGCTTGGCGTTCATGCAATTTAATTAAGGCAGAAAGTGGACTCGGTCCATCACAGTCCTAACTCATTAAGTTAAAAAAAAAGCTTGAAGAGAAGTGTTTTGGATGCTGACAGTTTATCCGAAGGACAATTAACTCTGACGCTGCTGGCGTCGCACTTGTCATTTCGTTCTTCTATTTATTATTATGTCGACTGCGACTGTGGCGAGAACGCGTTGCGAATGTCAAATTCAAAATAAACAACCAACAACAACAACTAACAAGCGCAATGTCAACAAGAAGAGGACAGGAAAGTGGTAGGTGGACGAATGTAGGTGGTCTACGAGCATAGTGGACGTGCGAAATGTCTATGTGGGTGTGTGCAAAAAAACTTTGGCACGTACGTTAAATATCTTCATTTGGCTGTCAGCATTTATTTAAAATGAACGTACACACGCACACATACACTTGTCAAGTGTCAAAGGATAATATATAGTGTGATCCTAGAAAAGCGCATACAGGTTTCTCTTTGTTGTCAGTTGTCCGTTGAGTGTTGGGTGTTGGTTATTGTAGGCGCCGCGCATAAATTCCGTTTAAATGCACAGAAGGCGGGCACTGGCCACACCCAGATAGTGTTGACATGTCTCGTTTATTTTTTGCCCGCCAAATCTAGCTGTTTTTTTTTTTTTTAAAACTATTAAGTACTTATTTTGTGTTATTTTGTTGTCTGTTTTTGTTGCAACTGCCAAACATGAACTTACCAAGTAGAACAAATGCCAAGTAGAATAAACATTTTGTTAGTTACATTTACATTTTTGTTTCTCGCTTTTTTCTATTCGAAAAACTAGTAAATTTTTGCCCACTTAAAGATGGCAGCACTGCACAGGACAACGACTGTGGTTGCTACGTGTTTGACAAGGCAAGGCCATTGACGCTTTTGTACAATAACAACACCAACAACAATTACAGTTGAGCTGCTATGTCGCCAAAACGAACTAAGTCTTCATCCCTAATCTACCCGTTACCCGCCAGCCAGTCAACAAGGCTGGCGTTTCTGTCCACGCTCAAAAGTATGCAATGAAAGTGTGTGGAATATGAGATGCCAGCCGGAAACAGCTAAAGTGACTGCGGGAGAGCGGGACACAGAGAGAGAGAGAGAAGGCGAGGAGAGAGAGAGAACGAGAAAGGGAGAGGTAGGCAGTGGCTCAAGTGCCATTGCCGAAACGGGCTTTGCTTTAGACTCGGCGTGTGCAAATATGCACGAAACTGGAGACTGGGGACTGGAACTGAAAATGTTTGTTGAATGGCGGCCCAAAGCAACCCCCAACGCAGCCTCAACTTTCCCCGAACAGCAGGCCCCATTACATGTATTGTGTTTCATTTGGGGCTGGCGAACTGGGCTGGTCCCGTTGTAATTGCCAAGCGCGTGTTATCGATATATTTCTGTTATCGATCTGCACACATCGCATTTATACACACATTTAAAATAAAACTTAAGTGCTTATAAAAAATATAACGATTACGATAAAAAAAATATATATATTGTATTTACATAAAATGCATTTATTTCTTACAATAATTGCTGGCTATTGTTAATATTTTAGAATTTTTACAAATAATAATAAATGATTTTAATATCAATATCGTCGATTTAAATATTTGTTCATTTGCTAATAATATTAATTAAAATAGGAAAAAGGATTGCGATTGCGGTTTGCAGACAATCGATGTTTGCTACTTTTTTGTCGATAGCTTGTGGCGGCAATTGGGAGCATCGCTAGCGGCCGTTGCGGCCTGCGAATGGGGCAACTGGCAACTGTGGCTGCAGCATAGCCATAGACGCATACCAGCTGCGTGCGCATTTAGACGTGTTTTGCACATTTATTTCTTGGAGCTTGTGGTGTTGCTATTGCAATTGCTGTTGCTGTTGAGCTTTGTGGTTGTTGTTCTTGTTGACGTTGGCGTTTTGCATGCATGCATTCGGCAAAACCACAGTTCGAATAAACAAAAACAAGCATTTTAACGAAAGCCCGCCTGCTGGCAGGCAACGGTTTTTTTGTGTGTTTTTTTATATATGCATTTTTCTTATACTTAGTTTTGTTGTTGTTTGCAATCGCGCAATCGAGCATTCGATGATAAAAATGTTGCAAACATATAAATAATGTGAGAAGATGGATTTCGCGAATCGCAATAATACGGCCAACAAATTTGTCTGTCCCAGTGACAGGCAGCTCGCCCTGCGTGCCAAGTAAGTATAAAAGGAGCAAAAAAAAACTAACCAATCTAAATTTGTCAATGCAACAATTGGCTGGCTGCTCATAGTCTGTTAGTCTGCTAATGTGTGTGTGTGAAAGTTAAACAATAGTGTTAGCATTGACTAAACTTAAACAATGTGTGCGCTGTGCGCGTCATAAACAGCAACTGCCTGCTTTTGTTGTTGCTGTTGTTATTGCTTTTGTTATTTGTGCTGATAAGGCGGCGCGCAACAGTTAGCGCTAAGCTAAAAACAACAACAAATAGCAAGAACAATGCCAACTGTCGCGTATGTGTCGGCCAAAGCTTTAGTTATAATTTAATTAACTTTGACTGCGTCAGTCCTTGCTGTCTCTGCGCTTATATACATGTACATAGGCAAATGTGTGTGTGTGTGTGTGTGTGTGTGTGTCTGTGTGTGAGTGCGAGTGTGATTAGCTTAATCAAACATCCACATACTCAGGAAATGAGCGTGCGAGCTACAGTGCCCGCCCGCTAAGCTGAACGCCTTATTTAAGGATGATCGCTTTTCATTTTCCATCAAATTCGAATTGTCAACTTTTTCATTTACTTCTACGGTAATTATGATATTATAGTATTCACAATCTGCAAAGAGATCTTCATTTAATTTCATTAAATTGCTCTTTTTTTTTATAAATATAAATATAAATTGCTTGCGATTTCAGTCGAGCTGCGAAAACTGAAATTTAAATTTCTGCAAATTCTATTTTCATGTTGCGAGCAATATGATTTTCAATCTAATTGAAAAATTCGTTACGACCTTAAATAGAATTAAAGACTTTATAGAAAAATGCTTAGAATTATTTTAGGAATGCATTTTTTGTAATTGCCGACCACTGTAATGTGTTGTGAGTGTGTGTGAGTGAGCCTGGAATTGTCGGGGAGCTGTCAAGACCCAGGCAAAGCTCACATGGTGTCCTTCTCTGTAGTCGCTGTCTAATCATAATTGCTGGCATGCCGCTCGCTGAGCCGCACCGCCGCTGACAGATTAATTAAATTTTAATAATGTTCGCATTTTTTTATATTTACACACAAAAAAAGAAAAGAAAAAAAACGTGTTTGCTTATTTATTGCAATTGACGGCGACTGAATGACTGATTGGGTATGTGGGAGGGGTGCTGACACAAACACACACACACACACACACACAGAGGGAGACACACAGAAGCAAAAGCTAGTAGCATATGTTTGTATCAAAGTGGAAAACGTGTAGCATACTGCGAGGCGCATTCCCAGCTGACTGCGAATTGAGGCTTAACGCAGCATTAAATACAAGTACTCACACACACACACACAAACACACACACAAACACGCACACACTCAGAGTGAAAGGCTCGCACATTTTATGCATAATGCCGCATCCCCGAAGCACAAACGCACAGCGTGCGGCACAGCGGCTGGCAGCTGTGTGGCAGCAGCATGTTTCAAAGTGCTCAATTTACACTTCCGCTGGCTCGCATATTTTTCTTTTATTTTTTGCAGCGGATTTATATATATACATAAGAGGAAACAAAAATAGCGGCAGCAACAGCAAAGGCGCCAGCAACAAAAGCATTGAAACAATGCGGCTGTGCGTGACGCATGCACACTGTATATATAATATTAACAGTTGGTTGGGCGTGGCAAAACCCCCCGCTTGGGGGAGAGAGAGAGAGAGAGAGATATGCTGTGACAGGCATGTACTTGAAATTCAAATTGCAACACAGCGCAGCGGCAGCTGTGAAGGACTGCATTTAAATTGGCTGGGTACGTTTTGGACCTTGCAAATCTATCTGTTGCGCCTTGCATTGCATTTGTATTTGCAATCACATTTTGCAGCCATTTCTTATAAATATTTAAATGCATTATCTAGTTTTATTGTCGCCTAAGACGAGACCAACTGTTAACTGTCGAACTGTCAATTGCCAATTGATAATTTCAATTGTTTTTTGCCACAAGGATTTGTCGCATGCCAAGCATCGTTAGCTAGTTTTCTTTGAGTTTGGTTTTGGTTGTTGAAGAGTCAACAGTTAACACATTTGTTAAGTGCTTTGTTTTGTTTTTAAACGAGTTGACAGCTTACGCATTTGTTAAGTGCTTTTCACAATTTGTTTGTTGCAAGTTGCAATCGACTGGTGCCATTCAGGCAAACTGAAATTGACTCCATTTGCAAATAACAACAGCAACAACAATCAGCAGCTGAGGCCTAAACTAATGCCGGAAGTGCTCAAGGCAACAGGCGACGCTCGAGCGAGGCTACAGTGCACATTCACTATAATGGACTGAGTCAATACTATTGTTGATGCTGTCAGCAATATTGAACAAGTTTTTCTTACTTTTGTTAATTAACAAAAAACAAAAGGCAGTTCAACTGTGGCTCAGTTTATAAAATGTGCATGTGTGTGTGTGTGTGTGTGCGTGTGTGTGTGTTACATTCAGATAGCTCTTGCATGTCAATAAACCCGGGGCAAGGCAATGAAACCAGGAACGCGAACTGAAGTAGCAAGCGTAACATAAACATTCAACGAGCACGTTGCATGCTAAACTGTTCAACTGTGTGTGGTGTGTGTGTGTGTTGTTTGCGTGTGTGTTGTGTGCGTGCGTGTCAAAAAGATAATCATCGCAAACAATTGCAAGCCAAATGGTTTAGCTTTTAATTCGTATCAACAATATACAATTTTTCTATTTATTAATTATTTTCTAGCTGCTGGTTAAATTAATGCTGATTCAAATGCTGTTCATACCTCATTTTGATTTTATTAAATCCAGTATATATATATATATATATATATATATAAGCTGTATTAAAATTAAGGGTAGATTATAATTAAGGTACAACTTCCATTAAACGCTCCACCCTAGTTTGCGTAAATACATATTTGCTCTCATCTATATATATATATGTGTGTGTGTGTGTGTGTGTGTGTGCGGGTGTGTGTGTGTGCCCGTATAGCTGTTGCGTTTTAAATGGCATGTGTAAGTGATTCCAAAGTGGCTATAAAACGCGCAAGCCCGGTTCTAATCCCGGTCTGACCCTGAGCCTCGACGCCTTTGCGTCTTAATTAACTTTGAACTTGACATTTTGGCCCTGGAACTGAGGCTGAGGCTATGCCCCAACATGAACAACAACAACAGCCACTCTAACGAACGCAACAACAGCCACTCTCAACAACCACAACAACAAGAACAACAGCAGCCACAGCGAAAACAACATGAATACCGCATTAGGTAGCCCAGCACTAATTACACTAACTCGGCAAACACCAACCCTCACACACACACACACACACAAACACACACATATATACACCCACAAAATAAACAAACAAACACCCGACTAGACAGACACCCTTCAGTTAGGAAAATAGCAATCGAATTTTGGTGTTTCGAGATGTCGACAGGGGAAAATTGATTAAAATATGATTGCTTTAATTTAATTTATTTAAAAGTACAAGCGAATATACCCACTTAACGAGTTATGGGTTTATAGGGTATATATATATATATCTATATATAGATATGTGTGTGTGTATAGTTGGTATTTATTCACGCACTAACAGATTGCTTACTTGGCTTGCAGATTGAGAGCCGGCTGGAGCAGCTCAAAGACCAACGAACCCTTGCGACCCGATGAGCAGGAGGCCATCATATCGGTGATCCGGCGCAACGAGGAGATCGAGATAGCGGAGCGCCAGCGGGTCGGCCGTCTTGTCGAGCGTGTCGAGAAAATCAAGCTGCATGCCATCGAGCGTGGTCCAAACTGTTGCCGACTGTGCGGCGATGCCTTTGGCTTGCTCCGGCCGCAGCGCCTCCTGTGCGAGGATTGCCGCAAGTCTGTCTGCGCCAAGTGCAGTGTCGATATCAATATACGGTATCACAACAGCGAGAGGACCCGCGAGATTTGGCTGTGTCGCATCTGCTCGGAGACGCGCGAGATGTGGAAGAAGTCGGGCGCCTGGTTCTTCAAAGGGCTGCCCAACTATGATATGCCGCGCAGTGCCACTGCCACGCCCACATCGACACCAGTGGGCTGCGGTCGGGCCGTGCAAAGCTGCCACAGTACGCCGACGCGTGCCGCACGCATCAAAAAGCTAACGATCCGTGTCAACGATGACACCAGCAGCAGTGGCAGCAACAGCAGCCATTCCGGTGACAGTGCACATTCCGAGCCGGAGGATGAGCTCGATGGTGTAACAAGCAAAATGCCAGCATCAGCAACATCGCCGGCTCAACAACAGCAACAACAACAGCAACAACAACAACAACAACAACAACGATTGCAGCGTGATGAGAGTTTCCGTTTGCGTGCCTACGGCTCCATACGCAGCTTCATCGACGGCGGCGAACGGAAGCTGTCCAATTCGTTATTTTTTGGTCGCCCATCGATGACGACGACGACGACGACGACGACAACGACAACGACAACGACGACTCCGAGGCATTCACAGTGCCTGGATGGCTATGACACCGTTAGCATCTCGAATGCATCTAATGTCGCCCAGATGCGACGCGAGAGCAGCTTTGTGTTGCGTCGCAGCTCGGTCAGCTCATCGTGGTCGTTCAGTGATAGCTCCGGTTCCGGCAACTCGGCCACACAACAACAACAGCAGCAACAGCAGCAACAAAAACAAGAACAGCAGCAACAGCAGCAACAGCAGCAACAGCAGTGCCAGCAACAGCAGCAGCAACAACACTGCCGTGATCCTCTGCTGGGCTGGCTGGAGATTGCAATTAGCTATCGGGAAAGCTACCACAGTCTGGATTGTACAATGGTGCGCGCCCGCGATCTGCCCGCAATGGATGCAGCCGGTCTGGCCGATCCCTATTGCAAGCTCAATATCGTAACGCCCGAGGGACGTACGAAATATACGCGTTGGCAGCGCACCAAAACTGTGCACAAGACCCGCAATCCGGACTTTAATGAGACGCTACAATTTGTTGGCGTTGAGCCCGAGGAGCTGGGCAATTCGCTGCTCTATGTGGCTCTCTTCGATGATGATAAGTATGGACATGATTTTCTCGGTGCCGCCAAGGTTTGCCTATCCACAGTAAGTCGAAGATGATTGCACAACTCTCGATAAGATTCACACTTTTCACATTCAGCATAATTAATTCATACACAACGGTGGGGGAGGGGGGGGTTTGTCAAAAGGGAGGGGATATACACACACCTGGACACACCTGGATCAATAAAAAACAAAGAATACCATACAAATATCGTAGCATTTGTAAAGAACTTCGTATACTGACCAGTTGATGTTTCTATAAAAGTCTCAATGATCTTAGTGCTTACGCTCTATCTTATATACTTGGATCTGTACTGATGTCATTGGCACATTTTATATTACTCGACGGCTCAGAATATATATATTTGAATATATTCAAATATTACCAATAACAATTCAAGTTTTCTTCAATTGATGCCTTTGTGCCAAGTAAATTTAAATTTAAATTTGTACACAATCTTAGGCCAGAGTCTGCCGATTTTCATGAAGAAACCAAGTCTTAGTTATACTTACAAATAACAAACATGATATACAACAAGTAAGAGTGCTGTAGTCGAGTAAACTCAACTACGATATACCCTGAACCAAGTTATTAAATATATTCTATTATTATTGGCAAATTCGCCTTTAAAAAGATTTGCACTAAAATGCGAGCAGCTCTGCAAGCGCCATCTGCCGACAAATACGCGCAGAATACACACAAAAACATTTTGACTCTCGCGTCGATTATCATGCCATCTCTTTCTCACTCATGTGCTCGCATGAGCATGATCATGGCTGCTGATCGAAATGAGATCAATATGAGAATATATTTTCGACTATAACTTGGGTGTTTCTTATCCGATCTTGACGATCTATTCCAAATTTAAAGTCTCTAGCTCTTACAGTTTCTGAGATCTGCGTGTTCATACAGACGGACAGACGGACGGACAGGGCTATATCGACTCGACTATTGATCCTGATCAAGAAAATATGTACTTTGTGGGGTCGGAGATGCTTCCTTCTGCCTGTTACATACATTTGCACAAAACCATTATACCCCTTTTACCCATTTTTAATGGGTTCAGGGTATAAAAAGTGCACAAGTTATTGTCCCTCACACCTATTGAACTATTTAATTGTCCAGAAGGTGTAGTATGTATTGTCATATATATTGTGTTGTTATTATGCAGGTGCACAGTACGACACAGTATCGGATATCGGTGCCGCTGGGCGTGGAGGACCAGTACAGCAATGAGGCAGAACTGGCGCAGAGTTGGCCCAATGGTAAGATACTCATCTCGCTGTGCTACAATACGAAACGACGAGCGCTAGTGGTCAATGTGAAGCAGTGCATAAATCTGCTGGCAATGGACAACAACGGCAGCTCCGATCCATTTGTTAAGCTGTGAGTGAAACGGGGGAATCATCCCTCCACCTCTCCTCCTTACTTACCTACTAACATATTTGATTATAGACAATTAAGACCGGATGCGCACAAGAATAAGAAGCACAAGACGAGCGTCAAATGGCGCACATTGCATCCCATTTACAACGAGGAGTTCTATTTTGAGGCGAGTCCGCACGATCTGAACAAGGAGATGCTCATCTTGACCGTCTGGGACAAGGATCTCGGCAAGAGCAACGATTTCCTTGGCAGCCTGCAACTTGGAGCCCAAAGCAAAGGTGATCGACTCCAGCAGTGGCTCGACTGCATCCGTTTGCCCGATCATTTCCATGAGAAATGGCATTGCCTCGCCCCCGAAAATCCAACGCATTAGCCAAAAAAAAAAAACAAGAAAAAAAAAAAAAAAACAAAAAACGAACAACTCCAACATCAGCTGATGCCAGTTTTAGTTTCATACATACATGCATACATACATATTTTTAAATACATATACATATATACATACATATAAATCATATAAACATATATTTTTGATATGCCTGCATGCAATTGTGTGTGTGTAGATCTGTGTGCCATGTGTGTTAACAATCACAATTTCTGATTTCATCCCATCGCTTGCCCCAACATAACCTCAATTTGCTAGCTAACATAACCTCACTTTGCTTAATTCTCCCTGGCACAACCACACACACACACACACGCACAGAAGCACACACACATACTGTATATAGCTTATGTTTAAGTGTCCTTAAAAAGGGTTTATCAGCAATTGTTTTTTTTTAATTTTTCATTTAATTTCTCTTTTTCTACTTCAATAATAATAATAATAAAATTAATAACATTTAAAGGCAGCAAACAAAAAGTCCACAAAGTAGAACATACAAAAACAAAATGAATATTTTTGATTCGTATTATTATTGTATTTATTCAAAAACGATTCTTGCAGAGCACTCTATATTTATAATACCCTTATATTAACCAAAAAACAATTTATTAGTCAAGCATTTGTCGAATGCAATTTATTTATATATATGTATATATACATATATGTATATGTACAAATAAATCAAGAATCAAAATTATAAATATAAAAAAAAAACTTTGATTTTGATTTGGGGCAATGAATGTTTTTTTTAGTAAATCGCCGACGGGGTTTTAAAAATTTTTTTTTGTTGCAGAAATTTTCATTTGGCATTTTTCGTATACATTTAATTCAATAAACCAATAATTAATATATATATATATATATATATATATATATATATATATATATATATATATGGTGTGTGTATAATTTCATAGATAAAATCCTTTAAGGTTGGCAAAAACAAAAACGCTTAAGACCAGACTAGCGCTTTTTCAAACAATTTGAATTAAGCTTGGCATTTGTCGATTACAATTTGCATATATATATATATGCATATATACAGATTTATAAACAAATCAAGAATCAGGTGTATAAATATTATAAAAAAAATAAAGGAAATCATTTGTGGGGAATGAATGTGCCTTTAAAAATTCTTGATACGATGATTTTGAACAGCAAGTAAAAACATAATTTCAAGGTACTTTCTTGCAAATGGAAAATGTAAGTTTGGCAAATATAGCATGTATATATATATATATATATATATATATATATATACTTTATACTGTGTATGTGTGTAAGTACATTGAGAGTAACTATAAGTTGTGGGTGGCACTAGTTGTTGCACGTAGACTTCTTTAGCTTTAGCAATAGCTTCGATAAATAGATTCGACAAATAGATTCGACATTGATTTGCACTTAATCTAATATATAGAAGGGCTCTTAAGAACTAAATAAAACGTGGACACGGTAGGTGTTCTAGCATCCAACGTAAACATGTCAAATGTGCCGCTTAACGCTCAATTCGTGTCCCGTTGGATAAACAAGATATTGCACACGGGTATGCGACTGATTATTTTGCTGTTGCTGTCTATGCTGATGCTGCTGATGATGTTGTTGTTGCTGGTGTGTTGTGGATTGATGTTGCCGCCGCTGTTGTTGTTGGCCAACCGCGCTGGCAGCTGACGGCGCTGCAGCGCCAGTTGTATGTTAGAAGAGACGCTTCTCATAGCTAAACAGACCGTGCACATTGCCTTCCTGCTGGGCAGAGTGAGTGCGCTTCATGAAGCGCAGCTCTCCATTGTAGATCATCACTCTGCAAATGTGGATTCAATTAATCAAAAATCATATCGTAAAACAAGTAAGAATGCTTTCGACTAGCAGGATACTTAGAAAGTAGTTGTTAAATATATATATTGAGACGATTATAGGACTGCTTACAGTTTATTTATATTGAAATAATGTTTGATGTATATACATATTGTGTGTGTATATGTATCTGTATCTGTATCTGTTTAAATCGGACCACGTTCGATCAAGAACATGTCAAGGTATAAAAAATCAATTTTATTGATATGCGCATGGTAAACGAGAACGTGTTTTGCAAATTAAAAGTCTCTAGCACTTATTAATAATGATAATGAAGCAAATAACTAAATATATACATATATATATATATATATATATATATATTTGATGACTTACCTGAGCTTACTTATCGAATTGGCGCCAATGTCCTGGCAGCTGTGCTGCAGTCCGCATTCCAAATACGGCAGATAGCGCAACACGGATCCCTTATCGACAATGCTGCCGCTGACACCCTGGGCGACCTTCAATTTATCCATCTCATTGTGATAGTAGCGTGACATTGCAGCGCCCTTGGCATCGCCACGCTCCATTGCCTCCAATGAGCCCATGCCGCGATACTTCTTCAAGCGGACGCCATCCGAAAAGAAATACTCACCGGGCGCCTCCGAGGTGCCAGCAAGTAGAGAGCCCATCATCACAGCGCTGGCGCCCAGCGCCAATGCCTTAACAATATGTCCAATCGATTGGATGCCACCATCGGCAATAACCGGCACACCGAACTGTTTGGCAAATGTGGACACTTGATAGACGGCTGTCGCCTGTGGACAGCCACAGGCCATCACCTCCTGTGTGATGCAAATGGAGCCGGAGCCCATGCCCACGCGCAGACCATCCACGCCCGCATCGATAAGATTCTTGGCCTGAGCGCGAGTCACAACTGCCACACGGGATCATGTACAAAACGCAACGAGAGCAAGCAATGTGTGTGCGAATGTGTGTGTTAGTACAACTTGGGGATTAAAGCATGCTATGATCTCGAATAATAGTTCCAAATCAACAATATATATATATATATGTATATATATAGTCTCAAAATTATGTCGAGTGAATTGTTTGTTTTGTTTGTAAAATTCAAATTCCGAGTTTAAATTAATTATTTTGAGTGTAAAGAAATTGATCCATTACAACAGATATGTGCGTGTTGGGAACTATTATTGCGATACGAAGAGTTTTTGGGGGTTAGTTACCGTTGCCGCCAATGACCTGCAGATCGGGATACGTCTCTTTGATGAACTTGATCATCTCCACCTGATAAATGGAATTGCCCTGCGATGAGTCCAATATGATGACATCGACACCGTTTGCGACAAGCAGATGGAGCCGTGCTTTGTCCTCATTGCGTGTACCGATTGCGGCGCCGACAAGCAGCTGCTTATTGGAATCCTTGGATGCATTTGGATAGGAGCGTGCCTTCTTCAAATCTGTGCGCGCTATCATTGCGACCAGTTCGCCATCTTGATTGACAATCGGCAGCTTGCCCTTCTTGCTCGTCTCCAGTATGGCGTTAGCCATCGGCAGCGTGATGCCATTGGGTGCGGTTGTCAATTGTGTGGTCATGATATCAGCGAGTAGAATCTCTGGCTGGTGTTCACGAAAATCGATGTCACGGGACGTGACCATGCCAAGCAGCTTGCCACCGAGTTTGCCATTTTCGGTGACCGGGTAACCGGTGAAGCCATTTTTGCGCCGTGCCTCGAGCACATCGCCAACGGTATTTGACGGCGACATCACCGACGGATCACGCATAAAGCCATGTTTGTATTTCTTAACCTTGTGCACCTCCAACGCTTGATACTCCGGCGTGCAGTTGTGATGGATGATCCCAATGCCACCACACAGCTGCGCGTGGATCGCATCGTTTTAAATATATATATATATATTTTTTTTAATTTTCGTAATTTTTTTATTGGAATCGTCCGGTGTTGGTCCGGCGGCGGCGTGCGAGGGGAAATAATTATAGCGATTATAGAGGCGCATAAGAGTGTTCAATTACAACCACAACTGGAGCGGCAGCGATACCAAACAAAATCAATATCAACATCAATCAATCTATTTTATTCACATATACATATATGTATGAGCACCAAGGCTGGCGATGTGCATCGATCGGCTATTTGTTGTTAATCTTTATCGTTTATCGGTTGTCCGTACCCGCTTATCAACACTTGAACGCTATTCTCGATAACAATGTTAATGTAACATTTACAACATGAAAAGCATCTACATATATTATATATATTCATATACATAAAAATTGACAAACAGATAAAGGAGCTGAATCGATTTTGAACTGACACACACACATTTAACCTGAATCTATTTCCCCCAAAATTTACCTATAAATTAATGATGATTTATATATATAAATATACCAATACACAAATTATTTTCTCAACAAAAAAACATTTAGCTAGGATAACATATTAAACAAAAATGTTTTTCATACAGAAACTCATCCTTCGACTGATTCTTCCTATGGGAGCTATATAATATAGTTAACTGATATATGCCAAGTTTCATCAAGGGGCATAGAAAACCAGACGACTGTTGATGCAGATCAAGAATTTATATCGAGATCTCCACATGAATACATTAATACGCTCTACAAGGCTATCTAGAAAATATATCACCTAATCTAATTCGAGATTAGATTTCTTATTCAGGTGTAATCTAATTAAAAAGATGGTAATTCTTTGAAGATCGCTATGATTGCTTGGAAGACTTTGCAAGGGTTTCCGATTACGGTTAAAAAAAAAACCTCAAATAAAAAACAAAAACAAAAAAATAAGATTTTGTAGTTTACAGAGTTTCGAGTATTTTGATGATGATAATGATGATGATGATGTTGATAATGATGATGTTGGCTGGTTAATGTTTTGGTTAGGTTAGCTTGTTTAGTTTTATGATACTTACCGCCATGGCTATGGCCATCTCGGATTCGGTTACGGTATCCATGGGCGAACTGACGAGCGGAGCACGCAACGAGATGCGTCTGGTTAGCGGCGAGCTAAGATCGACTTCCTCGGCGGCAAAGTTGATGTAGCCGGGTAATATGAGGAAATCACTAATGTAGCAAGAGCGGGTTGGTAACATGAGAACAACAATGTGTGGCGCATATGTAAAAATGGGGTACATTGACAGAGAGACGGAGAGAGGGAAGTGGAGTATATAAATGTCGAAGTAATTCAATAATGAGTAAATTTCATTATGAACTGATTTAGTTGAAGTAATATATAATTACAAAACAAAGATAATATATAATCCATTTAAACATATAATACACCTGCAAAGCTCAACTTATTTAATCGTAGTACAAAATATTAAATGGCAAAAAGAGATTTCACAATCTTGATTAAATACTGCAATTGCAAGCTCAAATAAAGATTATAAAACTAAGATGAAGAGTGTAGGAGGAAAACAAAATAGAATCAAGATTATTTATGTCTGGTATTAAATGGACTGTATATTGTTTGAATTGACTATGGATTGAACACATTTTGAATGCGATATGGGAACTTAACTTAAAGTGATCCCTAATAGGATCCTCTAATCCTTCACTTACTTGTAGGTGAGACCATCGCCATTCTTGAATAGCTCTTTGCAACTGAGTCCGTCCTGGAGGAGCAGGTCCGTTTCCAATTTCGGTTGGGCAACGCCGCCACCGTTAGACATTAACCCGTTGACTTTTGGCTTCAGGTTATTGGCGGCGACGTCAACGTCGGCGGCTGCGCTGCTGTTTGCCATGCGAGCAAGCGAGAGCGTTCACCTTATAAGCAATCGATGTCGAACGTCAGCAACAACCACACCAACAACAACAACAAATGTGAGCAAAAAAAAAGTCAACAGACACAGAAGCAACACGCAAATATCCCACTGTGCTTTGCCTTGTTCTTGTTTTTTATTGCTGTTGTTATTGTTATTATTATTATGGCTATTATTTGTTTATTTTTTTATTTCTTGTTCCCGCTGCTTCGTCCAATTAAAAACCGTTAAACTGCAATTGCCAATTACGTGCCTAGAATATTAAAAACGGGGCAGAAAAACAAAATAAAAATAATAAACAAATAAACAGAAAAAATCAAATGTTTAAGAACTAGTTGCATCCAACAATTTAAATCTAATTTTATCCATTCATTTTAAATTTATCATCAAAATAAAGATATACTGTAGTAACTGTAAGAATTGAAAATAATTGGAAAATATTTATGTAGAATAAATGAGTGTTTTGGTAAAATTTGAGTCACAATTGTTGAATATTTTTTAACATATTCCCAAGTATTACACAAATTTTATTTAATTTTTTTTTTTTTATATTGGCAAAAAGAACAGTGTATATGTAGCCAAGATATACTGATCTTTAAAGACGATTTTTAGTAATCTACAATTTTAAAGGCAATTTTGGACGCCTTTAAAATTGCGCTAGGTCGTGGTCGAAAAGCAAAATGTTAGAAGAGTTTTCTAGTCACCTTCCTTCCAAGTTTTGTAACTGTAACTATTGGCTTTTGCCAAACTTGGGGACGGGAGTGGATGTGGTAAAAATTAAAAATGTCTTAGAAATCTACCTTCTAAGATTTTTGAAGTTTGTCACTAGCAATATATACCTTTCAAATTTGGTGACTTTAGCTTTCGAATTGTGCGAGATATAGTTTTATTTATTTACAACATCCAACTTTTTCGAACATTTGTTATGAATTGACAATTTTAAAATATTGCTTTTGCAGTAAGCCATTTCTTATGCGCTTTTTTTTGTTTTTTGTATTTTTCACAGAACTTTTGCGCATTAAATGTTCTAATTTGCGAGCGACTACTGAACCTAACACAGTGTGCAAAACATTTTGAACTTATCTTTGTTGACAGCGATGCAACAAACTAAATTAGTTGACTTAGCAAACATTGGGAAATATATTTACAATATCAACCAACGTCGTATATATCTGAGGTGAATTTTTTATGAGCATATGGAAAAAGCAAGTTTATGCTCATTTAATAAATTGCATTTATACAGACCGGCAGGCAGACAGACAGCTTGATAGCGAGATGACTTTTTAGGGGAGGGGGGACAAATTGTGCAGAAGGAGCTTAATAATTAGTTCTCTAGTTGGTCACAGGGAAAGGTCAGAACACGTGGTTTCTATATTTACCCGTCCAGCCGCTAACTAACCGAGAGCGTCGAAGTATTGCCATTTACTGTTCACAGGGATGTTAAGAGCATCGAGTCATTGATATTTCGATACTTCGATGTATCGATGCTTTACAATTGCGACGCATAATAATACACGAAACACAATCGTTCATGTTTTGCCTTATTAATATTAATTATTATTATTTAAATTTAATATTAAGATTTCCATGAAATCAAACGAATTCGTTGATTATAAATGGTTTGAACAGGCGCAATATTATAAAATCAATAGATTTTACTTAATAGTTATGACTTAAAGAAATATTTGGCTTGCAGCACAGATAATTGTATTTACGCCGTATATTAATGTTTTATCTATTATAGTTTCTGTGATCGAACATATGTAAATACAAAATTTATTTGGTTATTTTTTTATATTCGATACTTAATTTCGATATCAAAAACTGTGCTGTAGCGATAATAAAATATGACCATATTTCTGAATTGGGGATATACTGTTGAAATCAGTTTTATCATAATATTTAGCCGAACTGTGCACACTGAAAAGCTTAGCCATGACACAAACCCCATTTGTAAGTAGTCCAGAGCTTAATGAAAGTGCTCAATGAAATATTATAGAAATGTAGTTGCTCAGGTTGCTTCTTTCTGAGTAAACAGTTTGTTAATGTTTCCAGAAGAGCACTCTCTTAGTTTATTTTTAGATAATATATATTATTATGATAATTGTAAGCCAAACTATCATTATATTCTTGTGTATTTTCTAAGACTGTAAAATTTACGTATGTATTTTGAAATTTCAGCATAACAGTACCATTCGGAGTATATCATAAGGTTCCAATACAATCAGACAGTGAATCCCCGATTCAGCCATGTTGGATTGAGGAAACGTAATCGTTAACAGAGCGATGTAACAGACATGCTGGTATTCAGTTTTATGTTGCATACTTTTAAGCGCGCCGTGCTCACTTCGGACGGGAGACGAACAACCGAACCCAATGCTAGGTGGAAACGAAGCGCTTGAAACGAAACAAGAAAACACAAAAAATTTCTCTCTCATTCTTAAAATTTCACTCGCCGCGAGCTGTTGTCGTTCGCGCCCGGATAAACGATATTTTCAAAAGTTGGTTGTTGTGGTTTTTTATTTTTTTTTTGTATTTTTTTTGTCGTATATTTTAACTGCAAAAAGATGCATCACATAAAAAGTGTACAGAGTGCAATTGCATGTGTCTATATATATATATGTGTGTGAGTGTGTGTGTGTGTGTGTGTGTGTGTGTGTGTGTGTGTGTGAGTGTGTATGTTTTGCCTTTGGCTGAAGCAATTGACAAGTGGCCAAAATAGGCGCCAAGACGCCCCACAAAGGACGCGCTGCCGGCATCGACTTCGCCTTAGCGGGATTTGTTTTTGTTGCAATGCATGCACTGCTCTCCGTCCTGCCCTGACCAACCGCCCCCCCACTCTACGCCCTTTTATATATAGAGAGAGAGAGCAGCGGCAGCGGTAACAACAAATTGAACGTATGTTTTTGTTATTGTGTATTTTTGCAGATAGTTTTGTGTAGTTTGTTGCATGCCAAACGTGACGTGAGAAATTTAAAAATGTGACAAGCGAGAAGTGAGAAGCGAGAAGCAAACAACAACCGTTCAAGATATGTTCTCAGCTGAGAGCAAGAGCGAGAGCGCCTTAATTTAAGCCTAGGATAAAAAGTGAGGCATGAATTGTATGTAAAAAAAAAAACGGAATCAGCGAGATACCCCGCAATGTGTTCAACATAAGTGCAAAAGCAGCAAAAATAAAAATATATAAATAATAATAAGAAATAAAAATAAATATGAAATAAATACAAAATAAGGAAATTCTCTTCACAAATTTGTTATGTCAAATGCAAATGTAAATAAGTATATATATAAATATATATATGTATTTAATAAGTATATGTCATAAATACACACACATATATTGTATAACCATGTGTAAATAACAAAAACAATCACAACAGTTCAAAACAAAACAAAGCTTAACAAAACATCGCTGCTGCTGGATCGTGCGTCCAAGAAGAAGAGTGCAAAACGGCATAGTTTAAGAGCAAAACTCGACAATAACAGCAACAGCAACAACAACAACAGCAGCTGCAATATTTAAAACGCAAGGCTCAACTGTTAAAGCTCAACTTACAGTCGCTCGCTGGCAGAGCCACATAGCATGGATTACACCTTTAACATAGCAGCCACAGCAGCAGCAGCAACATTATTGTTAGCATCAGCAAAAGCAGAGCAAAGAAAAGGCACACATTAAATGAGCGCCAGCCGGCCACAAAAATGCCGCCGCTGCAAGGACGTCAACAGTTGATGTAAGTAGCCGAATTAAATTTAACGTAACATACTAACGTAACAGTTTAAGCTCAATCTCCGTGTATGTTTGTGTGTATGTGTGGGGGTCAAAGCACATGTGAAACGCGTAAAGCGTTCGTTGGTTCGTTGGACTGGCCGATATCTGGCGCTCTCTGTTTATGAATGAAACACAACGAGGAAGCAGTGTATAAGACCAAAGAGAGTCAACCCAAAAAAAAAACACAAAGAGAGCGCCAAAAGAGAGCGCGCAATGCGGAACGCCAAACTCTCTCATAAACAACACAAACACACACAACATACGCAAACGGTTAGCTACGCTGTGCGCTTGTTGTGTGTGTGTGTGTATGTGAGTGAGTGAGAGAGAGAGCAAACACAACGCCAGGCATTGGCACGGAGCGAGTTCATCGACCTTTGCTATTGAAATTTTTTGGGCAACAACACAAACACACACACATACATAGCGGGCACGCATACAAATACTAAAGCGATGTTATTTACACATTGATAAACTATCGAGTGTTGACTTACGAGCTGTTGTCATTGAGTTTGGCTATCTTTGTATGCTCTTTGTTTGTGTGCGTGTGCGTATGTGTGTATTTTAATGTGATGCAATTTGACACAGATTGAGATAATGATCTAACCCTTCGCTGATATTCAGCATTTCTACCTGTCACTCAATGACAGACACAGACGTAGACAGCAGGAGAGAGAGAGAGAGATGGCGAGAGCGAGAGAGAGAGAGAGATGTGTAGATTGATGAAGGAAAGAGCATGCCGATTTCGTTCAGTTCGATTCTTCTTCCTGATTGTTTTGCGTGCGTGTTGTGTGTGTGTATGCGTGTGTGTATGTGTGTGAATGCGTATGCGTATGTATAGCGGGTGGGTTGGCGAACGCACGATAACGCTGTGTTCGAAAACGTTTTGCGGAGTGAGAGAAAGAGAGAGGACCAGAAGAAAGTTGAACTGAGAATTATGCTTCTGCTTCGGTTTTAATAATTAACTGTTTTGCTTGAATGTATTTAGTTGAATATAATTTAATTGAGTTTGACTTAGTAACAGTTCACAGCAATTGACAAGGACACACAAACACATACACATACACTCTTACACACATACATATATATTGATACATATTTTGTTCATATTTTGGTATTCCAATTTTTTTACACACATTTTGAATGTTGCTAGATAAAAGTGCCAAGTTTTTAAATATTTATATAAAAATCATGCATTTTGAAATAATGTAGAGTTTTTCATTTACCATCTTTTAAGTCGCAAACATTTCAATCAAGCTGCATTTGTAACTCTTTTGGCATTTGTACTTGTCTGTTTCTGTTAAACCAAAATTGTTTTGCCAAGAACTTTTGAGTTTCTTCATGAACTGAATTGGTAATGTTTATATGGACTTTAGCTGTAATCATTTAGTTTCATCTTATCAAAATGAAAATCGTTTTAAGACTTCTACACTATTTCTATTTGGCTATAGATAGTCGGCGACGTATACGCAATATTGTGAATGCTTAAAGGAAGGGGTAGTTTGGGTTGGGTTGGGCAAAGGGGAAGACAGCAGCTTACAGCTTACAGCTTACAGCCGCCCTTGCCCTTGCCCTTGTCGCACTGCGCCTGCCTCTGCCCCTGTGTCAATTTCTTAGCCTCATCCCCCGTTGGTCGTTGCTGAGTTTGGGAACCAGCAACTGGAATTTGTAAAGTTTTTTTTTTTCTTTTTTTTCTCTTTTTTTGTTTTGAAAATCATTTCTTGCCACAATACGAATATCGAACGCTACTGCTGTGTGTGAGTGTGTGTGTGTGTGTGTGTGTCTATGGGCATTTGCTACCTTATACATAATTGGGTGCTCTGACTGCCCCTTTGTGATTGTGCTCTTTTCCTCCCTCGTTTGCTTGCTCGCACACACACACACACACACACACACACACACACACGCAGAGACGCATGTATGAATTGGTGTACGTGAATACTTATGTAAATATATACATACATTACATTCATACATATGTACATGTAAAATGGGGGTTACATGACATTGAAACCAATTTTGAAGGTTCAAATTTTGACGGGGCTGCTGATGCTTCAACTTCATTTTGTTTCTTTTTTCTTATGTGTTTGTAATTTCATATATACATTTATACAAATATATATATATACATATATATATATATATATATACATATATGTATATATATATATATATATATACATATATGTATATATATATATATATATATATACATATGTAGATATGTATGTTGAGAAGGAAGAATAAGCTGTTATGCAAACGGTTTTTATAATTGATAAGAAAGTAGATTTGCTTTGAAGTTAGAGTCTCCTTACTCGTTATAGTCAAATCAGCAACAATTTTGAGATATCCAAAAACAGCCCTGCAGATCTAGCCAATTTAGAATATACCGTACGCAGATCAGCTGTGCTTAGTCGTATCGATGATTTGACCAGTTTCGCATAAGTATCAATACAAATCGATTATACATTTCGCATTTGATAGAGTATATGGAATATCAAATTGAATATGCATGATCAATAACATTTGTCTTGTATTCACATGTGTTCCTCGCAAAATTCTCACAAATATGGCAACTTGTTATACAGATTATTATATTTCATTATTCATTGAAGTTATTTACGAATCAGTATTGCACAGGGTGTCTCCCCTAGCTGGGCACCACTCTCAACTCTCGGCAAGTGCACTCGTTATTTGCTTTGTTCTTATTTCATTCTTTTTTTAATTCGCTTTCCATTTTTATCGATGCCAATGAACTTGAGCTTTATTTAATACATGTCCGCATGTCCGAATGTCTTCTGCTGATTGCCCACTCGCTGCATTCGATCGCTGCTTTTGATCGCTACTTTTGATCGCTGCTCGCTGTTATTAGTCGCCACAAGTATAATAATATACACAGAGTATCACCTGCGTACAGTAGGTTATCTTGGACTTGAATAGGAGTTGCCATAATAATATATATACGTACATAAATATACACATTTATAAATATACATATATATATATATATATATAGCTGCTTGATCCCAATCGCCACACGTCCCAGCAGACTCTGTTGGCGTTATCTCGATTATTGTTGTTTTTGTTGCTATTTGATAGCGACAATAATTTCGAGTGTTGCCAGTCGTAGGGAGTATGCGTTCTGTACACACACACACACACGCTCGCACACACACACAAACACGCACATCAGTCGTGGGGTCAGCGCCTCGATGAAGTACGTAGCCCGTGCCATCGTTAGTTGCATTGTTGACCAACCCCATGTCCCTCTACCACCCACTCTGTGCACTCAGGGCAGGGGCTTTATACACATACATACATATATACATATATATATATATATATATATATATATACACACAAATACCTCAATTGCCACTGCATCTATTCAAGTCTAGCCTCCGAGTACGTACACTCGGAGAAAAATTCTGTTTTAAATTCAAATAGAACAGTTAATTTTATTTCTTAGATTACAGAAATGCTAATAAGTTTGAATACTCAAATACTGAATACTGAAAATAAGTTTAGGGCTTTACAGCAATTGAGCTATCCACTCTAGTACAATTCTGGGTTTATTATAAAATCATTTTACAATTTGTTTTGTATAGCGTAAGCCCATTAAAAGTGCTTAAAATTGGTATAATGAAGTTGGGCAAAAGTAGGTAAGGTAGACAAAAGTAAGCATCTCTAACCCCATAAGGCTTATATATTCTTGATTAGCATATTAACCATGTCCATTTATGTAATTGGATTGATAAATTGTATCGATTTAAAAATACATTTTTGTTAGCAGTTAAAACCTTAATTAATATAGACTGACAATCGATTTAACATATACCTTTGCATATTTTAGATAAACTGGAAAAGTTTTATAAAGATTGGGTCAAAAATTGGTCAACGCTTGAGTTTAATTTTCATTTGTAATGGATCTATTTTGATTTATAAATGTCAACAGGGAGCTTCCAATTTTTCATTACTAAATCAGAGGTCGGAAAATGCAGTAATAATGAACAGGTTTTGAAAATGTTTTGGAATATATTTAGTAGTAGTAGTATTATAAGTATATTATAGTAATATGTTTATTATTATTATTGATGCACATCTATCATTACTTTCCAAAATCAGCGAAATCAGCGACAACTATTTTTACAAACAACACCTGACTTCCCCCTCCCCCCCCCCCTGCATTCAGAGAGTGTCCTATTCGAAGAGTTTGACTAAGTCTGAGTCACTGATAGAAAATTGGATACGTTTCGTATCATGTTCGGATACCTTAGCCCGAATATTTGCCGAGTTGGCCGCATAGTAATGATGTGTACTGCAATTTTCGCTACTTTCTTCGAAGCAAAAGAAGTGGGTAAAATAATACGAAAGACATTAAAGAATGCAGATTTACCTTGCCGACTTTCCGACTATTGAGTACCCTAGCTTAAATATGACAGATGTGTTTGTAAAAATTTGTATTCCTATTTAAATAAGCACAATAGTAATTTGAAAATAGTTTAATGCTAATTATCTTTCGCTCAAATCGCAATTTTGAGAGCTGCAAACTTTTGAGACGTTACAAGATATCTTTGTCATCCTTCAATAAAGATATGTATTTATAATTAATACTTCTAGATATTGAATCGCAATTTTCATTCCATAACTGACCTTTAATATAAAATGATAACATTATACGATGGCTTTGGATGTATTAATGGATATATTAATATAAATATTTTGATATGTTAATGAACTTCTGTTTTTAATTTTTAAAATTAGACCATGAAAATCATTGAATACCTAAGAATAGAAAAAAATTCATTCTGATATTCAATAGAAAAAGTAGAATTAATATTAAAAAATTAAATTTCCAGAGAGAGAGGGAGAGAGCGTATGGTAGGGTATTATGCAGTTTGATCGATCGAATGTGGATTGTGGAATGTGCTGGATAAAATCCATTCAGATATGTACAATTATAACGTGCATTTGTCATTAGCTGGGATCTCTGCTGCTGCTGCTGCAGCTGATCCTCCTCGTCTTTCACATTGCCTCTCTCTCTCTTTCCCTCTCTATCTCGCTGTTTGTCGCGCTCTCATTTGTCTATTATCATTTGCTTCGCGCTTGTTTCTTTCCAACAATTTTTTTTTGCCCTTGCCCATTAATTTATTTAAGCTCAAGCATTTCACCAGTGCCGTTTCCATTTCTCCAATTTCTACATTTTCGCTTAGTACGGCGAAAAAGGCGAAAGAAAGAAGTACTTGGCTTCGCTTTTTTGTTGTTGTTTTACTTCTTTTTTTTTTTTGCAAATACATGTGTATGTAGTAATAACAATTTACATTTGTATATATATATATATATATATATATATATATAGTGTGTGTGTGTGTGTGTGTGTAAATAGTAGAAATAGGTACAATGTTCGTTCAATGACCTTTTACTTTTTACACTATTCCACGCTGCTTATGTTTTTGTCTTCTCGCTCTGTGTGTAAGTGTTTGTGTGTGTGCGAGTGTGTGTGTGTGTTAAAGATATGGATAAATTAGTCACTCGTTGGCAGGGCGCACAAATTGCGTAATTTTGCACAGTGTGACGTCAATCGGATGCGAAAGGCGAATTTCACTTAAAAGTTACACAGGCACCTGCTTTAATTATATATACATATATCATTATATATATTTATTGATGTATATTTATGCAGTTTAACAAATCACACATTGCGAATAATGTATGTGTAATAATTGCATATAAATAATTGTAAATATACAAAAGTTCTCCGGCAAGCTTAAGTTAGCGTTTTGCGGTTGTTGCCATTGCACTACTAACCATACACACACACACACATACACATACACAAACACAAACACAAACATACAAACACACGTACGCGCATACACGCATAAGCACACGCACGCAGCACACAACTCACACGCATTCGCGCAATGCTTCTCTTACGAACGAAGAGCAACAGAGAGATAGAAAGAGAGAGAGGGAGAGCGCGCGCTTGGCGCGCACTACTCTCGAAAGGGCACGTTCGGTGTGAATGACCGCCGCTAACACACATTTGTGCGAGCGCTAAAACAAAAGCAAAAAGCAAAAAAAAAAACGAAGCAGAAGAAACTTAAAGCGACGTCGCGACGTCGGCAGCAACGAATGCGAGGAAGCGAGGCGACCAAGCGGACGACAACAACAGCAACTGAAAAGTAAAACAAGTAAAAAATTAACAGCTGTTGCTGCGGCAACTTCTTGAAATACCCTGTGAAACGATTGCAATATGTGCAAATGTGGGCATTCGAATAAACTTGATTTTCATTTAATCAAACCAAGTAAATGATTAATAAAATCAAATTAATGTATGTATATATGTGATGTGTGAAATGAATGCTAGATTATTATTATATTAAATAAGCAATAAGCCCCTTTGAGCTGCGTCTACAGGGTATAGAAATATTAAAAACACAGCACTGCATGAAAAGTTGCATCGTCGCTGTAAGTTTGCGTCCTCATCAATGTTGCTGCTGCTGTTACAATGTACACCCCACAAATTTGTCACTTGCTTTATTGTTAAATGCAAGCAACATACTTCCGCAAAAAACACAAACAAGAACATCCCACTCATTCTTTTCTATAATTCAAGTTTCTATATTCAAATCTAATGTTTTCCCATTCTCATTCCCGTTTCTTCCAAATTTTGTTATAATTTTTTTTTAACAGTGCCTTTTGACCAATTAAGCCGTCCAATTTGGCTTTTTCAAATGTTTGATTGTGGGATATTTTGAAACCAGCAAACAAAGGGAGTGTTCACTTTTTTACAAATTGAACTATTTTTTGCTATTTCAGAGGTAAAAAAAAAACAAAACTAAGAAAAAGAGCTTTTAGAGTTGAGATGTAGGGGATCAGCTGTCCGCCGGCATACAATACTGCCTCTGGCTATCTTATTATTATTATTATTATTTATTTTTTTGTCTTTATAATTGTCGCTTAGATGGATTTTCCTTAAGGTTTTTGGTTTTACTTAGGATATGGGCACGCTTGGCCGAGCTTTAGCTCAACACACAAATCGGAACCGGCCACAGTTGCCAGTTGCTCCAATATCAACAAACTACAAACTCAAACATGTACATGTATGAAAGTATGTCCAAACATACATAGCTATTAATGTATGTATGCATGAGTGTGGCTATGTGCGTGCTTATGTGTGGACATACATATGTGGGTAATCTGCTGTTGCCTCCTCTGCCGCCTGTACGTCGACTTTGCTGCTGCTGCTGCTGCTATTTGCCTTGCAAGAATAAATAAACAAGCAGGCAAACGAACGGGCGCTAAAAAAAAAAAAAGGAAAGAAAACCGGCAATGTCATTAAACCCTAAACAAGAGCGAAAGCAACAACACAAAACGCGATAGAACATTGACACGAATACAACAACAAGAAAAACCAGAAGCGTTATGAAATACTCAACTTTTGAGAGAGTGAGAGAGAGGCAAATATTCGAGAGCAATGAACGGCCGGCCGGCCAGTACACACACACACACACACACACAAACACACACACACATAAGGAAGCACAGCTGCTCTCATCATTGGGGGCGCGCACACGATTTGTGTAGATACATTTGGCTCTCTTAAGTTAAATGGTCGCCGCTCTCTTAGGCTCCAAAGCCAAAGCCAAAGCGAACGCAGGTGAACGACCGACCTAGCCATTTGTTTTCCTTTTGTGCGACTTGCATGTGCGTGTGTGTGTGCGTCTCTGTGTTTGTATGAGAGAGCATCTGCATTTGAGTGTGTGTGAGTGTTTTGCTGCTGCTGCGAAGCAAGTGAGTCATTTTTCACGGCTGCGACAGGGGCAAACGAAATTACTTTGATTTTATTTAATGCTGACTGTTTTGCTTGCTGTCTTGTCTTCGACGTGCAGTGCTCTCCGCTGCTCTCGCTGTCTGCAGTTTCTTATTGTTTTATTTTATTGCGCGATGACGACAACGACAACGAAAAACGCAATGCACTTCCTTGTCGCATTTTTTCTGCACACAACCGATCGCCGCACCCACACTCAAGCGCGCTCTCTCCCAATCTCTCTATATCTCTCTCTCTCTCTCTCTCTCTCTCTGTCTCTCTCTATCTCTATGTTGCTCTCTCTCGATCTTCTCTATCTTGCGCTGTCGTGCAAATTCTTTGGAGCTTAATCCATAGAGCAGCTAGTGCGTGAAAGCAAGCGTGACGAAGAATATTTATTGATCGCACTCTCCCACTCGCACCCACTCACACAGACATGCTTATATGTACATGTACATAAGTATGTATTTATGAATATGTATGCATTTAGCGCTGTCTCTGTTCCGTAAACACAGTGCGCTGTCTGTGTGTTGTCTTTGCACGCATGTTGACCTTGACTGTGACTTTCATAAAATTGGTTGTTGCTTTTGTTGCTGTTGTTGCTGTTGCTGTTGTTGCTGTTGCTGTTGTTGCTGTTGCTGTTGCTGTTTTACTTTTGTTGCTGTTTTTGTTAGTGTAGTCTTTGTGTCGTCATTTATGAATTTCATTTCATCTTGCACCATCCAACATACATACATCTTCTCATATGCATATAAATTGTTACAAAGTCAGTTTTGGAATTATTTGGAGAATGCAATAGAAATGAATGATGATTTTATTGGATGGCATCATCCAAATTCTATGCAAACAGTTATAGTTAATAAATACACACATTTGAATACACATTTAATAAAGTATTTTTAAACGTTGTTCAACTTTTTTTTTTACAAATCTTTGCATATATATATTGGCGACATATCTTGTGACTAATTTATATTATTGGGTAATATGTATAAAAGTGCTACAGTTGTAGTTCTAATTGGTAACAAATTTGGGCTTTTATTGTTATCGTAAATCGATTTCTATCGGAAGTGTTTATAGTTGAGAGTTGAATAAATTTGCATACATTCAAAACTAGAAGTATTGAGTTCTACTAGCCTCTGCAGTCGTAGAATCATTTTATTATTTTGCGAATTGTAATCACCGCTGAATAACGTTGCATGTATGTTATAAGAAAGTGGACATTTCGATGTAACACAATATTTATTTATGTCTTTTTACACGGCAATCCGATTCGAATTCGAGTTCGCATTCCTTTCTGATCGCCATGCATGGTTATCTGCCGTTACAAGCAGTTCTGTTCTTGTCATCTTGGACATTGAACTGTTGTGGATCGTAAGTCTTATAAACTGATCATCGTATGTAAAAACAATACGAAATATCAAACGATTCCAAAGGAATGAATTGTAAGATTGATCTTAAATTCTTATCTAATCAAATCTGTTAGTATAACCTATAAATAAGTAAATTAAACATTTAAGAACTTAAATAACAAAAATGGAATCGAAATTAGAGCATTGTGTATTTAGCTGAAATTGATGGATCTTTGCTTCTATATAGAACTACAGCGATTACAATAATTCCAAAGAATTCGATAAAATGGTTGTAGGTGGGCAGATGAGGGGACACGTAAAATGTAACCTTAAACCTTAAGGAAAATAACGCAATGAAACTCAAGCTATGCGTGACGCGATAGTTTGTCCCGTTTGGGGTCATACAGTTCGTTGCGAGCCATAAAACTAAGTAAATCCGTTAAGCAAACATAAGCTATGAAATATGCGTGAGACAGAGAGAGAGAGAGAGAAAGGGAGAGATTGAAAGAGAAAGGTAGAGAGATGGGGGAGTTTAGTGATAGTGGAATGATAACAAACATTATCATACTTAATCATCATCAGTGAGCGAAGTTTAGCGTCATTTTCCGAGACGGTCACCTCGCGAATTATCACGTAGTCGTCACACACACACACACATACACACACACACACACACACACACGCACACGCACCCATAGAAATCACGACAGTAAAAGCCAAAAAAAATACAAAACCCAAAAAATTAAGGTTTTTAGCGCTTTCTACCCAAAAGTTCACTGAACTTGCAGCGTTCACAGCTGCGGAGGAAGCAAAATAGCAACAACAACAACAGCAACAAAGAAAAGATGAAGCAGCAGCAGAACATCATCAACAACAACAACACCAGCAAAGTTGGTCGCATAGTCAAAACGAAATTGCTTATAAGCGTACAGAGTAAAAGAGAGGGAGAGAGAGAGAGCGAGTGAGAGAGGGAGAGAGCCCGTATGCCTGTATTGTGTGTGTGTGTGTGTATGTGTGTGTGTGTGTGTGTGTGTGTGTGTGCGTATGTGGAAACAGGAGCGTGAGCTAGCAAAATACGCAAGAAAGAGCAAGAGAGAGCGAGGCGAGTGAGTGAAAGAGGAATAGCTAGAGGAAGAGAGAGGGAGAGAGAGAGAGCGGTGAGAGTGAGATGGAGCATGGGCAGCAGCGTTTTTTTGCCCAGCGGCTCGCGTCAATTTCGAGTTCAATGTCAAACCACAAAAACAACAAAGCCACAGCCAACGCAGCCAGAAGACGAAGAAGAGGAAGCATCAGCAGCAGAGGCAGCGGCAGCAAAAGAACTTGATGACAACACGCTAGCCGCGAGTCAGCTGCTAGGGGAGCCTCGGCATGTAGATGATGCACAAAAAATACAGCGAGAGAGGGTGGAGAGGGGAGAGGGTCGGCACATTTGTGCGGGCAGAACGCACCACGTACAAAGCGGGTGGGCACCGCAAAAGCAACACCAGCAACAACAACAACAACAACAACAACAGCACCAGCAACAACAGCAGCAGCAGCAACAATTGTAATAAGTAGCAATTGTTCGAGTTGACTGTGCACGACTTAAACACAAATGTTTTGGAAAATGTTAAAATAAAAACAAAACACAAAAAAATACTTAAAATTTATTGTGCAAAAATTATGAAAATTGTATTTGAACACAGATACTCAATATGGAAGATAAGTAAACATTAAAAGTTGGCATAGCTATAACACAAATTAAAGTCCTTTAATCTTTATTTTGTAATTCTTTTTACTTAATTTTTCATCTTTTTAATGGTAGTGGAACAATAGTGAAGTTTTTAAAAACTGGATATGATAGCTGATTATATTATACTACGTTTAGTATATAAAATAGTATATCTCAGATGGGAAATCAATCACTTTATTTTGCCGAATTCAAATTTTCCTTCAAACTGAAGATTTTGAAGAGGTCTCGATCTGATCACCAGAAAATTAGTCATATTTTTACAAAATGCTTTGGGAAGCAGCAGTACTATTATTTTTCTTTATTTTAATTAATTTTATTATATCTATTGCTTTTTATTTAATTTAATATTTGTTTATAATTTATTTTAAATTTTTACTCCCTTAGTTTAACTTATACCTACATATTAAAAACGAATTTAGATTAACTGGGATTATTATTATTTTTGATTAATTTTTTTTTTAAATATGTATAATTATACGCTTGTAGAGGGCATTTTAATATTGACATTACCGACCCCATAAAGTATACATATGTATATAAATATATATTCTGAATCAGCTGAGTTTTAACTCAAAATAACTTAGTTTAAAAGCTGTACAGATGAATACGAGTGTGAGTACAGAGATATAGCTGGCAATCGAACAATCAGTCCAAAGATGACTTTTTAGTTGTGGCATCAAGATAACCATACACATACATGCCACTTCACCCTCGCCGATTCAATGTTGGTAAACAAAAAATAATTCAAATAAAAAATTAGCTTAAAACATATACAAACAACAAAAATATTTCACAATTCGGACCATAATTTAAATGTCGGCAGATCACAACTCTGCTCGACAAGAGTATTAAATCTTCGGTAGTCATTTTTGTTTGTTTACATTTTAATTTTGCAACAAGGATCATTGTGTTTTTTTCTCGCTTCTGTTGTTGTTGGAGAAATAATGTGATTATAAATATGTAAAGATATGCTTCTTAAAATCTTATACACACAAGTTTATTATAGGTACAGGGTATAACAACAACAACAACAACAACAACAAGAACCAAATCTGCGATAGGCAAGGCTTGAACTGGGAACAGGGAGCTAGGAGCTATGGCATCGCCCCCGGAGGGCGTTAAACTTCACGGTCATGGCTTTTTCCTTCCTTTTCTTTTTTGTTTTTTTTTTTTATTTTGTTTTCTGTTGTTTGTTGTCGTTGCTGTTGTTGGTGTTGCTCTGCTTTTGTAGGCGTCGCGTCGTGTGTGATTGATAGCGACCATGGACGAATGTGACGCATTGATGATGATGGCCACTAGGCGACGCTTCAGCTCATAGGCTCTCTCTCTCTCCCCCCCACCCCTGCGCCCTTCTCTTCTGCTCTACTCCCTTCTCTTCTCTTGCTGCTGCTGCTGCTGCTACTGCTGCTGAGGCTAATGACCGATAAAAACGAGCACGCGCCGTCAACAACGATACTGTTGCTGTTGCTATTGCTATTGCTATTGCTGATATGTCGCCAATCTAAGACATAGCCATAGACAGAAAGAGGGACGCACAAAGGGAAAGAGAGAGAGAGAGAGAGAGCAAGAGAGAGATAGAGAGAGAGAGAGAGAGAGAGGGATAGGGAGGGAGGGAGAAGAAGAGTTAGTCACACGCTTTTGCCGAGCGTTTGAAAAGCTGATTAGGCAAAGCACTGCTAAAAAACGCAGCAACAGCAACTGATCCTGCATAGACACAGACAGAGAGAAAGAGAGAGAGAGGGAGAGAGAGAGACAGAGAGAAAGAAAGAGAGAGAGAGAGAGAGACAGAGAGAGAGTCCGATGACCAGCGGTTAAGGATGAAGAATGCAAAAAAATAAAATAAAAATATCGAAATGCATACGAGAATGTTAAAAGAATAGAGACAGAAAAAAGTTAAAGAAAATATAGAAATAGAAAGAGAAAGGGTAACAAAAAGAAAATATTAATATGGCCAAAATGCAAAATGAATAGATAAACGAACAATTACCAAGCAAAGCGAAATAGCAAGAAAGACTGGAAAGAGAGAATATTGATTTAGAAATAAAAAACATCTAAGCACACAAATAATAACATGAATGGGTTAAGAAACCGAATTACAACTAAAAATACAAACAATACAAATTTTATACCTGGAAAAAAAAGGGTAAAAAATTAAACAACCAAAAGAATATAGCAAGCAGAATCAGGAACAGGAACCGAGATCAAGCAAAGGACATACGAAGGCTCGCATCGCGCATTCAACCCTAACCTCAGACAATAAACATATGTATGCATGTCTGTCTGTCTGTGTGTCTGTGTGTATATAGAACTGTGCACCGTGCAGCAGCCCTAAGTGCACCTACCCCTCCATGTTCGAATAAAAAACGCGCGCGTAAAAACCAACTAACAAAGTAAAGAAGAAAAAAAAAACGACAACAACAAACGAGTCAAATGCCGGCAAGCGAAACCGACACAGAGCGAGAGAGGGAGAGATGCGGGAAATGCCCTGTTGCGACATTACGTCACGAGGGAGTGAGAGAGAGCGAGAGAGAGAGAGAGGAATAGGGATAGGGATGAGAAGGAGCGTTAGCAAAGCGAGGGCAACGACCAGCACACATTTGATGCCCAACAAAGTTGTGGGCCAACTTGGGCGAGACAGGCTCCCAATTACACTTTACACAGAGAAAGAGAGGGACAAAAGTAGAGATAGAGAGAGAGAGAGAGAGAGAAAGAGGGGGTATAGAGAGGGGGCTTAGACAAGCGCAACCGTTCAGCAACGGCATACATTGAGCTCCTTTCTTGGGTTGAACAACCTTTGGCGACCCTGAGAAGAGGTCAGCAACCCCTACAAACAAACACAAAACACTACAAAAGCTCTCTCGCTCTCTCGCTCTCTCTCTCTCTCTATCTCGTGTGTGTGTGTGTGGTGCGGTAGGACCTAAAGAGCACGTTGTGCCAGTGAAGTGTGTGGTACAAATGTACAAAAAAGTACAACATAAATAAATGGCACCTACGTTTGGTACACGACTAGTCTTTATTTGAACAACGCTTTTTATTGATATCCTCAACATTTTTATATTTTTTTTTTGGTTTTCCTCAATCTATGCAGAAATCTTCATCTTCTAAATATTTATTATTTTTTAATTTATATATATATATATATAATTTAAAATTTTATTTTAAATTTAGTTTAATTAATATTATTTAGTTGACATTAAATAAATAACGATTTTTATGTCTTCGTCGAAATATAAATTTTTGTTATAATATAAACTCTTCTATAAATTCAATTGAAATCTTGATGTTTTGATCAATTTCCAACAAAATCGGACTAGATTTTGATTTCATTTTATTAAAATTTGACATGGTTGCTTAAAAAAAAATAAAAAAAAGTGTTTTAATATTTTGGCAGACCGCTTATAGGAAAAATAGTGCATCTAATGAATTTGCTATGATATGAGTAAAATATGGTTAAACTAAGCAATTGTCAATTTTTGATTATTTTAAATATAAATACAAAAAATAATTGAAAATAAAATAAATATATCACCGCTTTGAGCAAGTTAGTTCAGTTTATAGCTGCAATTTTCTTGTATTTAGTTGTAATATTAAAACAATTGATTTCAATAATTATCTTAATATACACTTTAGAAATGTACCTATTTTGGTACATGTGTACGTGTGTACCATTTGTTTTGGTACAAAAGTGAATACAAGCATAGAGCAGGGCATAAGGGAGCGACAGCCGGCGCGCTGTCTCTCCCTCTCTCGCTCTCGCTCTTCGCGCTGTTGAAAAGAGAACATGAAAAGTGGGCGATGAAGAGTGTTGGAGCAGAAGAGAGTGCGTGCTGTTGGGTTGTTCAGGGAAGGGGTGTGTGTGTGTGTGTGGGGAGGGGGGAGGCCGGTACGCTTTTGCTTTTGCTTTTGCGTCGGTCGTTTTTGTTGCTGTTTTTTTTTGCCGGTCGTTGCCCGTGCGGCTTGTTTTGGGGTCGTTCCTGGTCGTTATCCTATATACCGAGAAAATCTATTTTTATTTTGCATGCCTTTAGCCTGCCTGGCTCCCTGGCTCCCTGACTCCCTGGCTGCCTGCCTGCCTGCCTGCCTGCCTTGTCTGCCTGAATGTATGCCTGGCCTGTCCTGGCCTGCCTGGCCTGACTGTTTGGTGCCGTGTGGTCGACTCCACCACCTTTGCCCCCCTCCTCTGCTTCTGCTACGCGTTTCGTTTCATTTCATTTCGTTTCGTTTCGTTTCGTTTCGTTTCATTCCGTTTCGTCTCATTGTTGTTGTTGGTTACATGCAGAGGATGGTTGTAGGACTGCCGGAACACGGCGGATACTTTTGTTTGTCTTGTGTTATGCACACACAATGCGAACCCACAACAACAACAACAACAACAACAAGGCCAAATGTAAACGCAGCGCTGCCAACTGTTGACAAACAAAATGATGCCAACAGCAGCAGCAGCAGCAGCAGCAGCACTGAGGCAGATGATGATGTACAAAAAGTTGTGCATATTTCGCTGCAACTTTAACATTCGCATTTATTATAGTGCTGAAAGATTAAGTAATCGCTGCTATATTTTCTTTGGCTGAAGCACATCGCAGACTAATTAATTGAGAAGTCAACTCATTAACAAAACTAATCGCTGATTTCAAAATCGATTCAGTTTCAATCAAAAATTATGTTTCTATATTTCAATATAGCTTAATTCTAGATAATATCAAGTCTGCTCTCACATAGTTATGAGAGTCTTATCTTAATCGTTGTACGACTTAACTAATTCAAACTAATTATTGTTTTTATTCTGATTGGGGTTTTTTCTTCTGGATTTCGCCCAATACATGCAACAAATATTGAACCATTTTGCATTTAAATATCCCCAGAAATCACATAAATTTTTATTATTTTTTAATTTATGTATAAAATTTAAATTTTATTATAAATTTAATTTATTTAAGTAATTACTTAATTTTTTTTAAAAATATTTTTACGTTTTTTGTCGACTGATTTTAGTTGACATTAAATAAATAAATAGTTGAAAGTTTAGACCCCTCCCTATATGGCAAGCAATTCTTCTCATCGATAGTGCAAAAGACAGCTACAAATGTAATATAGTGATTCGATCCGAAACAAATTTTTCCATTCCTCTGAAGCTTTAAGCTTGCTAAAGTTAAGAGAATATCAATAAAATAAAGGTGGCTAACAATTTTCCCTTTTTCGATGGAGTTACCATATTTGAATAGTAGATTGCACCCTGAAAATACCACAATTTCCTAAAGTTAGCATAACATGTCTTGTAATCTATCTAACTAGAAACATAATTCTACAAATCTTAAGAAAATCGTTGCTTATCTGTTACAGTTTTAGACACAGAGTGATCAGATTTAAGAAAGGTACATTAATAATTAGTATTCAAGTCATTTCCATATCGAGATAGTTATCAGCTGACTGGTTGTAGAGTATTCAGCAGTCTGCTAGGCTCAACTATGACATGCTCACTTCTTATATAACCGACTTTTCGAAATTGTAGTGAACGTTTTTTGAAATAGCTCGAAAATAAAATCATTTTCACGATTTATAACTTTATATTTTAACAAGTAATTTTTATCATCTCATCTCCAGTGTCAAGCAATTGGCTAGTGGGCGGTGGGCGGGATCATTTTTAGCGGGAAATCCGTTATGCTCATTTTAGCTTGTTCTCCATTTGATTGTTGTTGGTTTCGTTTCGTTACATGCTTCCGCTATTTGTATTGTTGTTGTTGCTTTCCGACAGGTTGACGGGGTCGCCGGCTACAGCAGGTGCCGCCAAAAAGAAGGATGGGTGGGTTGTATATATGTAAGTGATATTTAGTGACATTTTAGAGTTCAAGTTGCCATAGGCCAAACGCACAAGTGTGCCCCCAACTGTATGCATATCTGTGTGTGTGTGTATTGTGTACTTTGTTGACCTTTCTCGCTAGCTGTGTCTGTTGCTGGCGACGTCGACGTCAGCGTCAACGCTGACGTTGTTGCATTCGCCGGGTTAATGAAACCGATTGACACACAAACACAACAACAACAACAGCAACAAGAAAACAGTAGAGTCTGAGCAAGAGGCAAGTCAATCAACTTGCCAGCGAAGAGAGCGCGTTTGACACATTTTAAGAGAACAGCAGCAACAACAGCAATGAGAGCGGAACTCTCTCTCTGCTCTCTGCTAACTAACAGAGTTGAAGAGCGCGCTATAAACATTTTGGTTCATGTGATGAATGTAAAACAAGTATGCATACATTTTGTAAGGACGCATGACGATTATTAATATAAACAGGAAGCGTATTCATATTAGAATAATATACTTAACAATATTTGTTGCGGCGAATTAGCTGTTGTTGTTGTTGTTGCTGATTGTGCATGGTCTGTGTCTGCGCTACAATAAAAATGTTATTTACAGTGAAAAGTGACAAGTTTTTGACAGCGCTGTTAAGTATGCAGCGACCGTTACGGCTATTGTTTGTGCTGTTAGACAAGCGTATGGCAAATGTATATGTTAGTTGTCAAGTGCTGTTAAGTATGCGCTAAGCTTACGCCTGGATAAAAGTTTGCTGTTATACTAACGCCATCTGTTGCCCATGCAGGCGCAGTGTGCGTTAAATTTTTGTGGCGTCATCTACGTTTCGTTAATAGCGGCTGCGCTTGCTGGTTGTGGTATATGCTTAGTTTTAGTCAACACACAATCCATTGCTAATTAAAAACTAATTATTGCCGTTACTCTCCGTTTTCTCCGTTTCTCCTCGTGCAGCACCCGTCTTGCCCGCGTCCACAGAACCAATGTAAATATTGGCAGCTACATTAATCGCACGAATCTAGCTACCAAAACAAAAGCAAAAAAATTTATAAAAACAACAACACACAATACACGAACTAGAGACAAATTCAGATTCAGATTCAGATTTAACAGCCGAAGCAGCCGCAGCAGCAACAGCAGTTGCAGCATCGAGCAGAGGCAGCCGGCGATTAGCAGAGATAACGGGTAAGTTGACGTCAAATCATCATCATAATTCTCTTATACATATATCAAAATAATGAGACAGACTGCCAGACTCACAGACACGCTGTTTTTCATGAAATTACAAAATAAAATTTGATTAAAAGTAATCCAAAATTAAAAAAAAAATTAATTGTGGCAGCTATTGTATTGTTTTCGTTTAATGAAATAATTTGTATCATTTATGTGTGGAAAAGATGAGCTGCCTTAAATATATTTTTCAAATATAGTAAATTATTAATACGAAAAAAATCCAGGTATTTTAGAGATTTAGAGTGAAAATTATAAATAATAAATAAAAATAATAAATACCTGAAATACAGAATATATTCTTGTGTCAAGCATAAAAGTATACAAAAGTCTGCAAATGTCAAAAATACATTAATTCTAGCATAAATAAATTGTTAAATATTTCATATTCAATAATAATTCACAATTGAAGATCTTGAAGAGTTATGAGTTGTTATCGATATTTATCGATCGAATTTGATGCACTAAATTAGAAATGATTAATTGATAACACAATTGCGCTACTTAAAATACCCAAAGTGGAAATGCCACAGTGCCACAGTTGCCACAGTTTAGTTGGCTGTTGCCTGCCACCCCAAGGTTGTTTGTTGTGAAGGATTTGCGAGAAGCCTTCGCTGGGTGCAATGGACTCCCGGACATAAAAGCATGAATATCTGTGCCAACAACCTTCGACCACTCAAGAAGAAGAATAAACACACACACACACACACACACACGTTCATGATATATGTGTATATGTGTTACATCCTCGTAAAAATTCAGAGGTGGTGGTTTGGGGTGGTGTTGATGGTTGGCGTTCTGAATCTCTCGCGTTGCTGTCTGCAGCTGACTGCATTGGATTTGAGACTGAGTCTGAGTTTGAGTTTGAGTTTGGATATTGTGTGTGGGGCTTGGGGTTTTTTGGGGATTGGATTCGCACTGCTTGTCGCCGTGTCGCCGCCATTTGAAGCACATACTTTACAGTACGTGACTTGGACGTCAGCAGCGCTGTCGACGTCAGCATCAAGGATATTCGGATGTGTTTTTATCCTTTAGCCATTAGCTGCTGCTGCTTCTGCTGCTGGAGCTGCTCCTGTTGGCCTGGCTCTGGCTTTGATCTGAGTCCAAATTCAACGCCTTGCTGCCGTCATGCTGTCCTTCAGTCTGCGAGTGCAACGAACGCTGTCCTTTAACCTACATACACACACTCAAACACTCAAACACACACACACACACACACCGTTGTACACATTGTGCACTGCTGGCAAACTCTCAAATAGTATTAAATGTGTACCGGGTAACTCTAAAAAAAATGTGGATATCATAAATTACAGCCAACTGCAAAGAGGGGGTTCTTTTTTCGAATACCCTGTAAACCGTTTATTAAAAAGTGTTGTAGAAATGTCCATTTATTATTTTAGTCTCTAAAACCCATCGACTATCGGAGCATATCTAAAAGTTTGTGCATTCTAATTGTTGTTTTTCATTTCGATTTATTTAATGAAGGTATGAGAAAAATTAAAATGCTCATTGTTAAATTTAATATTAAAAAATAAATAAATTGAAATTTAAAATTAATTTCCATTGGGTCAAAACTTAAGTGTAATTATTGAGTTTGAGGCCCTTAAGGATCCTCCGAATTTATCGGCCCCAAATGATGTTTTGCAAGTGATCTTTATATGTATATAGTAATTGGAATATTTGTACATTTCTTTTTGAGATATTGATTTCGCGAAAGCTTCAATTTGAGCACAAATATCCTTATTTTATTCATAGCAATCTTTATGATTAACTGTTTATCCATTAACTAATATTAAAAATGGTTCAAGCTAAGTTGTTTTAGTCTGAAATTAATTTGGAAAAATGTATGATTTTCTTCTTCTTCTTCATTTCGGTCTGTTTACAGTTTTACATGTAATTTTTGGTGGACAGTGGGTGGCAAGGGGTCGGTGGGCTCTCTGCAATGTCGGTTCACATCGCACATGGCACATGGCACACGGCACATTGCACATGGCGTACACTGTACAACAAGCTTCCAGCTGGCAATCAATATCAGCCGCAGACGCAGACGCTGCCACAGCAGGAGGCGGACATGTCTATTACGCCATCGCCAAAGCAGCAATAACAAAAAGCAAACACAAAAAAAAATAATAATAAATAAAAGACTGCAACGAGTGCTGCTGAAATACATATTCTTCATGTACATCGTCGCCAGGCTGAACTGAAGCCACTGCAAACAAGCGATGTGCATGTGGCAAATGTGTGTGTGTGTGTGTGTGTGTGTGTGTGTGTGTGTGTGTGTCTGTGTGTATGTGAGCTGCCCTGACAGGCGGTCGGTCGCCTTCGCGTCGCTTCTATTTACATTTGCACGCTCATTTGCTGCTCAGTCACTGTTGGCGCCAACGCCAACGTCTCAAACGCTTCTAGTTGCAGTTGCAGCACAACTGCAACAACAACAACAATAACAACAGCAACAGCGAAGCATCGCAGACGTTCAGACGAAAGCGAAAGGCCATTGTCCGGAATTTTGTTGACCTACTAAGAGGCAGACTGTAAAGTACGAGGCATAGCTACACTGTCATTGCCGTTGCCGAAGTCATTTGACTAACGTACGAGCGAACGAACGACTGCACGAACGACCGCACGAACGACCAAACGAGCGACCGAACGAACGTACGTACGTAGCAGTAAAAGCTTTTATGCGCTGCAGAAAGCTTTGGTTATCTGCTCAGCGCTCGTTCGTTCTGTGCATTACGAACGACTGTTTTGTTGAAAGTTCGCTTCAAATTTAGCTATATATAAGACACAACGACAACAACCACAAGAACAGCAACCTCATCTAATGGTCTGCATTTTCGATATGAACGAAGTCAAAGCCGAATTGCTAGCGAACGCCAAGTCTATGAGAAAGAAAGAGAAAGAGAGAGCAGCAGCAAGTCATTCACCTTTTGCCCGCGACGCTCTCGCGATCAACGCGCACGCTCTCGCGTTCTCTTCAAATGTCGTTCTGCTTTGCTCTCTCCCAGTCGGCCGCTGTCTCTCTCTCTCCCTTTTCGATTTTGAAGATAAGCTCAAGGCAAGCGGCTGGCTAGCCCTTGTTATGGCCTGTTATGCTCGTTACTGTTGTTGTTGATTTTATTGCTCTCGCTCCCTCACTGGCAGCTGTGCAGCTGACTTAACGCCTACGCCGCAAAACAGCACAATGACAATGGGGGGGAGCCAAAAAAGAGCCAAAGGGAGAGCGACGAGGTGTCACACAATAGTAGAAAACGAAGCATTGCCATCAAAATTTTGACGAGCAATGCGTCAAGTTTTTTTTGTTTTGTTTTTTGTTTTTACTTTCTCTTGGCAAATAGAAAATAATTACTCACACGCACACACATACAGGGACATATATACATATGCGTGCTTGAATGTGCGTATGTATGTATGCATATAGAATAGCTTTTTAATTCACATTCTATTTGTGGGCAGACCACTGTGCATCAAATTGCATTGGATCGTTTCCTGCATAATTTCAATATGCATGTCACATATGCATATGTATGTATGCATGTGTGTGTGTGTGTGTATTTACATACATACATGTTTGCGCATATATTACATCTCTTCCTCTTGCTCTCTCGCTCTCTCTCTCTCTCTCTCTCTTTACGGTCACGCTTAGCTGCACAGAAAGTTAAAAATTATAGCGAATGCACAGCACCGTATTCAAATACATGCTCCTCCGCCCCACCGCACACAGACACACACAATCCACTACCAACCCCTGCCACTGTCAGTGCCGCCTTCTCGTGAGTTGTGCAACTTTGGTGAGCTTTAACCTAGTTTAAGGTCATTTCCAAGTCAAAGACAATCAACAACTCGGCTGGGTTGACGGGCGTTTTTCTTTATGTGTGCAATAGAACAGTTTTTTCAGTTGTTCTTGTTGTTTCTTCTTTCTTATACCCTGTTACTTATATACTAAATGGTGTTTAATGAAGAACTCTACAAGTGAGACTTCAAAAAGTGAGGGCAAGTTGACCAAATAAAATAAAATAACATGAAAATAATTTATGTTTTTAGAAATTAAAAAATAATCGCTCTTTCAAAACAACTGAGTATCTGCTAGCGTGCACACTCGACTACAGCACACTCTTCTTCTGGTTTATTTTTTTACTGGAATTTGCGCCTTTCTGCTTTGACATTTGTCGTTCAGGTTAAATAAGACTCGAAAAGGGGCAAAGAATGGGTTTAAATTGAAGTTTATTTCTATTTTTATTTTTGTTAGAATGATTCGCTTTGCTGCTATATATTTTTGTGTGCTTGTGTGTGTGTTGGTGAAAAGGGGACTATGCATTTTATCTAACGGCTGTTTACACGCATTTCGTTCGCTCAGTGGTTCAATTTTTGACAGCGTCCAAAATTAAGGTCACACAATAATCTTGACATTGCGCGCTCGAGAGAACAAAACGATGACGACGGCGAGAGCAAAAGCCCAGCTCATCACCGAAACTGCGTCTCTCTGCATCCTCCTCTCTGCGTCTCTCTCTATCTCTCTCTTTCTCTCTCCCTATCCCTCTGTGTGTCTTTATCGCACACGCACTCTGATACTTATCATTCGCGTTGCGCGCGCGTCGTCAACAAATTATTATTGTTATTGTTGTTGTCACATTTTTGTTGTTGTTTACTTTGTTTTTTGTTGTTGTTATTTCTCATCCAATGCTGCTGGCGTCGCTGTCGCCATCGCCGTTGGTGATAATGAAATTGAAATTTCATTGCTAATTGCGTTTAATATTTATAATTGACCCAAATAATTTGTGATTGGCTTGCAAAAACAACAAGCAACAGACATATGTACAAACACACACACATACATAAAGAACAAAAACAAACTGTATGAGTGAAACAAAAGCAAGCAAAGAAAGCGACTGAATCGGGTCAGCTGTTGTTTGTTGGTGTTGTTGTCTTGCTTAATTAGTCACCGTTATTTCTGCAGCTCAGCTCCTCTGCCTATGCCAACTGTATTGCATTACAATACGAGTGTGTATCTAACATTAAACGATCTCGCTTTCAAAGCACAACAACAACAACAAGAAGAAGCAATCGCACAAATTTGCAAATCGAACAAACTAAATGTGCTCAATACGCACATATACACATGCATATGCGAGTGCGTGTGTAAGCACACCAATAGACTTAGACACACACACACACCCACATACATAGAATTCTCGCCAGCTGCTGATTACATCTGTTTTCTGCATACAGTAGTTATTTCAATTTCAATATTATGAACATAATTAAATAAAAATATATATATTTTTTAATTTTTATTATTTTGTGTTATTTTTTTTTTATAACTGAGAACATGAATTCCATATATATATATATATATCAATATAATAAAATTTATGGTAAGGCCATAGAATAGTCGCCTTTAGCCGAAGTTATTTTCTTTGCCTTTGCCTTGCCTCGCCTTGGCTTGTCTCTCCGCCATTCCCATATTCTCCTGCTATCACATCGAAAAAGTTTTTGCTCTTCGCCCCGTGCCCGACGTTCGCCGCAAAAAGTAGGTGAAAGGTCTTCAACCTTTTTGCATGAAAACAAAATTGTGCAGTGCACGGCAAGAGGGGCGGCCTATTATATATATATATATATATATACTTCTGTGTGTGTGTGGCTTTGTAGTGCAGAGCTTTTTAGCATTGGTTTTTGTTCTTATTGTAGCGAGGTAAAAAAAGAAAAAGTACATAGATTGTACGTACATATATATTGAATAAAAATAAACATAAATGCAGTATGCGAAAAGTCGAGCAAAGTGCATGGCCATTGGGGGGTGAGGAGCTGGTGCTGGCTGACTGACTGACTAACTGACTGCCTGACTAACTAGCAGCGCACACAACGACAAATGCGAACTGCAATCATTCGCTATTTTTAGCTCGCAAAATAACAACAACAACAACAAAAAGCACTCACACATGCGCACTCAAAATGCTTACACAGCCTGGACTTGGACCTATCCCAATAGCAACGAGTAGGCGGTAGGTTGTGTTAGCAGCGACGACGACGACGACGCTTCGTCAAGTTTTCCTTTTCGTTATTTTTGCAGTACGCGAGAGAGAAAGAGAGAGAGAGAGAGAGAGCTTTCTGCATGTCGATTTGAGCACTGCAATGCACTGCACTGCACTGTGCAAGGCAAAAAGCTATTCGCAAAATAAAAAAAGCGAATAAAACAACAGCAACAAATATTATTGCGTACAGACGTCCCTCACCGCGACCCTCAAAAGCTATGCGCTGTGCGTGTGTATGTGTGTGTGTGTGCGTGTGTGTTGCACGTCGCAGACAGAGACATTGATTTTCAGCCGGGGCACAGCAGCAGCAGCTGCATAGGCCCAGGCCCAGGCCCAGACCCAGGCAAATGCAGTACCAAGCCTAGCCACATTATCCAAAAATAAAACAGAGGGTCGCAACAATTTTAGCCCAGAGTTGCTACTGCGGTCACTGACCACTGACCACTGATCATCCAATTATTGCCTCTCTTTCCCTCCACCCTCCGTATCATTATATTAGTATTATATATACATAAATTGATATATATTATATGTATACTATAATTATTCTTAACAGTCGATGTTTATTTTTTATTTGTATTGTTTTTTGGTCTTCTTGCAGTCATTCCCATTGCCATTTCCATCGCCGCGAAGCGGCAGTTGCCACAGCAGCCGCTGCCTGGCTTGCAGTCAAATCGGTGAGTAAACGGGCATCTGCCCAATCAGATATATGCATATGGTAAATTTCTCAATCGTACAATAAATATGTATATAAATATAATTTAACAATTATAAGTAAACAAAAAAAGTATGCTATGAATAATTCTGAATATGCTCAACAAGGATCAAAGCTCTTGATCCTGGTGAAAAATTTGTTGATGCATAGCTTGCTAGGTATTATAAAGAAGAAAAAATATCACACTTTTGTTGTGAGTTGCTCGAAATTATTTTTTTGATTTAATATTGTTACTTTGAAATAATGTTGCTTATTGCTGCAAAAAATGAATCGTTTGTGAATAATCTAAAATTTTGTATTTTGCAAAGGGCATTGGTTAGTTAAAAATAAAGGATTGAGAATCTCTTATTGATCAAATAATACAATGTACGCATTTAAATAGAAAATATTACGTATACGTGAACATTTGATTAAATATTACGTATACGTTCATATTATATTCAATAACATAAGGCAGGGCTTAAGTTATACTCTACAAGTCATAAACAAAATACATATTGAATACCCTTTAATACGAGAATTGAGAACTGCAACAAGAAGCACAAAATCGAACTAGCGAAATAGAATAAATAAAATGGCAAATATCAAAAATATATGCAGACTAGCGCAAGCAGACATATGTACATAGTGTGTGTGTGTGTGTGTGTGTGTGTGTGTGTGTGTGTGTGTGTGTGTGTGTGTGTGTGGCAGAAGAAGCAAAACTGTGCCAATGCCCTGACTGCGAACAGCACAAGGTGATGTTGCAAACGGCAAACGGCAATCAGTGAACAGCAGCGAATAGCGCATGAAATGATGGGCGGGCAGAGATGTTTGCCAGATTTGGGGGAAGGGGTTGGTATCCGAGAGGGGCTGGGGAGCAAGAGAGAGAGAGAGAGAGAGAGAGGGAGAGAGGGAGAGAGGTAGAGGGAGAGAAAGGAAGGGAGACAGGGAGAGAGAGGATGGCCGCCTAAGAAGATGGATGTTGTTGACAAGTCAGGCATTGTTGTTGCTGTTGTCATTGTTTCAATGTGCAACATGACATGCAATGCACACACACACACACATACACACACACACACATACACACACTCACACATACACACACACAAGCGCGCAAAATTCACGAAGGTGCGCAGTCGGTGGTTGGAGGCAGACAAGAACTACTCAAACAGCCCACTTACCACAATTCCCGCCCAACCCCCCCACTCCACCCCTTCAATAGAGTCCACATTACGAGCGGGCGAGAAAGAGAGAGAGAATGGGAGAGAGAGGGAGAGAGGGCAAGGGGTTTGTTGGTCTATTTGTAAAATTGTTATTGCTGTGTCGCAAACAAGGAAGTGAAAATGTAAAATGAGCGCCAAACCGAGGCAACATTTACAGCGAGGCAGAGAGAGAGAGAGAGAGACAGAGACAGAGAGATAAAGAGAGAGAGAGAAAGAGAGAAAGAGAGAGAGGGAGACTCAAGTATCCATTTGGCTATTTCTCAAGTGTTTGAACAGTGCACTTACCTGCAAGTCGAAAAACTGCTCCCCGACTACCGAACTCCTGCCCCCCGCCATACACACATCCCCCACTCCCCCCTCCCTCTCCTCAGTGTAAGTAACTTCACCCACTTTCAACTTCTCATTAACTTTTTCTTATGCAATGGAAAGTGGCAAGGCAAATCAAAGCAACAGCAACAAAGAAGAAAAGAAATAAATAAAGAAAGAGAGACACACAAAAACAAATTGCAAGAAGCAAAAAAAAAAATATAATAAAAAAAAAAAAAAAAAAACATAAATGCAGAAGTATACTCTATATCTGCAGTTTTTGGTGTCGCTCGCCCCAAGTTGCCCCCAAGAGTAACATCAGCAACATCATTATAAGAAAATATTTGTCAATTAATTCGATAGTTTACTCCAGCTTTACATATATAATCGGGTATATATAAGAGTTCATTAAAGAAAAAAAAAAACATACATTGATTTTGATTGCGATAAATCAATCGATATATCGATATACTAACAGTTGATACTTTAATGCTTCGAATATAAACAAATATGAATATTTGTTAGGCAAATGTTTTTATGTTTGAGATAAAGCATAGCGATAAATCAATCGCGATAAATTAATCGACAAATCGATATATTATCATTTGATAGTTTATAAAAAAAAATATGAATATTTTAAGGCAAATGTGTTCATGTTTGAGATGAGGCAGAGTCTATTGCAAACTTGATTTATGTGTATGTTGACTGTAGGTGTGTGTGTACTCAGTGTGTGTGTGTGTGTGTGAGTGTCACGATTGCATTTGATTCGCTTGGCGGCTGCCTCAAGCGTCGACTGCCAACTGCCAACAGACGCCATTGACTCGTTGACCGAGCGACTCACTGAACAAAACTATGTGCACAAAAACACACACACACACACACACACACTTACACACTCACAAACACACACACACAGACACACACACTCACATGTATATAGATGTACATAGATATATGCATGTGTGCTTTTGTATAGTTTGTTTTTTCTCTGTTCGGTGTGCAATTGTGCGCCACCTTTTGAATTGAAAATTTGTTAGCGAAATCGAAAGTTCAATAAACTTTCACGTAATCGACAAATTGCGCGCTGCTTTTGTTGTTGTTTTATGCATGGATGTTAAGATGCAGCCAAATAGCCAAATAGCTGTGCAATATGTATTTTGCTGTTGTTCGTTGGCCGCATTCAATGTTGAACGCACAATCTTTGTATTAATATTTATATTTATATTTATATTTATATTTGTGTGCTGCGAACAGAGGGGCGTATGCGTAATTCATATTGCACATTGCGTATACGCAGCGGTTGACGGTCAAGCAATAACATTTGAGCGCCATGCAGCGTGCAATAATATGCAAAAATACACGCACACACACACACACACACGCACACATGCACGCACACGCACAGTTGTAGTAGTGTGTTAACATTGATAAACGATTGAATTGTTAGTTTTTTCGATTGCCATTAAATAATAATAATAACAATAATAATACGAGGCATCCATCTCGCTTGCTCCCATTATAATAATAAGTGTGCATGTACATATAGTGCTGTCTCGCTTTGGCCAGTTAATACTTCCCTTTTGGGCGCAAAGAAAGTGAACAAGTATGAAGCAAACAGGGCACACGGAAAGAGTGAAAATAAAAATGAAATTACATAAAAGTAACAACGAACCCCACAAAACCAAAGCCAACAATCACATGAATGCCAATCAAGCAACAACCAACAACAACCAGCAACAACAAACAAAAGTAACAATCGCAGCAACAACAACAACAAAAACAACAATAACAACAGCAACAACAGCAAAACTGTAACAGCAGCTCAACTTAGCTTAGAAGCACATGCAAGCGCAAAAGAGCATAAGCTACGCAAGAGAGCGCCAAAAGAGAGCGCGCAAAGAGAGAGAGAGGGAGAGAGAGAGAGAGAGAGAGCGAGAGAGAGCGCAAGCAGCTTTTGATCGTCATCACGTCTCGTGTCGTCATTGCAAACCAAAAACTTTTGCGCTCTCTGCATTCTTCCTGTTCACATTTTGGTCATTTTCGCTGTGTTCTGCTCTCACTCTCACGTGCTCTTGGTCTGCTGCTGTTGCTGCTTTCACAACTATTCCCGTTTATCTTTCCCAAAATTCCCAACAGCAACAGCAACAGCAATACCAACACCAACACACACTACTTCAAACCACATCAAACTATACGCTGCGCTGCGCTGCTCTCCACACTCCACTTCAGTACACTTCACATTTATTTTATTTCACAGTGCGTGCCTCGCTCTTGTCTGCTTCTTTCCACACTCATTCGACGCTTTGCCCGAAATTGGGTCAGCCATTGAACCCGTTGCGACGACAACGGCAACGGCAACGACGAAGTCGCGTCGGCATTGGCGTCAACGTTAACGTCGACGTCAACGTCAACGTCAGCGTTGCGACGCAGACGCAGACGCAAACGATAGCTTTGCTGGTTGCTCTACTACGTTGCTGCTGCGTTGGCGTCGCTGCCACAATGCGCTGTCTCCCGCAGCCAGCACGTGTTCTTTGGCTCAAAAGATGTTGCACATACATACATACATACATCTCTACATAATCACAATAGGCAACGCATTACGTAGGCTTCTAACGGCGACTCGCACTATATATACAGGATTAATTTAAAATTAGATCTGCTTAGATCAGTTTTTTTTTTTTTTTTTATTTTTTTTTTATAAAAAATTACAGTTTAGTTTTAATTGAATGACGAGATAAGGAATTGTAAATTGTTAAACTTTGTTGATAGAAAGCGTTTCACGTTCAGAAATCCAAATTAAAAAGAAATTTGTTGAAATTATGTGGAATTTGTTGTCAATCATGAGCAGAGATTTGTTTACTTTAACACTCTGTGGCTAAAAATCGCTGGATTAGTGGCAAGTGAGTTAAAACCGCTAAAATGGACGCACCTAATCAGAAGATGCAACATGCATGTTGCATATCATCGTTGAACAGATAGTTTTAAAAGCTTTTCAACTTAGTTTCGAATTGAATTGTTAATTTAATGAAATATATGTGTTGAATATATATATATATTAAATATGAATATATTGAATATATTTAGTATATGACTTGCTATTTAAATGCGGCGATAGCGACGCCAACTGCGATGCCGACGTCGACTGCGAAAGTGGCTTAAAACGACGATCATCGTTGCGCTTTGGCCAAAACTTAAGGTTATGGTCACTCGCATTTACAGCATTAAAAACCTTACCCTCACTCCCCCCTCCCCCCCCACTATGTTCACATGCCACGACCCGCCTGTGTAACGCACATAAAAAAGTGGAAGAAGAAGAGAAAGAGAGAGAGAGAGAGAGAGAGAGGGAGAGGGAGAGGGAGAGAGAAAAACATAAGCGAAGAAAAAAGAAATAACCGAAAACAAAAATTTCACTTTCACATCAATTACGACGACGACGACATCATATTGAAGTACTGTACTTGAACAAGTTCAACTACGCGCCTCTTTCTCTCTCTGTGTGTGTGTGTGTGTGTGTGTGTGTGTGTGTACGTGTACGCATCAAATAGCTGTCAAGTCGATAGTTAGATCGTCAGGCTGACAACCCTCTGGCCCTCTCTTTAGTCGCTTTCTTTTTGGCTACTGGGACATTTTGAATGATGGCTCCTTGCCGCATATGATTCATACAAATGGACATTTCAATCGCTGCCCGCTTAAACTGATCTCCAACTCAAACATCCAGCCCTCCCACGCCAACACAACCCCCCCCCTCCCGCCCCCCAGCTTCCCCCACCCCCACCATCTATTTTCACCGGCTACTTTGCGCCAATGTCATTGAACGCTTAATGGCCAAAAATTTACGCCCTTTTTCGCGTTGCTTTTTTCGGGTTGCTTGTCAACGAGCAACGAACAAAGCCCAAAAAAAAAAAAACTGGAGTTCAAGTGACCGTAAAGCAGCTTGTCGAGAGCATGACAGAGAAAGATATTCAGAGAAAACCCAAGAGAGAGACAGAGAGAGAGAGGGAAAGAAAAAGAGAGAGAGAGAGAGAGAGAGAGAGAGGGAGATAGAGATGAAGCTTAAATGGCTTTGCCGATCCCGACCCTCAGCTAGAAAGTGTAAAGGGCACTCTGAAAACCGTGTGGCATCATAAGTCGCACCTAAAATACCCTGTGTTTTAAAGGCTGCTTTAACTGTAGTGATAATATTATCGATAAATTTAACCGATAACAGTTTTCTGAGCGTATGCAAAGTAAATGTTGAAAACTGTTCGTTTTCAAAAAGAACCCATTCTTGATTTGCCAATCTAATTCCAAATCTTAATTGCAGTTAGAAATGGCTGAAAATCGTGAGAATTTAGTTTGTCAAACATAAGCTGTGTATTTAAGATAAATTTCCCATTTCGATTATCTGTTAACATTGTCATGCAGTAATAATGAGGCCTTGTTGTTGCAAACTATTTCAAAGGGCAACGAGCAGCAACTAACTTAGTTAGTTAGCTAGTTGGTTGTGTCTCTTAACTGTATTTGATTTTTCTATTTGTATTTGCATTACGTTGTTAGTTTGTCGTTTTATTTTTATTTTTATTTATTTTTTGAGTTTTGTTTATGGTCTGTGGAGGGTAGCGACCCAGCGACGTTGACGTTGTTGTTGGAGTCAATATGGAAACCGGTTACAGTTACACACTGCTTAAAACGGTTGTTTTTTTTTTGTTTTTTTTTGGGGGTCAACATGCACACACGTACGCGTCTCGTGTGTGCCTGTGTCGTGTGTGTGTGTGTGTGTGCGATACAACTGCAGCTAGTTTGCTTTGCTTTGCTGCCTGCCGCCTTGCCTCGCCCATCTGCTAAATATGACTTGACACACCTTGCTCCTCTCATCCCTTTGCCCCCCCCTCCCTTTCTATCCTTCTCTCTCCCTCTCTGTCTGTCTTACAGCTGCAGTCTGTTCATTTCTTTTGGTCGCCTCGCACTTTATTCTGTCGCATTTTTTTTTGTGGTTGTTGTTGTTGTGCTTTTTTTGGGTAGCTTAATTCGTGCGTGTTGTTTTCTTCTTCTTCTTATATACATATTTTAGTCTTTCTTTCTTATGGGTTTTTGTTGTTGTTGTCTACAGAAAATAAACTTGAACTTGCCCGTTCACTTTTACTCCAAATCTTTCCCTTTTTCTTTCCCTCTCTCTCTCTCTCTCTATCTATCTCTCTATCTGTCTCTATCTCTCTCTCTTTCTGACTGTGTTTAACTGTTGGCCTTTCTTGGTTGCTGTTGTTGTTTCTTGTTAGTATAGTTTTTCTCTGTTGTCTCAGATGATTTTTTTGTTTTTTTGGCTGGCGGGGAAGATTACATCGCATAGTTGGCCGTTGATCATGAAAATTTTTAATTCAAGTTTAGTGAAATTTAACGCTTAACACAAATGAAATGCAAAAGCAGAGAGGGAGTGCCACTCTTTCTCTCTCTGTGTGTATGTGTGCGTGTGTGTGTGTGTGAGAGAGAGAGAGGGAGGTAGAGAGAGAGAGCTGAGAAACTGTAAGTTCAAAGTGCGAATACGACTCTTCTTAAAAAATAACTGTTACTTATTTATATAGAAAACCAGGAAGACTTTTTTTTTTATATCCATCAAATGCGTAAGTGTTTTGTGGATAAATGTGAATTATAACTAAATATTATGTTAATGAACATCCCAAACGAATGGAGCCACTTTTCACTTCACCTCATCTCTTCTTAATTTAATTTAATTTAATTTCAAATGAGGCCCATTTGCTCTTTCTTGTTTCTGATGTATGTTAATGTTGTTGTCATTGTAATGTAACATTTTGACATTATATTAACTCTTGTAGAAGGTATTTGATCTTTTTCCGATCCTATGAAATATATATATAAATATATTCCTATTCCGATTTCCTATTACAAATTCCATTTACAAAAAATAAAAAATCATACAGATCAGACTTAATCATATAGAACCCATAGGAATGATCGGTCTAAAGATGAGTTCTTGTATTCAAATCAAGAAATCACAATCAAGCTTATACAGTATGAGTATTATTCTAACGCTCCTCTCATTTGGACATAATAAATCATCGAGATCGGTTTTCTGTGTCATATAGCTCCCAAGCGGACAATCGATCGGCTTTTGAAATTTATAGCAAAATTTAAATATCGGCAATTTGACTCTGTTCTACAAGGGCTTTTCTAAAATAGCGGCAAAGTAATGAATGATCCCTTTTGGCTCTTTACCAAATGCATTCTGTATGCATTCTGTATGCATAATATCTCATTTAATTATTGCTTATTCTAGTTTGGACAGGCTCTACGTAACGTGTTTGGTTATTATCGGCTTTGCCAATTGTGTAGTGAAAATAAAATACATTTCTATTTATATTCACAATTATCGTATATCCTACAATATAAAGGTAACTTTCTATATATTGAATATTTATTTAAATATATTCTCTAAATATCTATTTGGGTAGATAGATTATATGAAGTCGCCAACAACCCCTCAGACAAGGTAAGCGAGCGTGTAAACGTCGCATACTTTCTGTATTAAAAAAATGAGTGTAGTAGCGAACAAAGTATACCTTACGAAACGAATTCGTAATGCAGTATTTCGTATGCAGAAAAAAGAGGAGCGAGAGGCAAAGAGGAGCGAGAGGCAAAGAGAGACATTATTTGCTTTGCTGTCATTTTGTGAATAAAATTTGAATAAAGCAGATGGAAACCAATTGAGTAGTTCTAATTTGATATATTACAGGGTATCTGTCGGCGTGTTTACTTGTTCTCGATTGAGCATAAAGAATAAGGAGTATTGAACGTTATGTTATTGTCGCTAACTGTGTAACTAAATAGCAACTGATTGATCAATTGTTTGACTAATTGACTGACTGCCTGACTGATTGTTTGTGACAGACTGATGGACTGACAAAATGACAGACTGATAGACCAAGTGCTTGAGTGTTCCACTCGTGTTTTCATTTTGGGTTTTGGATTTTGCATTTGCATTTGCTTTTACATTTTGCTTTTATTTTCAATTTTTCTTCTTTTTTTTTTTTTGTTGTACGCCCACATAACAGCCGCCAAATGCGGCAGGCGAAAGTTTACTGGGACTATGACCGCTTAGAATGTCTACACACACTCACACACACACACACACACACACACACACACACACACACACTGCGGAACAGACTCTGGAACTTTAAGCGGAATATTTTGTTGCTCTGTTGCGTTGTTGTTGTTGTTTTTTTTTTTTGTGTGCAGCAGGCGGTTGAAGTAGGGGCGGGGGCATCGCTGGGGGCCTCACAGAAGTGTCTGGTGGCAGTCGCGCTGTGTGTGTGTGTATGTGTGTGTGTGTGTGTGACTGCGCTTATCTCGCGAGTCGTTGCCTTGAATGTAGGGCAGTAGTTGGCACTCGAGAGTTGTTGCTGCTATTGTTGTTATTGTTGTTGTTGTTGGTTTTGGTGCACGCTGCATGTGCAGCTCATGTCCCAGTCCACATATAGATGCACTTACACACACACACACACACACACACATACACACACAAGCACACACACAGACAAGACATTAATGCAGTTGTTTCTGTTTATGTTGCTGTTGTTGTTGTTGTTGTTGCTTGTGTGGCAAAGTCATTGACTTTTGCGCTGGCTGCCACACGAATTCGGCATAGAAATTGTTTCAGTTGTTTGTTAAGCCATTGTTGTTGTTGTTGCTGTTGATGTTGCCGGCCGTTGATTAAATGTTAGCCAAGATGCAAAGGTCGAGGATTTCATTTAGCCTCTCGTCATATCTTTGTTTCTAAGTTTCTCTGTCCCGCTTCTTCTCTTACGAAAATGTTATCGATAGCTCGCTAGCACTTATCGATATTGAAAATTACTCAAAATGCTCGGAAAAAATTGCAATTTATAACAAATAGTTTTTCAAACTGTATTCAATCACATTTGTTTTTTATAATGGAAATTTCAAGCCTTACAACTTATCATTTTCTAATTATCGATAACATATGTCATGTCTTAATTCTTGTTAACATTCAACAAAGCAATTTTTTTTCTTTTTTTTTTCTTATAGTTTATCTCTCTCTACTCAGCTAAAGTTAAGTAAATTAAAAAAAAAAAACAAACTGGTATATTGCATTAAGGGATAATGAGAAGTCTGCTTCTTCCTGCTACCTTCTCTTGCCACACACACACACACACACACACATACACTCATTCATACACATTCTATCTCTCTAACTATATATATATATATATATATTTATAGATATATATGTCTCTGTCTATTTTCTTGTTTGGCTTGAGTCAGTTATAAATATACGCTTCTAAAATGAATAGCACATAAATAACGGGAAAAACGAAGCTGAGGCAAACGGATGATTCCCTCCTACAAGCAGCTACAACAACAACAAAAATTCTGAGTGTGTGTGTAAGTGGCATACAATAAAACTTTACTGGCTCTGTAAATAAGGCATAAGAATTGGGTTAAAAGTTTATAGAGCAATGCAGAGATTTCAATGCAAGTTGTCTTTGTGCATATGTGTGTGTTGCATCTGTATTCATCTGTGTGTGTGAATGTGCATCTGTTCATATCAGCTGCTTCAAGTAGTTACATGGTCGTCGCATGGTCGAAGGCTCTTGTCAGTGTTGATAGCACACGGCGAAAGGCTTTGTGACACCAACTACAACAACAACAACGAGGAACGGCTATTTGAGGCCAGTCGACCAATTTCTACCCTTTTATTGGTAGGCTGACATTCTCACATTTCAATTTTAGTGTAAAGCTTAAAAGATTTGATATGTTTTTAAAGAAATTTCTTTGAAATGTTTTCTGCGTCACGATTAAACATAAGATTAGTAGTCACATTGTGGATATTTCGATGCAACAACTTAAA